>QRAM01000035.1:18331-93354 GCA_013436055.1 Halocynthia roretzi
ATATGATAATAACGAATTTTGATTCTGTAACTTGATACCGCATCGGTATCTCTGTGAACTACAGAAAAATTTAATCAGTAAATCTCATTTCGAGACTTCAAATAAATAAATTCAACAATCTAAAACACTGAGCGATGAAATTTTGAAGAAGACATTTGAACAAAAAATAACATAGTGAAATGTAAAGAAAATATTTTCCCTACAAACTTTCTGTTACGTATTCCCATTGTTATTTAGAAAAAATTGCTTACTTTTCATAAGTTATTTACTATATTATGTATTATTTAGTATATTTACGTATTATTTTTTAGTGTCTTTCTCCTCTGAAAATCGTTCCCAAAACATTGTTATGAGCACTGTATATTTCATGTCAATCTAATCATACCAAATCTGAACATAACCTGAGAATCTATTTTCTTAAGGACCAGATGTGAGGCTTCATAAGATATCGTCGTTATTACAAAGCATATATTTTTGAATAGTCATCGTTTCTGCTTGCGTTGCAGACCAAGAAAACCGAAGACTGAGAATCGCTTAAGACTCGAATCCGTTACGATAACATCTCCAAACGGCGAAGACAAAAATATGTCAATAAATAATGCTACGAAGAATTTTAGCAACTCCGCACGTTTGTTTGATAAATAAACTTTCGAGACGCACGCTAAGTAACCAGAAAAACCATCTTAATCCTGGATGGTGAATATTTCTTTGTCTTACTGAAAGATTAGAATTTTTATTATTATAAATAACTTGGAAAAATCGATCTACCTAATATACAATCCTGGATGGTGAATATTTCTTTGTCTTACTGAAAGATTAGAATTTTTATTATTATAAATAACTTGGAAAAATCGATCTACCTAATATACTGACTAGAAGTCGAGGCAGTAATTTTCTCCCTGTAAATTAACCCCAAATTAACAATTCGACACTCCGTCAAGTAGTTATAAAAAAAGACCAAAGGATATCTCTAATTTGAACTCGAGTACATGTATTGTATTGTATATATCACTTCAAATACCGCGTAGTAAAGTAATATTCAAGTCTCATAGACTGGAGTCTCAAGTCTATCAGTCATTTTAAAATTTAGACTTGTGAAAAGTGACGAAATGAAGGAACTGCAAAGAACCAGCTGGCGACATTTCGTATTAGTTGCGAGATTTGTAAAAAAAGTATGCTATTATAATCAGTTGCGCAGATTCGGATCTCAACTGGTGTTTGGTACCAGAGACAATACCTTCTAGGTGTCCCCATTATAAGGTTAAGTGTCGTGTTCGATCACTTCGTTTTCGGAAGACTGTGTATTTCCGTAGTTATGTATTTATGTACAACATCTCACTTTGTGCCTCTGCACTTCTGGTAAATTAACTCTTACCCACTACTGATACACAAATGCTGGCAGAGTTCAGGATTTAAAACATTTGATAAGGGAATTAGGATTAATCAAAACATTCAAATGGTATAGTATGAGGTATATAAATGAATCTGCATGTCACGTATTGTTACTGAATTAGGTAGTAATTTTTATCTATTTCATATTACTCCTTTATACGTGATCACAATTATGGTAACTGGGATACTCATGACCGACGCAGACATGTTGATGGGAAATGCAGACAAAAAAAGGCAATATATAAAATTATAACTATGACTATCAGCACGAAGACTTATGGTTAATCCATTTCCGTAACGCAAATGTCAGATTGATTGAGTGCCAAGATATGACGAGTTCTCTATCAAAATAAACATCTGAGGAAATAGACATGACGTACTATAAACTTACAGTTATGACGAATTTCATTACTATACCAAGTTTGTGCTTGAGAAATGAAGTAGATTTTTTGTTGGTTTACAATTACATGCTGTGTCTTGCCTAAATAGAACTGCTTTGATTGATTTTAATATCAGTGATTTCATTGTTAACAAGGCTTAGCGTAAACGTTTAGCCGTCATTATTAGTAAAATCTAGTTATGATATGACACAGTAATTATTATAATCTTCTAAATGTCAACTTACTGATACTATTATCGTTTGATGAGTCAATCTCGCACACATATATATTTAACCCTAACAATGAGTCAATAGAAATTACTTCAAAAAGGTTATGACCTTGGGAGTTGATTGTCGTATTATTTATTATTAACGATTCTGGAAGAACCGCCATGTCCATCTCGAGTTTGCTTGGCCCATTTTTAGGCCCTTAAACGCTTCTAAATCTAAAAATATCTTCGAGAGAGATCCTGCTGGAAATTTCTGATTCAACAATGATGATATGCTAAGCGATGGTAAATCATGTCATGGTATTCAAAATCGACCTATTTAACCAATTTTTACGAGGTGGCTTACATATTTTATTATCCTCGGGAGCATATATAGTGTATAATATACAATATAATAATATACAAAAGATCAAATCGCTTTGTCGAATTTCAATTTATATTATTATGAGCTGGGATCGCGTGCAACACGCACTATAGGATTTATCGCCTGGTTGTTCTGCTATTTGATATGCTTGTTGTTACAAAATACGAAGGAAAGGAACCATGGTGCTCCAGGACATACAAATTCGAAGTTAAGCTACAGTAAGGTAAACTGGCTTGGACTATTCTCGATGTATGTGGTAATACTACTGTCGCTGTAGCGTGATCCACCTCAGGACAAAACGAGGCCCAAGAGATTGTTATCGCCTTATTATTCAGCGAAATTGCCATCGTTTAAATGTAAACTCTCTTAAGTTTTCTCCCACAAAGGACGATTCTTTGCGAATGCAATTCGGCTAAATCATGTGGTATACTTTGTTGTAATTACCCCGATAAAATCTCGTGCAAACACGCCCAGGTATTGTCGCCGGAATCAATGTATGAAAAACATTTTTTTACTTTACCAACCTATTTTGATGAAACAAGTCGTTAAAATATTTTTAAAATAAAAAAGAAATTGTACTATAGAAGGTGACTTCCAGTGCTTGCTTATTTATGCCCACTCTTTATATCTCTAGAAATAAATCGGATATACGGCAGTGGAATTTCTAAAAATAGCGCTTTTACATCATTCATCTGTTTCCTATTTCATGTTTTACTTTTTTCGAATTACAATGATAGAACATTGTCTGCTGGGATAGTCTCGTAAGATGACTGAAGTAGCAATTTGCAAAACCGAGCTTTGTGCCATATTAAACTGAATTAATGTCGCTGTTACAACTTTATCAATGCACAACTGATCACATGATTGCACGTGTTTGTGTTTCATTTGCAACACATACTTTTAATACTGGTTGTTGTCATCATTTATATTGAATGATTCGCTATTAACCAGTCCCGTCGGCAGGTGGACGATCGAATGAATGCAAACTGTTGTATAAACGAAATTCTGAATAAGCAATGACTTGTTCTGACCCCGTCTCGGAAAGTTCAGGTCACAATTCTTTTTTTACCTCCCATTAGTCGTTCACACACTATCATCGCATTGGCGTCATATTCACTACTTTACCGGATTTCGAGATATCACTTCGATACTCACGGGAATTTCAATTCACCTTGACCTTCATCACCCCATAGAATCTTAAACAGATGTAATTAAATTCCATAAAACGAAATTATAAAATAATATAAAATTCAAAAGTAAATGATCCATTGTTAGAGATGTAATTTGTTAATTAAAACTATCAAAAAAACTTTTATCAGTATGGGTAATGTTCAATTAAAACGCAATTAACGTAACAAAGCGACACTGTACAAGCGTAGAAATAAGTTTTAAACCCATTCATTATTTTACCAGTTCCGATGGAGAAAAGTGCTACGATTCAAGAATCCAGTAGCCTCAACAATTTGGTATTGTGAATTGTTAAGGTGAGTACGAAATATTCAGAAAATTACTTCGTTGGTTTAACTTGATTGAAGGTCAAGATAATCAGGAATTCCTGGAAATTCACGTAAAACGGTACAGTTGTTATACACTACCCTTTCCTTACCTCATTATATTACGCATTTTGTGGGAACGGTTTTATTACCGCTATAGTGACGTAGGTAGGGGGTGGAAATTGTAAGTTAAGTTTCCAGTTTATTTCCGATTTAAGTTAATAAATTTATGAATAATTTGAATGAAATTATTATATGAAAATATTTTTATGAAATTTTTTGATAATGGCCCTGAAATTCATCATATTATATAATATTTCAAGCAAAGGGCTAATGGCCTTCCTAACCTTTATTCCTTTACCCATTTCCTCCTCCTCCCCTGCGCAGGACACTAGGACGTAGATGGCTTACTATTCGTATGTATAAGTTGAAGAAATCCTCAAAATCACTGTAGAATTGATATTACTCTCACACATTTTTTTGGTTTTTGTTTGTTAGTTACCTAATTGGAATACCAATTGCAACTTGCTTTTTGCTACTTATAGCTACTTGAAATTTACAGTTGATGAATTAAGTAGGAGATTAAGCTAAAGCGGAAAACGAATGAGAAATTCTCTAATGTCGAACAAATACGAAAATTCAATGCTAGATCAGCCAATGTTGGAATAACCGCTTTACTGGTTTAGTTGTGAAGAGAAAAAGGTGTATTATTTTTAATTAGCGATAGTCATGACTATTTTCCATTGATTCAGCTAATTTCTTCTAACGCTCTAATTAAATAAAGAGCTGATATAAACAGTTTCGTTATGAAGCATTAATTCGATCACAAAACCGTAGTAATTCCTCAGTACCAACCATAAACAAATGTTTACTACCATCGGAAGAAGCAAACGATTCATAACGGTGGCTATTTTTTCTACGAATGACGTTAACCCTTCGTTTGTCGTCACCGCTTTCTCGAGATATAACAAAATACCACAGATAGCCCTTGCAAATTTTGCCTGAGGGAAGAAAAAAAAATGGGTCGTATCTCAATAAATAGACGGACGCTTGACCTGTAAGAGTAGTTCGCTTCTATAAGCCGAGTAAGAAGTACAGTCCAGATATAACAAGCACATACTGCGAAGATATATTTATATATATATGGTGAGTATGGCAAGAGTTTGTTTTGTGGTCTATATGGTATGGTAAAAATACTGAAAACACTAAAAATTGTATTGCACGTATGTAAAGTTGGAAATAATTCGTAGTCATTGAATATAAGTTACGAGCAGAGCAATGTGGTCTGCCTTCAACAGAACTAGTATATAACGAAAAATCTCGTTTAGATATATATCCGAATTGGAAACTGCGGGGAATCAGTTTATTGGCAGTAGATTCTACCGGGACTCTCTTTTTTTTAATAATGCAGCCAAGATCTGTTTGGTTCAAATCGGTCTAACCATGTATATATAAAGATAGATTTCCATCACCATATAGAACGTAGAGAAAGAATAATAATAATAACTATTAATTGTCGAACATCCTATGCAAGAACTATGGACATGAAAATGAATATAATTTCATATTAATAATAACTGTATACCTATTTATTGTACACAGATAATCATGATGCAGTCTATCATTGGATTCTTTCTACTGTCATTGTTCACTGCCGCCTACTGCGCCGCATCTGAAGATGGAACTGATCTAAAATGTTTTCAACTTAGATTTAGACTCAGCAAATTGGAATGTTTTATACGTAAGTATTTTAAATGCTACGAAAAACCTTTCAATTGTAAAAATTTATTTAAAATTTTTGATTTAATATTAATCTTTTACTTTTTCATTAGATCCTTCAAATGTACCGTGTTACGATTTCTGCAAAATGAAGTCGATTGTAGCTGAAACAGCAAGCGCTTGCAATAAGATTCCTCAATGCTGTTTTAAGGATGGCAAGTGCATATTGAAAGGATGTAAGTCTTTAATAGTTTGTTGTCCGCTTGATCCAACTAACCCTCATGTTAGTACAGTTAGTCGGTTAAAAAATATGATAAAAAATTATTTGACATATCTGTTATTTGAAATAATGTTCAAGATTTTCGGTGAGAAAATATATAACAAAAAAAACATTTCACGCATGGGGCCGTTAACAGTGCGGAGTACGGTCAAGTGATATTCCAGACACGGTCTAACAATAATGTTGGTCGGTCTCTCCATCGTTTAACTGATAATACACTAGAACTAAACAATTAGATAATGTGTCATATAGTATTTTGTTTCGTTAACAGCTGGTGAACCAAAAGGAAATATTCCAACAATCTACAGATTACCAGAACATGATCATATCTACAACCCGACCGAAGCACCGAAGAAAATACCCACACGCAAACCTGCCACCAAGAAACCTGCGGTGAAAAAACCAGCACCCAAACCGGCAGTAAAGAAACCTGGACCCAAACCAGCAGTAAAGAAACCAGGCAGACCAAAACCAGGACCCGTTCAAAAACCGCAGCCAAAAGTGAGACCTGCTCCAAAACTACCGCCAAAGATAAACGGCTCGAAAAGAAAGCCAACACCAAAACCAAAAAGGACCCGCGCCACCACTACCACTACTACACGTGCGACAAAGAAGTCGGTAAAAAAGCCCGTAAAAGGACCTGGTCGCAAGAGAGGTGAATTTAAAAGAAGAACTACAACTACAGAGCGAACAACCACAACCAAGGCATCGAAAAAGAAAACAACGTGCAAACCACCGGTCGTTGCCCAAGGCCTTTTTGCGCGTCTTTTTGGATTTTTCAGCAGCGCCGGTTTTGGAAAAGTGACTGTTACAGGCAAATGCTAAATATCTATAAAAACTGAATATTGTTTTAAATATTGTTTCCCTTTGAACGAAGGATTTTTTTCAGTGCGTTTTTGCGAACATATAGTTTATAGTTTAGTATAAGTATGCTTGCAAAAGTATTGGCCCCTGTGGAAATGCAACCAGGAACAACGTCAATGCATAAGAATGCAGGCATTTGGATGCATTACAGTTTAACAAAGTTTTATTTCGACTTTTCTGTATATATATATATGTATATATACTTCTTTTTGAAATAAAATGACCCGAAGAAACGTATTTGGTGGAATCTTGAAATCTATTTGTTGAAATAATTTCACACTCGATCGCTGCAGCATAGGGAAAGCTCAGGATAGGTGAAGATATTTTCAAGCCAATTTGAATCTATTTGACTTAATGTTTAAATATTTTAACGACACGAAAGTATCATAGGGAAGAGAATAAACAAAAAAGGTGGAGAGTTTGTTGAATGCAACTCTGACAACCTCGAATTACAGATAACTGAACCATTTAAAAAACATGGTAAGGTTCACAATAAATATTATTTCTTCTTATGAAAAAACAACTAAGAAAAAATCACCGCAAAGAAGCACCAATGCTACTGAGTTAACATTATATTAATATCCCTCACAAGACTATCGCCCCAATCCCTCGCTCTGTGTACATAGCGTTCTCCCATTTCATTTTAGCAAAACACTGGGGCAGGTCAGGCAGCATTTCATGGCTGGGTAAAAAATTGACCGGAAACTCATGCGTTCATGCCTGAGTATTATCCGCTAAATATTCGAGAGTATCCCTCGTCGCTTCGTTATATCTATCGAGTAGCGGAATCTAGGGCTCTAGCCTTACTTGCGGTCGTTACTACATGATGTGGACTAATGAGTCGATCTAGGGTGTCTGAGCCCATTTGTCTGTCGCCTTCGAAATGACGTGCCCAGTTTAAATAAACTCTATATAATATAGACAGAACGCTGTGTAGATTTCCAGTAAATCCTCCCTGAGAGACAATCGACAGTGGTGTATTAGCCTAGCAGCCCAGAGTAATCTCGCTCAATTTCGCATATCTAACTGACAAAAGATTATCATTACAGCACAAGAGAACATGATGACGAATCTGGCAATGTCATAATAACACATTTAAAACTATGAGAGCGTAAACTATTAAAATAAAAAATGCCACTGAATCAAGTACTAAATCATATTACTTTGATTTAAAATTTGAAAAAAACTAACTATCCAAAGAACAACGAACTCATATTCTGGAGAAACAAGTAAGACCCTATTATTGTAGCATTATCCTGAGATTAAGTATTAGTTCTGGTGCTACTATCAGGCACAGATCTCAGAGGGGCACCGTACTGATCTTTATAGAGTTACAGACCTGCATTATGTATTTCTAAATTAATCGTTTTTGGTAAAGTATAATACAGTAGAAACCCGGCCTATGAAAACCTTAAACACGCCCCCTAATCGAATTTGGCTATGGCTTGTTTTACTTTGCTCAAGGCCAAATATAGTCTGGCAACCATTCTGTAGTCTAGTCGCTGACTTTCTTCGTTTGATTTTCGAATGATAGCGTCCAGCAAACGTTTTTTTTAAGGAACAATCATTTAATAATAATAATAATAATAAAGAAATGAAAATCATTACATTTAATCATAGATAGTATTTTACTATTAGTAGAATGGCGCAACGTTCTACAACTCATATAACATATAGCATAGGTAAATAATTCTATGACATTTTACAGTATCATCAACCAGTTGCCTTTCCTTTTGTTCAACGAATTTCTACCGTCCGCTCGATATCGATTACACAGCCAGCCAACAAAAAGTATAATTGATTACACCTTTTCCGCCTATGTCCAATGGACCTCCAATCCATGTGACATAAAATAATGTGAGGGATCAACAGTCTCTTCCTGATACGGTGCACGAATTTCCTTCCTTCACCGCTTATAAATTAGCAGATATCATGTATAGCGGTATACAGTATATGATTGGATGCGTTTGGGGTCGCTTCAATTTACGTCTCCCAACTTAGCAGAAAATAAAAACGAACTCAATAGTGGATAAACTTTCAAGCTACCAATAGGTTATTTATTTTCTCTGAGAGTTTTTATCATTTATTTTGAAACATCGTTTGGGCGGATTTTGCTTCAACTTGGCAAGTTTTACCTTATGATGTTATTCACTCAATGACGTTATTCACTCAATGACGTTATTCGCTTAATGACGTTAGTAAAACGTTAGCAAATGACGATTGTTTGAAATCAACATTAGCAGACATTATCCAAAATTTAAGTAGTTGCATCAACACAAGATAATTTTTAATTATTACCTCATAGCATTAGCACAGTAAAGATACACTGCGTCAGAGAGACCTTTCAACACAGCCCGCGGGTCAAGAAAAATTTGTCTGAATAGAATAAAAGAAGGATCTTTGACCTGACATTGGGTAGTAAGCTACTGCAGAGTACTACTGCAAAAACGAGTTGGTATGCACAAAGTTTACTCTGCATTGCCGTTTTTAGTAGGAAAACAATTCCCATCTTCAAGTATATAGAATATTTTTCAACAATCTTTCTGTTCATTTTGTGTAGGAAATCATGAATTGTGCTATAGAACTAGCATTTTTTGCTATTTTTGCAATATCTATTACGAGTAGCGTGGAGCTTAATTGTAATCAAATGAGATTCAGAATAAGTCGAACAACATGCGCTAAATCAAGTAAGTAAATATCGATATGAATGATTAGAAATTAAAATATCGCTCCCATTTATTTCGTCAGTATAGTTATTCGGCATTTTATATATTCAGGAGTTCAATGTTACGATTTCTGCACTATGAAAACTATCAATGCTAAAACAAAAACCGCCTGTGAGAAAAATCGACAATGCTGTTTCCGTGCTGGAAAGTGCATCTTGAAAGGAGGTAAAGTTAATTAACATGCTATGGCTTCAAATTTTATAACTTATGAATGACAGTAGAAGTGTTAAGCACATAAAAAACTGTCCTAACTGAATACTATTCAAATCACATCATCTTTCCTATCAGATGGGCAAGTAAAAGGCAAGATACCAAAAATATACAAGCAACAGAAGCAAAAATCGGGCAAGAGATTACCAAAGAGGCGTCCTAACTTGATCATCAAGCCAACAATCAAACGTCGGAAGCCGAACGCCCGCAAACCACGTACACGTCGCATAAAGCCACGTCGAACCACTACTCCAAAGCCCGCTACTACTAAACCTTCCGCTACTCCCACGCCGGCTACTACTGAACGTTCCACTACTTCCAAGCCCGCTACTACTAAACGTTCCACTACTACCTCAAAGCCCTCTACTACCAAACGTTCCACTACTTCCAAGCGCACTACTACCAAACGCACCACTAAAGCTCCAGCAACTGAAAAAACTAGTTGCAAACCACCACCCGTTGCGGCAACAAGTATTTTCGCTCGTCTTTTCGGGTTTTTGGACTCGGCTGGTTTTGGGAAAGTAACTGTTACTTCGAAATGCTGAGGACTTTGATAACTGCTTGATAATAAATAGTCTGTACCATATTTGCATTACTTTATGTTGCAAAGAACTCGTTCAAAGTGTCTATATACCAGCATACTGCCTATGTATAATTGTTTTGAGACTATGAATAAAAGAAATAAATTATTTCAACAGCATATTCTTCCGTCTTAAAGATATTTGATATAGTTCATCACGAGGCAACAGACAACGACAGGATCGTTCAGCGCCACGCCCATGTACCGTGTTTGTGTAAACAACAGCAGTGGTTGCGGGCAGACAGTTTACATTTACATTTGCATTTAGTAGTTGTTATATTTCCTTGAAAAACATTCTTGGTATTTCAGACATAGTAAGATGTGTAATTTGGTATCAGATGTACAATCTGTTTATCCGGCACGGTTGGGGAACCAAGGATACTGGGCAAACGATTCTCAACATGTTATATCAAGTCAATATAGAGAAATCTTAATGATACGACTTATGTTCGTTTGCACGGACGAGAACGGGTATTTTTTTTCAGTCCGCATTATTTTTTCTTGGATATGCCTACCTCATAATATGACGATAATATCTAAAATTGTTGTTACACATGCGCAATCAGAATTTTTTTCCACATTTCGGTGTAGATATAGTAAGACAACGCTGTGCACCCCGCGGGTAATGTGAAACCAAGTCAAAGTTAGATAAAAGGTGCATCTTTAACCATAACTGTTTTAGTACGAGCTGTCCAACGAAGAAATAGTAACAAGAAAGTTAATTTTATTTTCTATTCCAAGTGAATTTGTAGATTCGGGAAATACTTTGATATATATGTTATAGTGGTAAAGACATATAACCTCACTAAGGAAGACAATATTATCTGCAATATTGAAAACAGGTGGAAAATATTGTTGTTATAGTTTTAGCTTAATTATTTAAATAAAAAATATGAAAAATGACAATTATAAATATTGTTGAAAATTTAAAAATACGTTCCATTGTTGGAATCCTTATTCGCTATATGCGATGGCAATTCGAAATTTTAACTATTTTATTATTATTTTTAAAGGACCATGAATCCTGCTTTAGTATTAGCTTTTTCAGCTATTTTTATCATATCTACTACGAGTAGCGCAGAGCTTACGTGTATTCAAATGAGGTACAGAATAAGTCAAACAACATGCGTTACATCAAGTAAGTAAATATCGTTATGAATGATTAGAAATTAAAATATCGCTATTTTTTTCTATCTATTTCTTTCTTACTTATTCGGTATTTTATATATTCAGGAGTTCAATGTTACGATTTCTGCACTATGAAAACGAACAATGCAAAAACAGAAACCGCTTGTGTGAAGGGACATCCACATTGTTGTTTCAATGCTGGAAAATGCATCTTGAAAGGAGGTAAAGTTATTAAATGAATTGAATGAGTAATTGTGTATTTGGGTAAATTGAAGTTACTAGTTAGTAAGTTTCCTCTGAACATGTTTGATTAAATTATGTATTGGTATTTTACTAACTGAATGCTGATATATAAATTTAATAAATATAATAAATATATGTAGTGTAATATAATGGAAACAATAAGCGTAGTTGTCATACAATGCAATAATAAATGGTATGGTGATTTCAAATCCTAATGATGTATATAATTATTAAAGTCCTCAGCATGAATAAAAGTATAGTAAAATTGAAACAAAAAAAATTAAACCATCGTAACGATTTTACTATTAGATGGGGAAACAAAAGGTGAAATACCAGATATATACAAGCTGAAAAAGAAAATACCAGTAAGACGACCTAGCGTGGTCGTAAGGCCAACATTCAGACGACCTAGCGTGGTCGTACGGCCAACATTCAGACGACCTAAACCTAAACCGACCAGTAGCAAACCACGTGCACGGCGTACGAAGCCACGTCGTGCCACAACTCGAAAGCCTGCTCCAAAACGTTACACTAAAGCTCGGGTAACGAAACCGACCAGTAGTAAACCACGTGCCCGGCGTACGAAGCCACGTCCAGCCACTACTCGAAAGCCTGCTTCAAAAAGTTACACTAAAGCTCCGGCAACGAAACCGACCTGCAAACCAGCACCCAGTGCAGCGAAAAATCTTTTTGGTCGTCTTTTTGGCTTTTTCAAGTCCGCTGGTTTTGGGAAAATATCTGTTATTGGCAAATGCTAAAGACTTAAAACAACACCGGTCTTAAATGAACTCTTTGCATGATGATACTAATTAATAATTTTGTAGAATATTCAAGACTACATTTTGTATATATTAATGAGACTTACGCAAGAATATAAACAATTTTGCGCGTATATCGACCACAGCGCAACTCTGTATATACCAGTTTTGATTAAAGAAATAAAGATTTAAAGAATTTTCCACAGCATGTGCTGCCATTTAAGTATCATGGTATATGCCGATTAATGCCACGTGATATGAATTTTCCGAACGAATAATTATAGATAATTTTCAAATATTATATAAACATAATAACAAGGACATGATTTTTTTCTTCACATCATAGTTTTGTTCTGATTAGCTGGAACTGATTTGAAACGAGACCTTTCAAATGCCTATTCAAATACGTGTATTCAACTTATTTTAAACTGATTTCGATTGGGTAGGAATTCCAGTTAGCTCGAATTCCGGTGTTCGGCGCCGAAGCTCGGGGTCGACAAAGTGCCTGGTTCTTTCGACTTTCGATTTTTCTAGAAACCAACAGACGAGAATGTTATCCGCTCATCGGTTTTTCTTCCAACTAAAATCATAATTCCATTTTATTATTTCTTTTTAATATTCCTTCATTTGGGGCAACGGAAGAAGAACACAAGAATGCTGCTAAGATACTATCAATTTCTCGTTAACGTTTAAACGTTTACAATAAACTAATACCAGACAATAACACCGCAAGATGTCCGGCGGCGTTGTAAGCTCAAGATCATTGTACAGTACCCACGCATTTCATAGACTACAAATATACAATCAAGCACGAAAATCTTAAAATCACATAAAATATGATATTCACTGACGTGAACGATCTCGAAGGATATCATGCCATACATAGTTACATAAATTGTGATCTCGAAGGATATCATGCCATACATAGTTACATAAATTGTATCAAATTTCCATTTTTACATAATAATAATGAGAATAATCTTTTACTTATGTAACATAAGATACAGAGATTGCGACACAGATACTTCCCAATGATACTTGCTCGAGCAAAAGAACTATGGAAGTGCAATGTGGGTTGCAATACTAATTTACTCCAGTTACTAAGGGATTACGAAGTAGATTCTACAGATTTCAGTTTCCGTTGGAAAAAAATGAATTAAATTTTGGTCCGTGGTAATTAAATACCCCTGAAACATTCCAAGTTTACTGGAGAATATAGATAATTACGAGAGCGACCTGGTCTTCCACAGATTCCACGAAAAACCTCTTATAAGTATAGATTACAAAAACAGATTCCCAACAAACCTTATTATATAGATAGACAACAAGGAAACCAAAACTTTACCGCAAAAGCTCTGAGGTATAGAATAAATCTATTGTTTCTGCTAATGGGCGTAAGAACTATCCTAAGTACTATTTCACCCTCTACCGCCTGATACGTAGCTCTGTTTCATTTTGAGTGGCCCATGTGACAATTCGGTAAACGTTTGTTGAGGAATGAATTTGTTTTAAACACACAAACAAACCTTCTCTTTCATATATATATAGAAAGAGAGGGAGAGAATTCTGTGGTTTGAGTTTGTACTATTAATACTTTCGCATCTTGTAAACAACAGCTAGAAAAACAACATATTTATATGGCTTGAGCAAAATGCTGAGCACGTTTATTTTTCTAGCGAGATTTTATCATTGAAATACTTTTTTTTCAAGACGTGATTTATCTTACAGGGTATACACAAGTGTGAGTCATCCGATTTCAGTTGGCCTACGGGCGATGCAGTGGCAAGTACCCTGAGTATAAATTGGTGGTTTTATAAAGCCCTTATATCAGAAGTGGTCGGCCGATACAAACAACTGATATTGGAAACATTAGAGTCACAAATATTTTTTCCGTGACATCATACGATGAGGTTGCTATTGAGGCTTTTCACTCTACTGGTTTTACTTGCCTGGACAAAGTTTTCTGTCGATGCACTGACCTGTATTCAATGGAGATATAAGATTAGCAAGCTAGAATGCAAGCCAGGTGAACACTATGGACTAAAACAATGCTAGTATTGTGTAGTTGCTTTACTAGAAAGAAAAAATTCCTAGGAAAATTTCCAAAATATGTTTCAATAAAAGATAAGATAGAAGACGGATAAGGATATCCAATAATTTCGTAATAACAAGAAGTATTTTTTTCAGTTTCTTCTCTTTGTATGGTCGACTGTTATAATCTATGCGACCGAGTCCCCATACCCCTATCCAAATGCAATAACAAAAATCCACACTGCTGTAAAATTGGACGGCGATGCATTCTAAGAGGAGGTAAGTATCTACCAAAAATTGGTTTTGATAAGTTTTCCGTAAGTTATTATTCCAAATAAATGTTCCTCGCCTCACCAAGTAGTCGAAGCAATGAAGTAGCTATGTAAAAAAATTCTACGTCTACTTTGATGGCGCTAGATTATACTTAAATCGTTATTAATATTCACACAGGTGGTACAGAAAGAGGATTTCTGGATGAAGAATACCGACTCCCAAAGCACAAAGGAATATGGGGATCGAACATTTGCTCCAGCTTTGATGAAGTTGATGAAAAACCGCTAGCACCTAAGGCAAAGCCTACACCAAAACCAAAACCTAAACCAAAACCTAAACCAAAACCTAAACCAAAACTTAAACCAAAACCTACTCCGAAATCTCAACCAAAGACTGGTTCGAAAGTCAAGTCTAAACCGGGACCAAAATTCCAACCTGGTGCCGGCAAACCGAAACCTACTAAAAAATTCCAACCAAAGTCTGGTTTGAAAACCAAGCCTAAACCAGGCCCAAAATTTAGACCTCGTGGCGACAAACGGAAACCCATACCGAAACCGACAACCACTCGCAAACCGAGACTTAAGTCCACCACATGTAAACCTCCACCAGAAGCAGCGAAACTTATTTTTGCCAGGATCTTTAGTATATTTCAATTCGCCGCAGCGAAAGTTGTTGGCAAGTGCTGAAGAGAATGAGAACATATGAGATATAGAGTTTGTAACTCTTTCATTGTTTAACTGGATTAAACTTGTATTGTTATGGAATTTACTATTTTAGAATTCAAACGTTTTTGCCCCAATTATTTTGTCTGCTGCTATTTTTATTGAAATTGCACGTATACATATTTACACGATACGTATGATGAGAGCCTTGAGTATTTTTGGTCATATCAGTTCATACCATATAGAGCTATTTTGAAACTCAATTTACCGAATGCGCCCGCAGTACACGTTGTTATATCGACATGAAATAGCGCCTATGGCTAGCACTGCAATTGCATCCCTTTCTAGTGATCTGACGTCTGATAATAACTTTAACATAATATAAACTCACAAGTCCAGCTCGTCAATCATTACTTTGACAAATAAGGTTATATACAGACATCAAAATTACGACTGCTTTCACTTATGCATTTTTTCCCCATTTGATGGATTGTTTGACTTTAGCTAGTGTCAGTGACATAATTACGATTAGCAGATGTTAGGTATGATGAATCTATTTCGTATTTCTTTTCAGGTGTGTGTTGTTGCGATGAAGTTATTGTACTTGCTTCATGTATACTAATTATACTACATTAAATGAAAAGCTATTGCGATCACAATACATAATAGTTACCGATCTCGTTTAATTGATTCCCGACTACATTTCTGAGGAGTTAAAAATCATGCTACTATCGATGCTACTAAAAAACGGTATAGTGCGGCAGAAACTGTCTCTGGTAGATTAAACAGCGAAAGGATTCAGCATTTTAACTAATTTCAGGCAAAAAAACTTATCGAGCAACTGCAACAACAAGAAGTACTAATACTGGGAATGTTCAGATGTGAGCAACAACATCGGTACCATGATAGCGACTGCTGTGGTTCAGTGAAAATCATCACTGACTATCATGAAACATATACAAAAAAAATCTGCATTGTAACTGTAAGATCTAAAACCATTACAGCAATATTCTTGGCGGCATTTTATATCTAATGTATGTTCTATGCCTATACTCAATCCTACAAATGAACTATCAGTATTGGCATCAATTAACACTAGGAAATGTTACAATAAAAAAAAATCACAATATAAATCAAATCCAATCACACTCCTCGCCTAGTTTTGTCTTTCACTATTTTACTACAGTATTTGAAAAGCTCTATCTGCATTCAACTGATCTAAGCTGTGAGTTAAGTATTCGAATTTACTACAACTTTACATTATAGACGGTTTGTAACTATTACTGGAACCCTTCCTGCTCCTCCATCTGTTTCAATCTATTTGAATATCTGTTATGTTGTAAGAGTCACCAAGGCATACACGTTTTATCTGGTAACGGTTGAGACATCTAATAATTACCGTACAACCCTGCGATGCCTAATTATTGCAAACTTTTAAAACCATCGTCTCCTTGATTATTCCCGTGTTGCTATTATTGGATAAAATAGAGTTCTCTTACTCACCAAGCTAAGTGAACACCACATGTATGTGCTATATTGCATGTATGTAAAATGTAGAAGTAGAGAAATTGTTTAAGTAAATAGTCATGAAAATTGAGGAATTATTGATGATTAAAAATTAGTAAACACATCGTAGATACAGCTAATTGATTAGCTCCAAAATGAATATATAAATGAACTATCGTCATAGAGAGTACTTGAAATAAGCAAATCACATTTTGTCATCGTCATTAAGTCATCTAATCGTCTTGTCCGTTAAATGTAGTGTACATTAATACCCGTTGCCAGGGTATTATTTTATATAGTATACTGAATAGTAAACCGCCAGGAATTAGAAATTTATCGGGCCTTTTTTACGTTCTCTTCGAGTTGAGGGGTGTTTCCCGGCGGGTTATAGTATGCAGCTATGTACGTCAAACCATCTTTGTTGGATGCAACGCCGACACCAAGTTCAGTCGAAGCTTTCCACACCAGTTGAGAAAAATTGCCACCTAAAAAGTAAATTGATAAATATTGGTTTGCTTAGTAACCTCTTCCTCGCAGAGATTCGCTACGTTCTGAGTAGTACCATTTTTTTACCTGAGTTACGAGAAGGATTCCTAAAACTGTAGTTCTTAATTTCACTGTACCACAAATCTGCAACCGAAGCGCCATCTGGTCGTGGTTGTTTCATTGCAAGGTTAACGCCATATTTCTTTTGATTGTCAAGAGAAAGTTTTTTCGCTCCCAGCATCTTTCTGGCATGTCTCTGCGCTCTCCTCTGTAGCCTTCTGCTACGGCGCAAACTGCAATATCGAAAATAACATAATTGAAATGTGGATTGGGATTTTGGTTTAGATGAGACTTCCATCGCTTGGAGGACGCCTTGCATGCCCCAGTTCTTAGTTTGGTATCGTTATGTTAAGTTTTAAACTATTCCAGGCGATGGGGCAGGAGATCTTGGGGGGCCCCCACCTAATAGCATTTATTCATTGCTTATATTTATTTTTACAATAGTTAAAATAAAATGATTCGCAATGTTATAAAAGAAAATGTCCTTTGTAATGGTAATGGTAATACTATTGTATTTCACATTTTTTTGGTAGGGGGGGACCCACCTCCCCTAGCCACTATATTATGACACCCTGTGCCGCATCCCGCTCAGACCGGATTCACAATCGACACCAGTGTTACGTTCTTACCGTGAGGCACCGTGTTTCTTCCGTAATTCGTTGTGTCGATCCAAACAGTCTTTACGGAATTTTCTCTTATCCTTCCGATCCATCGCCGCTTCCTCATCGCTACTGCTGCTATCACTTCCGCTATCACTTCCGCTATCGCTGTCGCTCAAATCGAGTTTAGCCATTCTACTCACTGGAAAGAGCATGCATTTTAGTTCATGCTTAAAAATCAAATCATAAAGAAAATAAGAAAAAAAGTTTATGGTTTAAGATGAAATAAAAACATGCAAGTAGTAGAAGATATCTCACATTTCGCATCCAAACCCCATTCCGAGGGCCGGTCCTCAGAGGCCCCCCAGACATAGAGGAATTTTATAGCTCACAATTCAGAAATCATATCATTTTACAGATCGATTTCATTATTTCGTTTAAAAGTCACGTACTCTGAATACAGCAAGAGAATACAGCACGAGAGGGCGTAGTTTAAATAGCTTAAGAAAAAAGAAGCAGGAAAAAATAGAAAAGTGTTTGCATTATTCTTACGCAGTGAAAGCTAATAACTTCTTATGATCTGCTTCAAAGTACTGTATATGTATTGATGTTTTATTTTTGTAGATATACAGCGTGTCTTGTTAAATCTATTTTCTTTATATTTTAGACTCTCCCTTCTCGATTATATATGAACTATCGGAATTGATTATATCTTCTGAATAAAGTCTGAATAAAATTTTAGTCAAACAACACGAAACATCGCATACACGACCCTGGCAAGTCAGTGGAATCTTCAACCTGAACTGTTTCCATCTCCAATGGTTTCAATCTTCGTGCTGATATCCGTCGATGTTGAGGTCCCTTTATCTGTTGTGGTAACAGTCGTGGTTGTGGTGACAGTCTTCCGTTTACGAACTCCTTCAATATAACAGTTGAAAGCTTTTTTATATTCAATTTTAGAAACGTCAGGCAATATCTGATCACCTCTGTTGAGTTAAGATTCCGTAGACCCGTGAGCTAACTGATATCTAGTAATATTTATTCATAACTTTCATGTCTGTATTGTGATATATATCTATACAATATCGCAAAGTGACGTAGTATAATTGTCGTACTATCTACAAATGCATACTGTGTATAAATTAAATCCATTGGTCAGCAGACGTTTTTGTAAATGGCTCAATAGTAAATATTCAGGTAAGGCGGATAAAGCAAGAGTCGATGATAATTATGTAAACAGGCCTATTGGAATACCAGCTGTAGAGTGATTGCGCAATAAACACAATGCTTTGCCATCTAATTCCGTAATAAAATAATTCACATTTCAAGGGAAAGCACAACACTTACAGTCCACTTTCCTCTTCTTTTCTGGTTTTGACTTTTGACTAGCTTTCGAAGTAATTATTGATATTTGAAAAATTAAAATCAAACTAACCATCTTCAGTATATTCCGTCGTTTCAGTCTTCACAGTTTGTCCAGGTTTTGAACCACCTCCTAGTTTGGGTTTCTCCCTTTGTGGTACTTTAGGCTTATCTCTCTGTCGTTTCACGTTTTCATCAAAGAACCCCGCATTGGTTACATTTCCAGCCGGGAAGTAATTAGCTACAACGTAAGTCCCTGGCCCTGAAGAACATGAATGATATGTATGATTGCCCGAGTATATACGTTGATATGAAATTGATTGGAAGAATTACTTTTAATTCCTTTAGCAACACCCACGCCGACATGAGTAGTTCCTTTCCAAACAACTTGAGTGAAATGACCTGCAAGGATAGAAATATTAAGCCGTTGCTGCAATCCTAAGTATATTATTATTATTAGTATTTCATCACTTATTCTGCTCTAACCTGTGTTGCCCGCAAATCCAGCTTTGTTGAAATTGTAGTCTTTAATTTCATCATACCACATCCCGCAAGCATCGTAACCTGAACAATGGTATCCGTATATTTAGGTAATTCTACAGAGCTGCTTCAATCAACGTTACTTCTTCGAATCTTACCTGTTAATTCGCCTGAAGAGTTGGCAACATTTTCCCCCATTTTTCCTCCACTGTCAGAGTGCTTCAACATCCCTATTTTTGCCAAATGCTCCGCCCATTTCTGCGCGGCCTTGCTGAGCTTATCATCCCTCTTTAATTCGGGCGCGTCGTGGCATCGTCTGTATTCGTTATGGGCTTTGATGCAATCTTTTTCGAACTTTTTTTGATCCATTGTACTGAGAGTGTGCTTGCTACGATTGGGTTCTTTTGTAGGCAACTGAAAAGAAGTATTTGTGAATGGTGGGATATCAAGTTCCACTGTGACAATGCGTGGCTGGTATTTGTTCTTGTTTCGAACGTAATCTTCAAATTCGTTTACGTTCAGTTGGTCTCGTTTAGTTGGCTGGCTAGTTCGACTGGATGTCGCTGGGGAATCGGACTTATGATAGGTATTTGGTCTATATTGATTTTGTTCAAATTTCACTTTCTGCTTAGCTACGTTACCACGTGTACTTTTCGTACGATAGGGAGACGGTGAAGATGTTAAAGATGAATCGGAAGACGAGGAGTGATATCTCTTCTTGCGATGTGATCTCCGTGATCTAGGAGGGGGCGATCGTGACGAAGACGATGATGAGGAGGAGGATTCTCTACGTGCAGATCGTCTCTTCCTTTTTTTCCTGCTTCGACCAGAAATAGAAGATAGTAATCCGCCCATTTCTATTATTATATTCTGTCACTTCGAATTGAAATCAAAGTGTTCGTATGCTTTATATATTAAAACAACATTATTAGAAAACAATATTTACATCAAGCTAATAATGAATTCAATAGAATACAACACATCATCTGCCTTAGGCAATGGCCACAATTTTTCTGTTTTAAGCTTCAACACTATGCATACGTTAATTTGCCTGATACTTTAAGATAACACTGTCGATTTTTGATGTTGTCCAACTGCGTAGGGCTTCATTATGGGATGGGATAAACTATTTTCATGGAATACATAGATCCAAATATATAGTGGGGATGCAGACCTCATATAACCCTTTTTTATAGTATTACATTATTCAGGAAGATTTTTCAAATAACACATTATTAACTACTTGGTACACCATAAGGTTGAGCTGTGCTCAGCTGAAACTTGTTGCTGTTGCATCGTCTTACTTAATACATTCCCTCGTTACGTTTACCTATTCAACTTTCAAAGAGAATTCATTCGAATAAATGAACGGAAATACTTTTTCCAATTTCGCTCGTGCTGGTGGTATATGATATTTTGTGTTTATGTAATTCAAAGTAAGACGTCGCCCGCGGTCTGTTCATACACGCGTATCGTATATGATTATGTGCTGTGTTAGCTGATTTTCGTGCCAGCGACCGCCCGACAACCCATGTGGCGAGGGTCTAGGGGATGACACGTGTAGAGGCAATGATGAAAAATATTGATATCACAAAAAGGGTGATACGAATAAATTAGTTATATGAATGAAGCACTGATTACAGGCGGTTTTATTAACGGTTCGAAATGAGCCCTGGGTCCATTACGAGCTCTGTACGGCCTTGAACACCAATTTCTTTGTAGATCATTCCGTACTACACTGTTTAGTTTGATGAGATTTATTAGGTTTGCTTAATACCGCAAAAACAACCTGATGTAGGAGTGTCGTTTTAGATATCCCATCAAGACGCAGAACATATTTGCGTTGCTATTCACGCAAGTATTCTAAGTCAACCAAGCAATTAAATTGCTAGCTCATTCGCTACTGTAGTAGGCCGCGCTGCCCTTACACCCATAGGAGAAAAAACATCGAAATGAATAGCTCAATGTTTTGGTAATCCTATTAAAGAAAACCCCTCCCGCTTTGAAGTCTGCAAATCGTGACGTGAACGTAAACGTCGTGTTCTATCCCATTCGTGACGCAGAGAAGAACTTTAAGACTTGGGAGAAACTAGGTCAAAGTTAGCCTGTGTATATGAGAGTACCTTCTTTCGTACCTGATTATTATTTTACAAAGGATAAGGGGAAGTATATTTTTTATATTATTGAAAGATGATGTATATACACCGTAACCCCACAGAATACTTTTATTTTATTTTTATTTTCATTTCAAAATAGCAAAAGACAACTCACAAGTGTGTCATACCCCATTAAGAATAAAACCGATTTTTCTCACAAACGTGACATTACCTTATCGAGTATTTTCAAAAGCCCTTAAAAATCCACCTTCAAAGCAACCTTTAACCGGAGGTAACAAAGAGAATTGATTCAAGCGTGTTCACACACCTGCAAACTCTTATCACGAAAATATTTTTCCCATGTTACATTGGGTTAAAGGTGTGGTAACGTTTGCTTACGCTGCGCAAAGCATTCTTGTGCCCCCTTTATCAGATGATGCGTTTCTGACGCTCTTTATCTATTACGTAATGATCCATTAATGTAATCTATTCATTGTTCTATCTAGCATCCTGTTAGAATAATTTACATAGTTCTTTCAGGGCCATCCCGTTCCCCATTAGCTATGTACTAAATACCCGACCTATTTTTGTATGTTGTAACCTCCATATACTATTGCAAATTTGTGTTATATAGTCGGTGTTTCACGTTGTTTTCTGAAACAGCAAAGTGCTGTATCATTAAGGTTTCCGTGAATGAAAATAAAAATAAATTAACCGCACCCAGATATGCTATGCCAGTTTATTTACATTAGGATCGTTCGTTGCCACATAATTCATCGAAATGACCAGTGTTTGCCAGATGTAAACAGTCACTGCTGTGTTTCAGGATTTTATTGGTGGTCATATTACGGATATTGATTTGTGTGCGTATTTCTGACCGTACGGTTGATCTTTTGTTGCCACATCTCTTCGTTTAATGCGAAATTACGGACGATATATTACAGAATACACGAAGCTAGGCAACTAGTTTCGATCCAAGGATCCGAGATAGCGTTGTTCTTCTTGCCCATCAAGATTGCGATAATAATAATATGAACCAATATTTGCTTAATCGCCTTATCAGTTATTCAATTTAGGGTTGAAGTTTAACGATTGGTACAACCGAAAACCTCTATACACGGTACCGGGCTGAAACAGCAACAGCAGAGTACACTTTGTATTTCATTGGAATTCGCCAACTTTACCTGATTGCTGATAAAAATTGCGCAGTATGCGTTACGCGATAAGCGATATACCTCCAGCACCGCCCTGTCATAGACCCATTATTAAGGCAGATTTTCATTCAATCGCTATCTATACAGACCTACTATATAAAATCTTCTACGAGTGATTCCATATTATAGAGACGAGTTTTTTTAAACAATTTGTTTGGATCACGATATAATAGATATTCGAATCTATTCTATCTACAACGTATACCGGAACTATATTAACAAAATCAATTATGCAAAAAGATCTATCTATATAATAAAACAAAATATATATATATAAATTACTTACTTATGCTAAGATTCTTGGTTCGACAGCTTCTCTTGACAAGATCTTGTTGTTATGGATGACAAAGGCACCTTGTTTCCGTATTTATAGAGTCAACAGGCATGCGTTGACGTGGCGTACTGAAAGAAGATAACTTACAATTCAACCGAACCAAATATTGACTTAAAATATCACGCCCACAGGACCCGATATAATTCCCACCCCATTTCGTTCCGCTCCAACGTTTTATTATACCGTTATAATGGGGACGTATACCACAGTTCTATTGTCGTCGGAAGCCGTGAACAAACCTTGTTCATAGTATTTATATTGATAGAGTTGAATAATATCATTTAAATCTAATCTTGCATATCCTACTTTTACCAATATCGTGAATAGATGGCAATCCTAGGAGATCAATTTCGTAGCACGCGACAGTGAGTCCAGGGATTACTTTACCATAAGCTCCTATAATATATATCAAGCACGCAAGCGCCTCACCTGAAAATATAAAACAAAATATGCATGACTAGTTTTTATGGGGAAACATACTATTATATAAATACGAATTCGATATAACCACAATACTCTGTCAAGCTATACAAAAAAGTATCTAAAGACAGATACCAAATCATTTCACTTGACGCCAAAAGCAATGTTTAACGAAAGCGTTCAATTGACTAAAATACTAAGACTCAACATGTAGTTAATTAAGAGTAGATAATATTTTATTACTTTATAACAAAGTTATCTTAATCGTAGAGTGATATTTATCTTTTACCACAAGTAACAAGTTCCCACTGTAACACACAATTGGACCCTGAAAACAGCTTGAATCAAACATGGCAATCAACAGCAAATCCACTTCAAATCTTACGGGACGCTAAGGGGTCATTGCTACAGCTGAACTTGTCTAGGCTACTATAAAGCACTATAAAGGCTTTTTTTAAATAGAACAGAGCATATTGTATTGTGCCTACTAACCACTATTATGATAACTGAGCTGATACAGTGGAAATACTGTAAATGTCGCTTCCGCAAACTGCAGCGTCTTAAGCTCGTTTTCATCAAGCTTCGCAATTTCCGCTGCTCATTATCATGAGACGCATTATCATGTGTTTGTGTGTGCCTCGGCTGTAATCAGCAACTATACTACTGCGTTGCCACCATCAACACAGAATTTCGGGTAGGCACCATACGGAAACATCTAATTCAACAGTACAGACAGTACTTTGAAAAGGGCTATGTTTCTATGTACACAGCCGCTTTTATTCGCTTTGTATGTCCGTGATTTCATGAGTTATTACTTTTAATACCAGATAGTTCGGTGCTTTATTGATATGAAATTGAGCCGGTTAAAGGTTAAAACCCTCGTTTTAACGTACAGTACAAATAATAATATAGGGCTTATCATCAAATGAAAATGAACAAAAGGAATTAACATTCATTCATCTTAAACACCGAAACTGTGGGCTTTTCATATCGCACTTATTTTGGGTAGCGTCGAGTAGATTTGCCGTGTTTGATGAGGTTTTATGTAGTGTAAAGGGAATAAGAACGTAGATTGAATTTTGAATTGATAAACTGTATTGTAGACACTGTGATTTCAGCTTTATACACACTCTATACACAATAAAAACTATCTATATGCTACGTTTCCAAATAGCATTCTCAAGCAACGGATTATCGCCATTAAAGGATAAGGTTCCCCCTCCGTATTAAACCGTTAATTCGAAGATTCGCCGTGAATTATTTCATCCATTACCAAAATTTATATGAAGTTGTTGTTTCCAGTAACGATTTTCTCTATTCACTCCTGGTGAAGCGTAATAATCATAGCGTAAAAAACGGTCCAGGGAAGAGTAAATGAGGTGGAGAATTTCTTACAGTGCAAACTTTTTACCGAACCGACTTTGCTTGATCTTGTAAAACAACTGTTTTTGGTAAGGATCGGGTCCATGGATCACGGATTTTTGATTTAACAGCGGTCTTCAGTGGTGAAAAATGGAAGCAAAGAAAAGTAAATATTTATTGCACTTGATAGAATTGATTACGAGTAACAACTGATCAATCTACTGTCGGAATCATTAAATTTATGAATTCTAACAATAATTACTATAAAATACAAGGATGTAAAGGAAATAGTCGTTGAGAAACTAGAATTCACTCAAGCATTAGCATCTAAGAGTGGGGTAGGATCAAGCAAGTACGAGGGCTGCCGCATATGTTTTAAAAGGGCTCTAAATATAAATAAATTTGCTTTCATGAGTATCATCTGATTCGGTAATCTGTAGTTTAAGACGATTGTGACGTGCTAGTACCGGGAATCGAGAGGAGACAATAGTTTCTCAATATTTTTTCTCATTTCAGTGTCCCAATATGCGCACTTTATCAAATAAACCTCACTATATGTACGAAATATCAAAATCACGTTAGATAGCGTAAGTGCTTAATTATTTACTTGAATAATAACGCTGCTCACAATTCAATAATATTAGTATTGTTTATTGAATCTAATATTCTGAATACTCGAAAAAAATTACTCAAAAGTGTATAACCGTAGTAGCATTTCTACCCGTTAACCTTTAACCCATAACGTTGCAATTATAGATGTAGATGGTCAGTTGTTCTGATTGCACTGGGACCGCCTATATTTTAATAGGCCTCAACAAATCCTCCAACCTCACTAAAAATGTAATTCGATCGCAAAATCTTCCTGATATATATGCCAAGTTTTCTTTTTGTGAGGATTGTCCAACTCTTCTCGAGAAAGACGAAGAATATTATCCTCCGGAACAAAGGACGTGTGGAACCAGAAATAGAAAGGACAATTGTCGTAACCGCGCGGTAGAGTTTTCTGATGCAAATTAAACCAAATAAAATCAAGACTGCTGGCATACAAAATAGCTGTAAGACTTTATATTCCACTCACACATGACGAAGTAAAACGAACTTTGATGTCATCAGTGAGAAGCGGACAGGAAATTATATCACTGGTTACGGTGTTAGCTTGATTGTCGTAAGCCATCTACATAGAAGGTAAGATTTTTATTAAAACGCGTTCACTCCTACTAATATTGGTTGTGTCTGTGTCTGAATTTCCTCTATACTATAAACTAGCAGAAAGACGCAGCTTTGCCTGGGTAAGCTTTCAACGGAAAAGTTCATGTCCATGAATTATTCTGGGATGCACATGTATCATGAACCAAATATGGGCAAGATCCATTAAAAAATTGCAATGTCATTTCAAAGCAAACAGACAGGAAGACAGGAAATTTCGCACATAATATATAGGGTTCTAGCAAGCAACCTCAAGTTGCATCCAGATTCCTATTTTTGCGCTAGACAGTTACGTGGAACTTAAGTAAAAGTTTGAAGACAAACAAACCTGAAAACTTTCACATTTTAAGGAATATACTTTCTGTAATAAATTATTAGATAAGCACGAATACCTTGCAGTTAACTCCTTCTGCAAATTTACAATGAAATATTTCTTGACCGTTCTCGACAATGGTCATTGATAAGTCGGATCCATTTCCTCGACCAACGCCTAGCAGAGAAAGATATGACACTATTTTATAACATTCCGAATTATTACCGCCATATGTTTCATGAATATGCATATGCCTGCCTTTGATTGAAAAGATTTTCACTGTTTTTAAAGTCAAACTTCTTGATTCTGGAGCCCTCCCTTCGAACTGATATTTTATTTGCTCGAAATACCCGACGTATCTTATCTGCGAGGCTGTTTCCACACCCTGGAAAGTTTGACCCGCTTCCAAATCAGTCCTTCTTTCACCGAAATAATCAAGAGCTTCCTATAAATCAACAATTGATTTTTTAGCATTCAATGGGCAATCCATTCATGACCATGTAAGAGCACTTCCTCTAGCTTCATCTATCGGTCACATGCCAGCATAACAAATATATATTAGAAACCTTGGCATTTCGGAACTTTTCGTCTTCCAACAACCATGAGCAAACTACTGTCCCAGTACGCCCTTTACCACCCTTGCAATGTATCGCCATGATACGACTTTCATCCTTGTCCATCCATTCGTGAGCATTTTCTATAAACTCCAACAGTTCTCTAAACCATCAAATTAAATGTTAAAACAATTTCGAAACCTAGACGGAACCTAAGAGAAACTCACCTCAAACGAGGAACGTTATGGTCATCTATCAATACTCTGGCTACTCGCCCATCAAACCAGTTGGGATCATAACTGCGTTCACCTGAAAACATCGATCTTACGATTCTCAGATTAAAATACACTAAGTGTTTCAAACTTCAAACGGATTCAAAAATTCCAATCGAAGTAACATTGCTTACTGCAAAGGTTGACTACTTTGTAGTTGTCGGGATGTTTCGTTTTCATGAAGCGACTGACTTCCTCGATCGGATTACGGAACAGACTATTCTTCCCGGTGCTTGGAAACGACATGGCAATGACGCGGTCAGTTACGTACGTCAAATCCAGATCGAAACCATCTTTCTGTGCGACAAAAAGAATGACACATTGAATTTAAACTTTTTCGAATCGGCACAACAGCGACATTTTACTCGGTATCTTCTTTTGTTCTGTGAAACTGTTCTCCTGCTTGATGCCTTTACTTGCTTGTGACCGTAAAATATACGAGCAAATCGAACAATTCGAAGAGCACGCGTAAGCACTATTAACCTGAATAAGAAAACTATTACTTTATGTAACTCGGATATGAGGTTAGTATGGAAATGTTATAACCTTCCCAGATCCGCAGCGTTTGTGCTTGTTGCAATAACTTCATCCAGAGCCAAATATACAACGGTAACAGTGAACGTCAACACTATAATAAAAGAATCCATCACTTCCCATTTGTTGCTGCAAAACTTTACCGGCCTGAGAAGTCATACGAACAAGTTTGTATCGGCATTAGAGAACACGATTTAGTTTTTAATGTAAGAACTAACCCATATGCGAATATTCGTAGCGAGAGATCAATCATAAATACGATTGATATGGTTAACGCAACTGAATCGTAAAACAGCTGGGAGGATTTCGTTTTATCCTGGATGGATAGGTCGATGATAGTAAGGAGTATATCCAGGATTATAAGCAAGCAGCCGAAGAGTCGAACTGAGAAATTTTCAACGAAAAGACGAACTTTGTATTGAGCCTTCCTGTCAAAGAATATTTTCAAGGTTTCACATGTATGGTAACCGATCGATATATGTCAGCAGAACGTATATGACTTTTCACTTACTCCACTGTTGTTACGGGAATGAATTCTTCCTTGCCATCCTCTATTTCTGACATAATGCTCCACCAGCGATCGGATATCTCAGGCATCTTCAAAGCTGATTCTCCTTCCTCTTCTGTAATCACATCGTCAATGGAGGAGATTCCATTCTCTTCAATAGTGACAACTCGAACAGTTTTTTCTTCAGCCCAGCTAACCCTTTTGTGCTTATTCTGGTACTTATAAGCATCTATCGCAATTTCACTCTGCATACCGTCATTGGAATTAGGTTCTAGCTGAAACGGAATTCGAACTTGGTTGATGCACTGTGGCTTGTGTGACAAGGTTTACATCGTTATCTTGACTTTGCTTGCTCATCTCTAAATCCGCTAAGAATTGATCCACAGCGACCATAGAGTTTTCAGCCGCTTGTTCATCGTTAAAAACTCCATTTGTAGCCGAAGGAGATACAGAGATCACATTCGGATCACCGTGACCTCTGTTTTCATTTGTTAAATTAAACAAGTCGTTGGTAAAAAATCCGTTTGTTACTTCCTTTTTTGTGCTGAATTTGCTTTCTTCCTTACTTAACCCATCATCTGGTATTATGGCAACCACATCTGTTGGTGCTAAAGTCTTTATAATTCTATCGTCGGTGAGAGAATCTTGTACATTCTTAACGCCATTTCTTTCAGTTCCGTTTACTCGAAATATTTCGTCAACGTCAATGAGAACGTTGTCAGCCATAATTGTACCTTCCGTTTACTTTCTTTATTCTAAAACTTGAACCCTCATTCTCAAAACAGCGATTTTTTACTTTGAGCTATTTGCTTGAAAGAAAGCCTTCAATAAAAATTCTTCAATGCTTTGTACACAACTAAACAGTATTTACCTGCACTAACTGTTTTAAAAGTACCTTACTGCTCGAGCCGCTTTATTTACTGAATGCACGTAGGCCGATGCTATGTACACCTACTTAATTATGGGTAAGCATGTACCATGAATAAGTTATTTATTAACAACAATCCATGCAGTTTCACGTATGTTTTAAAGTAGTAAACCCTTCATCAAACACATTCCATTTCACTGTTAACGTAGCTCACAAGAACTGAATTTTTTTCGATTGATTTTCTTCCCTCAAGCTCACACGATATGGATTATATGTTTACCAAGAAAATTAGAGGTAATCTGGTTACGATGCTGTGTATTTAATTTATTATACATGGCATAATTTAAATACATATATACACTCGATTACCCGACCCTGTTTCACCGGTTTTAATGCAATGATTTTCCCGTCGTACAATAGCCGCAGCTGATTGATCATTATAACAGAGAACACGATCAAAATGATGAGATTCTGGAATGATAAATATTGATTTGAATTGAAAATTCGAGCATGATGATACGAACGTTTCGCGTATCCAAACATGTGTCGGTCCCGACACGTTCGGATAATCGAATGTTTACTGTGCGTCTATATTAACAGCAAGAGTGGCTTCTTGCTCGAACCATAGGCGGATTAACATAATAGTAAACTCTATACTTTGAAGAGTGTTTTTGTGAACAAAGAGTTTCGAAGAAACTCTAAGTTTAAGATGGAGGCAGTATAATTACGTTAATCGCAGACGCATCAGGACGTCTGGCAACACAAAATAATGTAGATGATTCAGTGTTGCTTTGCTTCGGCGAACGTTCAATGCAGTGTCATAAAACTGTACTAGCGAGACTTCCGATTGATCGTAGTCCCGAATTAAACTGTTTTCGACACTTCAAACCAGTCAGCATCCAGTAAAAATCAACCAGTGATAATATGGTAATATTTCCCGACGAGCGCTGGAGCATTGTCGATTAACGCTACAGCAAAACAGCGCAAAGCGGGGTATTATTTGCAAAACAGCGCGAAGCGGGGTATAACTTGCTTGAATTTTAAGCGGAAAGCTGTCATAAGGTCATACTGTCATGAAAAGGCTATTCATCCAGAACAAACTGATGAGGAGTCCTCTATAGTCTATGCGGGAGTGACCAGTGTAAAGCTATCACATACTTTCTATCTCTTCTTCTTTCTATACAGTAACCACCAAGTGGCAAGTCATATTTATGCCATAATAATTGATTTCCAAGTAGTGTGTAATTTTGCTGTTCATTAGGACAAGAACATCTCACACACCACTAAATAAAACATATGGATATACATACACATCTATAACTTCAATCAGCCATCCCTACTTGCATTTGTTTTCCAGTATACTTATATAACTTTATATCCTAAGCCTTGCTTTTACTAACAAACTATTCAGACTTCCAAAGTCGTCGTGTTGCATTACAAATTTGTCAGTAGCAAAATTCAACTGGTTTGCTTCCTGCGAACCGGCTACTAAAAGTTTGCAGAACCAGTACCTGAATCGTTTTAAAATTAAAGTTTTTCCTTATCCATGCATTCTTCCATGGAGTAAATTGTAAAATTTCTCATCGATTTGGAGTCAGGAAAACCGGTTCCTAAAAAATTAAAATCCCACCACGACCCAAATACTTTACCACGACTTTACTGTACACCAGATTTATAGAGTATTAAAGTCATATTTACATAGTAACATGCATAGCAGATTACAATGCATCAGCTAGAAGATCCTTTGACAAACCAGTGTTATTGATCGACACTTCATTTCTTCTTAGTTCTTGTTAGTTCGATAACCTCCATGTCTAGCAACAACCTAGAATTGGGAGGGATCGTATTCTTGGGTTAAGGAAACATGTATATATTTCTACCAGTAGTCCAGTAGCATTTGTCCAAGTAACAAGGTGCTATGATTACTGAATTTCCAATTTACAAGAGAATTCAAGGAATGAAACTCATTCAGTCATGAAGTGATGAATTTTGTATTATATCTAATGTGCTGTAGAATTTTATTCCAGACAAGACCTTAGTGTGTTGTATTGTTTACCCTGCTTTAAAGATATCATGGTCCCAGTATTCAATTACACAGATTCTGTCAGTCTGTCAGTGACATTAAGACTTCTTATTCAATACCACACAACCCCCATGGTAATTGACCGGCGAAAAGTGATCACCCACTTCATATCACCCAATTTGCAAGCATATTTCGGATATTCAAATCGTCATTTCTCCACCCCCTGACCCTTTACAGAAATAAAAATGGTATTGTGAGTTTCTTTGAAGGTCCCTACATCGTTTGAGACAAAAAAAAGGAAAAAAAAATTTATTCTGATATGAAGTGGGTGATCACTTTTCGCCGGTGGTAATTGCCACATGAAATATTAATAGTTTACAGTAGTTAGTAGATAAGTCACATGTAGCTCTGTAATCATGGACAACATACTAGGTGACTATGAACGTAAAGGTTGATTTAAAGGATATCCCCATGCTTCAAAGCCGAATCTTCCATATGCTTTCTTTGCATCAATCAGAATTTTGCTGCGCTCGAATAATTTCATGGAAGCAGCTCCCTCATCCCAACCTAGAGTCAGTCATTGAAACAGACATGAAGAAAGAAAAATAAGTAATGATTGCAAAATTAATTACACTTACAAGAATGTGTTAATAAGCAATGAATCACCGCTTGCATCATATTAGTGAGAAATATGGAACTGAAAAATCCTTATGACCTTTGTACCCTCATAGACATGCTTCATTGACCATATCTGGCATAGCTGCATGCCACTGTTTTATCACTATTGCTAAATTATTCCTATTTCATTGATTATCATATGCCTGCCTGACCTACTTATTCAAAAATTCAAACAAACTACCAATGAAAAATAACATCCCAACTGCGGCCCGCACTGTGAAGGGGAAAAATAAGAAAGCGAAACAATGTGACAAGTCACTAATGAGATATTAGCTTAGGACCTGAGGGAAAGTCAATTTAGAAAATCAAATATCATAAAATGAAAAAATAGTACCTTTTATAACTTGTCTATGACCAATCACGAATGAAAATGCTTTCTGTGCCGGGTCTGTCGTACTCCAAAACTTCTTGGGTGGGTCGATATCTAAGTATCCTGTGCAATGCAAAGTGACCCGGTCACCTTTTTCTAATTTTTCTCCTTTTCCTTCTTTCAATACAATTTTCTTCACTCCGTTTGACACTTGTATATAACTGCAAATAAATATGAATGTGTCATTGCATATCACAAAGAAATATCAAGCCAAGTATACCTGGCATCTTTATCTAATTTAACTCTTTTCTCTTCAACGTGATAGGATTCCATAGCCTCATATTTCCCTTCTTCGTTTAGCATGTCATCATCTAATATGAGCAAGAATGAAATGATTATACTTTCGCTTCATTTGAGCACAGATTTCAATGGTGTGGATGAGCGATATTAGCAAACACTCTTTGACTTTCCATAACTGACTACAGTAAACCATTGCTTTAATAGACTAATGGAAGCCCGTAATAACTGATAGTCAGCAATAAATGGTGCTAGGTATAAATCACAATAAACACAGACACAATTTAAGCCTACTGGTTACTGCAGAAATAGTCTGTTATATCTGAAGTCCTTTGTTACGGGTTGTGGAGTCAGAACACTCATTGGTTTACTGGAGTCAGAGTCAATAGTCGCTAAAAATGTACCCGACTCAAATGTAAAAGCCTAATAATAAACTATTGTAAAGTAACTAACCTGATTCTGTTTGACTTTGCATGAGGTCATCCTCTTCTTCGAGATACAGTTCTTCTGTATCTTTTCCATCTTCTACCTCAAGCTCATCTTCGTGAAAATCTTTTTCGGCACTCTGAAGCTCTTCATCCTGACGCACACTCGTCTCTAAGGCAGAATCAAATGAAGAATCATCATCCACCTCTCTTCCTTCCTTTGCTTCGACTAGTTTTTGAGTTATGGGATCATGAGAGAGATTTGATCCAGTATCACCTAAATCCTCTGATTCTTTATCAGTGTCAAAAAAGTTTTCTTCCACAATATCTGCTTCGTTCACCGTATCAACCATTTCTTTTTGGGGATCTTCAATCTCCACCACCTGTTCGGTCTGTAATGCAACTTCTGGTGACGATAGTTCATTAAAAGGATGAATTTCATATTCATCTTCAACAGACACTTGTTTCACTTCATCATTTCTTTCTTCTACATCCACTATCGGCGTTTTTAAAATATCGGCTTCAAATTTTGATGTCTCTGTTCCAAAATCTGATATTTTAATTTCTTGTATACTACCAGTAGGTTCTTTGTCATCAGCAGTTTGCAGATCACTAGGCTTTTCCATATGTTTGCTGCCAATGGATTCATAACTTTCAGCTTTATGAGGTTCCTTATCAACCTTTTCTTCTAGTATAAGTAATGTAATATTTTCAGATTCCATGTGATCTTCATCTATTAAAGTTTCAGTCAGATCCAAAGTTTGACCACTTTGATGAAATTTATCTGTTACCTCATCCGCATCCGCATCCCCTTCACTACCTGCTTCCAGGATAGGTTCTTCATCGGGAACATTATACTGATTATCGGTACCTATTTCCTTCAAAATTTCATTATTTAAATGGTAATCCTGATCCCGGAGATCATCATGATGAATATGATCGGCATCTACTTCATCCTTATCAGATTGGGAAATTTCTGAATCCTCTCTGTATAAAACATCACTTACTTCATGCTGCTTTATTTCAACACTTTTCATGTCATCTTGGTCATAATATTTTTCAACTTCATCAGTTTCCCTATCAGCATTCTCATAATCCTCTTCCTGTACTGGAAAAAGGTCAAAATCATCTTTTTTGGTAGACTCCTTAGGATCTTCACTTTTGATCAGAACTTCATCCTGGTCAAAGACTCCATTAGTATCCTCCATATCATTATTTAATTCTTTGTTTTTTACTGTTGGCTCTATTGAAAGAACATCGTCTTGCTCAGTGACTTTTCTCTTGCTCTCACTTTCATAAGTTGAGAGGTTATCTTGCCAAACTTCTTGATCATCCATTTCTTTCTTGCCAGCATCCTCCATTTCTCCATATTCTACTTGTTTATCATCAGTTTCTTTCTTACCAGCATCATCTACTTCATATTCTTCTGCCCATATTTTCTCTATTGAAGGAGGCTCTCTCACCGCTCTCTTGTCTCGGTCCTCAATGTCTCCTTCAATTTCTTCCTGCCTGCTATGAGGACTAACTCCAGCCTCTTCCTCTGTAACATCCTCTTCAAAAATCTCTACGTCATCATCTTTGTATAAGTTTTCTACCCCTGCAGTGCTATCTAGCGGTAATGCATCAATACTATTTTCATCAACTTCGGGAGACTTCATTTCATGCAAACGTTTAGAAGAAATTTCAAGAGAGTCTGTTTTCTTATATGTGAAAAATGCAAAAATATACACGAATTATAATCGTCACGAGAATCGTATGCAATTTACCTGATCGGAGTTACCTGTTTTTTTGTTCCCGCTCTTGAAATCGGATTTATTTTATGATCAGCTCCTCCATTAACACTACCTGTCACTGCTTCCTCTTTAAAATTTTCATCACTATTCATTAAATTACTTTCTTTGATCCCCTTTAGATGTCTTTGCGTATCCAAAATTCGAAAATTAGCTCTGAAATGGAATGGAAGTGTAAATTAAAATTAAAATTTCATTTTTGCCTTCAGGCGAGACAAATAACTACGACTTACGGTAGTGTTGTTGCATTCCCAATATATTGTAGGTAAAAATAAGGTGAAACTGCAAATATTGCAACGACGATCGCTACAACGTAAATTAAAGAAGAGCGATCCAAAGTTTCTTTTACCCCGTGCGCGCTATATGAAAGACAGTAACATGGCGTTAGATATCTTTGCGGAATAAACCAGAGGGGAAGTTATGATACACACACATATTCATTAAGTTGATCAAAATCTTGTAACGAATTTAGCAGCAACTTCGTGATTGTTAGAACTATCTGCAATTTACCTTTCCTTGCTTTTAGCGTTACGTTGTGGAAGGCGAATATCATGATCGACAGTACAATGTTTTTTCGTCACTTCTCGGTCTTCAGGAATCGTTTTTTTCTTATTTTTGCCCATATTACTTTATCTAAGCAGAAAGTGATCACTTTATAACTCATCAGACTCAAAATCCCACTGGATTAAACATTACTCAGCAACCCTCTATCATAGATATCACTTCTTGGGCTTATACATTCTCAACTTCAATGACTGATACACCACTGTTAACTTCAATCAAGCTAAATGACTAAAGTTATATCACAATAAACATCACAAGATCCAATTTTGAGACGTATATACGTAATGGAGAAAAATACTAGTAGTAATTTGGTTAACTCTTACGCAGCTAATGTCCTTTGCTTTGGCTTCAGTCAATCTATATTGCTATACACGGACACGTAGCTTTCACACATTGGATTTTAAGCGTTTTATCTTTGCTCTTGTCATTTCGAGGGCCCTTTCACTGTTAAGAGTATGTTAACTATCATCCATGTACAGTATTGACAGGCATTCACAGGCATTACTTGTTGATCAATGAGCTTTCATTGAAGTGAGCTATTGTTTNCTATTCATTATGAGCACAAATCACTGTATTTTGGAGAAATAAATCGAAATATAGTATATAGAACAAGTACATAGTTGCCTTGTAATAGTTTGAACAGTTGATGAATTGAAATATTTGCAGCTCGCCCTGGTTCTGGTTCAATCAAGGCTTGCTACAACCCTGGTAGCGCGCTTATTCTAATTGCTAGCATGAATGGCAACAAAGCGATATTCCCATACACAATTATGTTCTTTTTAGTAGTATTTTAACAATCCGAATCGATACAAGTAATAAACCAACGATACGTTAATTATTTAAAATACCATAACAGGTTACATATAGATAGATTCAAGTTGTTGAGAATTTATCATTTGAAATAATCTATACTATTAAAAAAATCGAAATAATTCAAAATTGCTTCATATCAAATTAATTTGTCTAAGTTTTGAGGGAGCGGTGATCGCATTAAACACCTGTGTCCCACCCTACTCCATTTAAAGTTATACAGTCATATAATATAGTATACAGTGCGCAAACCTGGTCATATCATTCGTGGTCGTGACCCAGGTAGCACGAATCCAAAAACTATTAGTCTCGCGTTTGCAACTCTAATAACTCTATAGGTAACACTGTAAAGCCTTTGGAACGGGCAGACGAACGTAAATGTAAAGGAATGGATTATGTTGTCTACCTTGTAAGAAGGAATTTTACAATCAGGTTGTGGAGCAACTGACGACAGCCACCCTTCTGAAAACAAGATAGACAAACAGGCAATCTGAAGATTTTATGAAGAATCTTTACATAATTTATAAGCAGAATCATCTATTATTAACTCGTAAAGAAATGGAAAAAAGTCTTTCTCGAACCGCCCGTTGAATTCACATTGTCAAATAAAACCTCACATAAAACCCTCAAGCACAGTAGAACACCTGACATTTTTCGTAGGCGGGAATGTTTAAAGCATATATAGCTGGATATGAGTAGTATTTGAAGCAAATACGCAAATAGTAGACTCAGTTTCTCGTTACTTACCAAGGTTTAAAAAAAGATTTCGTAGGTGGAAAATCCTAGAAGAAAACCTCATCACCAGCATCACCCGCGATCGATATTTTCCTACCGACTAAAAGATTTCTGTTTACCTAATTACTTGTTAACTAATGCAGTTATAGTTATCGATCTTCTTAGTCGTCAACATTTAGAACTGCTGTTTATCGACAACTGAAAGCGAAGTAAAATCAATTGAAATCGTATGATTACGGATTCAATCATTCTTCTTCAAGCGGTTATGTACCTTATGTAATTGTAATTACAAGAGATGGGCAAACCTCACGATCGATTTATTTTCATTCTCATCGGATTATGTCATTGATGATGGTGGTGATGTTGCAGTTATTCATTTTATTTAACGACTGCCTAAATCCTGAAGCTCGGTTTTTCTATTGACGTTCATGGGATTACACTGTATGTTATTGACCCATGTTATTATAATTAGCGTTTCTCTACTACGCTGGAGAAATTTTTTTCTCATAATCCATTTTGCATATACGCTGGTGTGACGCAAGGTATTGGTTTTTCACAAAAAAAATGGGTAGTAGAACAATTTAAAAGGGAAAACATGTAACTTAATCTGGATAGCGTTGTTTTATTTGCGGTTGCATGTTCTACACAATCCTAAGTTTTATTAGATTCAACTTATGCTAGGACTAGAGTACATGTGACAGGGAAAGTACGAGAGAGAGAGAGAGAGAGCGAGAGAGAGGAGAGTACATTTGGTACAGGAAAATCAAATGTATATTGACGATCAGTCAAACATATTCCGGTAAAGGGAAGGGAAATCTATTGCGTTATTTACAGAATAGAGCGGTGATTAAAAGAGTAATAAAATATTCTCATACATCTAATTCGATTGTGTTCCTTGGATTCTGTACGTGGATGTACGTAACGTAACTTTTTTCTTACGTTTATAATGAGACTAGTCAATTTTACGACCTGGGATATGTTTTTCTTAGATTCAGTAAGCAGATGTACGTAATGTAATAATTTTCGTACGCTCATAAGAAGACCAGGCGTTTATGGGCCCCTGGATCGTTATAGGCATGCGCTTGCTTTAGCAATATGTATAGAGAAAGGTTTCCTTACTATTTTTCATTTATTATTATTACTATTATCTTAATCTAGGTGACATGCGCTGGTCTTTCAGTACTCATTCAGTCTAGGCAGCATCAGCTTTCATCTTGAAGTAATAAACCTACTTGTTTTTATTTGAAGCAAAGTGCTAGAAATGCTGTCCAATATATGATAATAAAATAACTGAGATTCGCAGTTCAGTGTTTGAAACAGTTAAAGTAGATTAACTCAGCTACTCAGTTCCGATTCTACAGCAATCAAGTGAAATGACTGGGTATGCATTCATTCTTATTCCGTATTTCAGATTTTGAACCTGTAATATGTTTTCTACTTTGAAATTCCTATTTATCAATCTCTTAAGTATAGCAATTTAAATAATGTAATCAAGTTACATGAAATGTTGGCATTGAACTATAAAGTTTATTTCAATAACATTCTACTACTACTACCATTGTTGATTTGTCACTTAGAGGCAGTTGTGAATTAATTAAATGTAATTTACTAATAAACGCACATATTACAGCTAAGTGGCCCTTGTCTTCGGGTCATTAGGAATGGCTGATATGCAGTAAATTGTATATAGTAGTGTATTGTATACTATTCTACATCGATATACATATGATGCAGTATGTCTAAGTTGTAGTTACTATTTTCAATGCCAAGATTCAAACAATTCTGTATCATATATGGAGGAGCAAATAATAATTTAAGTTTCTGCAAAGCATCATTCTCTCCAAATAAGTTCTCTATTCCCCCCAGCATATATATGAGGCTTCCCAGTACAGTGGCTTTAACGGCGGATATAGTATTAGTCAAGTGATCTCTATGGAACGCATGGTTGAGTTGTTCAAGCTAGCAATTACTAGTCTACGCCGATAAATTATTAATACAAATCTGATATTACATTTCGAGCATGCACTCCACCAGATGCTTTCCTTCTTCTGTTATCTCCCTTTGGGTATTGGACTGGGTACAATGAAATTTACAAGTAGAAATTACATAGAGGAATAATTACATGAATGTCAAGTTTATATGAAAATATTATCATGCATGAATCATACCCATAACAAAGAATTCGCTTTTTTAAGTAGCACAATGGATGAAAGCATCCATGGCAAGAATAGGAGGTCTTCGTCGTCTTCATCAGAGAGGATGACCATTCGGGAAAAGCGCAACGGTATCAAAATGAATCAATTTAATGAAAACGGGAAAATGGAGGCACAATCAAGTTTGTCTTCAGATTGGAGCGAAAGCGAATCAGATTTCAAGCATTTAGGTGCTAACACAGTCTTGAACAAAATATATATCACTCGGTAAGTTGATGTTGTAATGTTTTCAAACCTAATATAATTTAATTCTGCGCTGTGCTATTGAAGTTAAGATCATGGAGGGTATCTGGGTTTTACTTATTTACACGATAGGGTAGATTCGGAAGCTTACTATACTAAAGCGTGATAATGATAGCTGGAATAATGAACAAGATAGTCAGGCTATTGAGCAGGCATGAATCCGAAACTTTCGGTCTGGTACCTGATTGATGTCAGGTTCGTAGCGAGCTGGACTACTGTACCCAGGGCAGAACCTTAATCCAATTCATCAACTCTAGTAAAAACTATTATGAAGCAAATATGCAGTGTCTCTGGAGCACAATATTTTTTTATTACAGTCTATATACTTGTACTAATTCTTGTAATGTCGGTTCGTTCTTTGTTTACAATTGACTTTGTTTAATAATATGTGAGTATATATTACTCCTTGGTTTTTCTCTCAAGTCTCGAGGGTTTGTTTCATTCATCCGGTGTACCTACTTTTTAAAAAGTAATCCAATATATTCCTTTTTTCCAGAATCCGAATATTACAATACATCACCTGTTGTCCCTGGTTCCCGAAAAGATATTCCTTGGCAATTTACAGCAGCATTGGATTTTGCATTACCTTCGGGATGCGATGCAACCTAGGTGTAGCGATGGTCAGAATGTCGAACAACTACACCACTTACGATGAGAATGGAACCAAAGTAATAATGGTAAACACACTTAAACAGATTGCAGAGAATGTTTTCTCTACTACTTTTCGTGACTGCTTATTCATTATTCACCCTAAGTATTCTGCCAATTGCTTTTTAGAAAACCAGCTGCGCGAAAGAACGTTTAAGTCGTAGTTAATCAGAGTTAATGTGTGCCAACCTTCTCAAACTTAATCTTTTTTATTTCCATTACTCTCTTAGAAAAAAATGGGACCGATAATTTTTAGAGTGCTCTGTTTTTTACTGGGGAAAAATTTCGTCGCGCCAACACAATTATCACGGTTCGGGAGAATTCTAGGATTCAGAACGCGACATAATATTGTGAAGCTATATTAAATGTACGGACTTAACTCCCAATGGTATTTAATCTCAAAGCGTAAAATTAAAACTGAATTAAAATTCAATATCTTCGTAATTTGATGCATGGATTTTGATACGGTGCCTTTTCAAAGATAAACAAAATGAAATTGAGAAGATTACATAACTCAAATAACGATTATCCAATAAAAAAATATGTTTCTGAGATAGAGTTTAATAATCACATGCAACTACCAGAGGACGTCGCAATCAACAACGTTACTCATTAAAAACAGTTTGACAATATTCACCCAGCGATAGAATTATTGGTAAACGGCTGAGGGTGATGCCCCTTCCTTATTGGGAGTCTGTGACCTATTCCACATGTTCAGGAAATTAAAAATTTGTTCAACATTATCTATTCGCCCGAAATATTTCTATCTAACAACGCCCGGCGATATTTTCCACATTCCTGCATGCCGCGTACGACGAAAGTGTATACAACCAAGAGTATGAACATCAATTATTAATCTATCTGCTGGTGTATTGTCGACGTTAAAGAGTCATCTCGGAAATCCTTACGATAACTATCTACGATAACTGACTCATGCCCAGATGACCGAAAAACTTTCATATTAAAATTATTCTATCTATAAATTATAGACTACGAAACCGACAATAAGCAAGACAAATAAGCAAACTTGACCTTCTAATGTCATTGCAAAAATGCCGCATACTTAATATTGCATGAAGCGGCTATCTTTATCTCCGTTATATTTTTGAAAATTGAAGTGGTTCGGGGTATCCTTCTTTGGCACGCCAAAGACTATTTATATTCCTGGAATGACTTGAGAGACTGCGAGTCGCGTCGTATAATACGTAGCGTATCTTGATGACGATCACCTGCACTTTTCTGTAATATTAGATCTGGAAATCGGCGAATAGTTTTTCTAATAAACGTAAATGCCATGTCTCAAAATCGCAGCTGTTTTCTTATAAAAATTTCATGAGCATTTTCGGATGTTTTGGCACAATATACGGCCCCATCTAGACTGATGAGTTACGAATGAGTTAGGGACTAAAAACGTGACTGCAAGTCGAATTGAATCTTGCATTCCATCGAGATAGCAACTGAAGTTCCCAAAACTGATCTGCATACTGTACATTATATGTTATTTGCAATTATAATATTTTCAAAAATATAAATTAGCGTTCGAATATTATGTGAATTGATCGTGATATTTATTAATATTATAATGCAATAATTGTGGCTACTATGATAGACAGTGATGATAAAGAGTAGTCAAGTCTCTTTGATGAATTCTTGTTATCATTTCAAAATTAGGTGAATTTAATTGAAATTTTTTTAGACCCCGGAGTTTAATTGGAGCGCGGCAACACAGGGAATAATTCATGGATCTTTCTTCTGGGGTTACATCGTGACTCAGATTCCGGCTGGTTATTTAGCTTCACGTCTTTCACCCACTAGGTAAGAAAATTATACGACCTACTTTCTATTTTTTATAAGACCTATATAACTTAATGTTTTTAGCTATAGCGGCCAAGGTTTCAACAGTTTCACAGGTCCAGGCAATGTCCAACATTCTCATGGACGTGTTAAAGAATATTTTCGTATTTAGTTCTGACCTAATTGAGCCTCAGCAACTTTATCAAGTCAAATTTCTGGGTTCTGTTAATTTCATTACTTTCATTAATTTCAAGTGTAGACACCGAGAAAGCAACCGACAGAAAATGATGTATTAGGTAGCCTTTCTTCACTTCTTTCTTCTGACCGTATTATCGTATTATTTGTGAGGGTGTGCATTATGCTAAGTTTGATCAATGATCAAAAAACTTCGCCACACGAAACTCCTTATTTTTAATTTGGTAGCTATAGGTCAAAAGCCTGGACTGCCCGAAGGACAAATATATATATACAGTATATGAACGCTGAAAATATCTCAAGTTTATTTTGCTTCACAGAATGTTTGGATGTGCAATTTTAATAACCTGTGTCCTCAATTTTCTTCTGCCATTGACGGCTCGTTTACACTGGTCACTCTTCATCGCGATAAGGGTGATGCAAGGATTAGCCGAGGTGAGATCACCTCATCTTTTTTATAGACCGCATCCATACCATTAAGCGAATGCTCCGAGAATAGGCGATAAAATGCTTTTTAATAATTCATGCAAGTCCTGTATACATTATATATTACTACCACTCTTTCAGTATCGATAAAGACCCGTAAAGAATTTACTGAAAGCCGATGATGATATGATATCAAATTGACGTAAGATATTTTATTTTCTCATTCATCTCGACAGGGCGTTCTTTATCCGTCGTGTCATGGTATATGGAGCAAGTGGGCGCCACCTCTGGAGAGATCAAGATTAGCTACTATATCATTTTCCGGTAAGGTGTCTTGTTGCCGGCTACGGCTTAATTATAATGGCGCTACCAATGTATGTCATCAAATAAATACTTGACTGGGAATTATACTGATGTCTGAATATATGCGAGATTTTTCAGCATCCTATCACCTCATAAAATAATAAGAAAGATTTTCATGACAGTAAATAGGTGGAGCTATGCACGCAATAGAGTAAAAAAGGGGCATTGATATCCTGTTACGTCATTCATATATTGTACCTAGAACACACAGAATCCTATCTTTCTTTTCTACTATTTTACAATTCTTTTTGAAGTAACTTTTTTACAGCTATTTGCTACTTCTCAGACACGATTAAGTAAAGTAGCGCAGTACATCAAAGAATCATCTATTATGAATAAAAAACATCTGGTCTCCAGGGAGCTTAAACAAGGTCGATCACGGACATGCTTTTGCCTCTAAGGTCGATAATGTAACTTTAGCCATTTCTGATATACGTCTCACAGAATTGAAGAATAAGTACTCTTAATTATCTATTTACATGGTTCAATTAATATATTCAATATTCTAGTAAGCATACGGCGACAGGACACGTTACTTTACGTATAGATGTACTACATACAGTATGGTTTGTAATGTTCTACTTGATGTCGATACGACGTCATGTCAAGGTTGTTTAGAGAAGGTCATTAACGATTATCAATTGTGTCTGCTTGCGTGTAAATGAATCAATGAAACAAACCGGAAAAAATCGAAGTAAATTGGGAAAATGAATTATTAAATCTAACCTTTTCTTTCGGTAATACGCCACTACCTAATACAAAAATTCCTGTACGCGTAAGTGGGCATGCTCTATTTTACGTAATAACGAAGAGGGCGTCGATGGAATGTTTGATGCCCTTTCCGCGTGCTGTCATGAATAAATTATAATCGATTACTTGTTCATGTCTTCACTTTCGTTCACGTAAACTTGTTATCAACACAGCAGTTAGTCAATGTTTCTTGTTAATAATTTATGCCGACTACTTATCGAACCGACGTTCAATCAATAGCTTGTTCGGTTCATATTCCCGACCTGTGTATCGTAATTTATATGCTGTGGTGTCTGCGAACTTTTCAAACTAAATGTTAGGCAGCAGGAATGCGTCAGTTTATTACGCCAACTTTTAATGCTAATAGTTTCGACATTTTCAAAGACATTAAGATCTTTTTTACAAGGCTACAAGGATAGGGAAGTGGTTACAAACCTTTCTCTCTTGGTGCTATCTTAATTTCAATTTACCATCGCATTTCGAAGACACAATAAAGTAATATTCACGACAATAGAAAATTTAATAAAGCAAAAATTTAATACAAATTGATTCCAATAACCAATTCCACATTTGTCAAAAACACTGAAAACTTATATTTCCATACAACTTATAGTAGTGTTTTAACGACATCACAAATTTTGTGACGACTCGAATAGTGTCACATGTATGATTTAACTTGAGACTCGGGTCTTTAAATATGCAAAGAACAACATCAGGCTTTTTACTGCATTGTAAAAGTGGATTTCTAATATACAATGTAATTAGTTATGTACATTATTTACTATGTTTAGCCGTCGTTTTTCCCTTGTTTCCATATAAACTGTAATTTTATTTTCTATTTCCAACAGGCAGCTATGCTGGAGCTGTGGTTGGAATGCCCATAGGAGGATTACTGGTGGATTACGCTGGTTGGCCGTCAGTTTTCTATGTTTTTGGTAAGCTTTTATCTTGTTCTATGCCAAGTGTCTCTAATGCAATGAAATCTCTTTATTGATTTTTCACTTTTCTCCATTGTTGTTCGAAAATAACTATTTTCAACTTCTGATTACAAAATACTGCACAGAGCCGCCGAGAGGGTGTATTGTACGGGCCCTGAGTTCAAAAGCGGCCAGAAAAGCTTATGCGATCCAATTTTTTACTTATATGATATTGTGTATACATAGTTACACAATAAAAAAGGATGTAGAGTAGAGTAGACAAGGTAGTAATTGTTCGCAACTTCATTGCGTAGGAATATGTGGCATTCTCTGGTTCATGGTTTGGGCTGTACTCGCCTTCGAATCACCAAGCGTCCATCCGACCATTACTGAAGAAGAGAAGGCATACATCCATAAAGCAATTGGCACATCTGATTCAGCAGTTATCCAGAAGGTATTTTTTAAAATCGTAAAATGATTCTTCGATTTATGGCTTTAAACTTCAACTCGGATTTTCTACTTTTATCCAGTGGTCCGGTACACCGTGGAAGAAATTCTTTACATCTATGCCAGTGTGGGCCATTATAGTTGCAAATTTCTGTAGAAGTTGGACGTTTTACCTGCTAATCATCAGTCAACCGGCGTACTTTGAACAAGTTTTTGGATTTGATATTTCACAGGTATTTAATAGATCAAGCAGCGATATATCATATATTTCAACGACCTATGTCGAATCCAAGCAACTAGATTGCTAAAGTTTGTTAGAAATATGGACCTTTAGCATTTAACTTAAAAGAAATGAAATATTATCTTCTGCAGTTGGGAATCCTCGCAGCCGTACCACACCTGGTTATGACGATTGTAGTCCCAGTTGGCGGAGTGATTGCCGACTTTTTACGGAAGAATAACATCCTATCTACAACTACCGTCCGGAAAATAATGAATTGTGGAGGTAAGATCCAAAACAGTAACTAAAACTTTCCCATATTGACCGTACTTCGCTGAAGGTATTTTTTACGTCTATCAGGTTTCGGAATGGAGGCTTTCTTTTTGCTGATTGTTGGATGCAGCCACGGTGAAACGATGGCAATCGTCTGCCTCGTGTTCGCTGTCGGGTTCAGTGGTTTTGCCATATCAGGTGAATACCATACCACTTAGAATTAGGTCATGAGAAAATAATTTTCCAAACAATGTTCTATTTATTTACAGGTTTTAACGTGAATCACCTTGATATCGCTCCAAGATATGCAAGTATATTAATGGGAATTTCCAACGGAGCAGGAACTTTATCAGGAATGATATGCCCACTTGTCGTCAGTGCTGTCACAGAACAAAGGGTAAACTTTTGTTAGTTAGGACCAGAGCTACCATTAGGTTCCCTAGGCAGCCGCTTAGGGCGCAGTTTTTCAGAGAAGCATAGCACTGACTTCAAATACAGTTTTATATAAATTAGATGTTTTTAGATCACTAAAATATGTGCAAAGATACTCAATGTAAACTGATTAAAAATGAAATGAAGTACATGTGACTGCATATTAACCAGTCATCGTCTTTGTTGTATTTGCAGACTCGAAGCGAGTGGAAGATAATCTTCATCATTGCATCGTGCATCCATTTCGCTGGAATAACGTTCTATGGCATATTTGCTTCGGGTGAAAAACAACCTTGGGCTGATCCGCCAGAAGAGGAACGCGGTATAATTGAAGAGGGACAACAGGATTACGGTTGTAATTATTCAGGGAATGGGTACGGAGGTCAGATTACTAACGGTTTTACATCTTCGTCTTTCAATTCAACGCAATCGATGACCCGAAAAATGCGAGTAAATTCAAGCGACTCTCTTTTCGATGACGGAGAGGGTTTCTCCGACAACTTAGAAACATGCCAGTTTCCATTCAAAAACGGGTACTCCATATCCCCCATCAATCAGAAGTCCCAATTTGATCAGGTTATGCATGGTAACAGTACGGAAACGGGAAGTTCGTACATTTCCAAAGTTCCGTCCAAGGAACATGTGAATACCATGGTGAGAGGACCTCCCTATTCCGTTGTTACTGAAACAGTACAGATGGAACCGACAAACAGCTATTTGCACGGTGGAATAGAAGATAGAGATTTGAAATAGTTTTCAAATCTGCCAATGGATTCCATTAGTCAAAATATACACAAGTTCGCAAGATAACTGTCCATTGTATCGACTGAAATGAAGGCACACGTTTCGTTGATCAATAGATGAAATACAAAGTGCAATATTTCAGTTTTTGCATCCACACATTAAGCTATACTCTCTATGAAATTCGTTTTCAGTGTGATTTTCAGTCCTATTTTGTCTCCGTCGTACTTTGGTTTCGAGAATATATATTATGCATTATATATAGCTATAGCCAGAGGTAAATTTCGGATACTATAATTTCTGTATAAGTTCCTTTAATTTATTTCAAATTCTATACTGTGCCGTTTGCTGTTTATCTTGAAACATGTTTTACCTTTATTGTTATCGTGTATACTTAATGACAGATTACTCAGCACACGGATGGGAGGTCGTTCAGTAATTGATATAGGCCATAGGGTATACCGTAGTCTTAACCAGAGGGGGGGACTCTCCCCAAGAGAAGAATTTCAGTATTTCCGGGGAAGGAATTAAGATTCAAACTGCGGTCTTTTATGCATATTATTTGTAATGTACCTTTACGCCAATTTTTCAAAGGGAATGAAATTTTGTGAAATGGAGGAATGATCTTTACTTAAGACCAACAATCCAGGGGACGTTCGGATTCCGAATTTCAGCACTTCGCTAAGTTAGGAATTATCGTAGACATCATTGGCGCTATTTTGTTTAATTTCTTATAATATCAGCTATTGTGACAGAACAGGTACAGATTTTTTCGTCTTGTCAGATGATCCTGCTGATTACCGAGTCGATTTCTCAATTCAATTTTAAATCTGATTTGACAAAATGAAGCAATCCATTTTAGTCATCCCGGCATTGCTATTGATTATCATGAACCTAGCGTACGCACTCCAATGCTACCAATGTTCGAATGAGAAATGGAATGCAGCGTGCAACACTTGGATCGTAAACTGCTCTGCAAACAACGATGAAGTCAGATGCAAGGGAGTCACAAAAATAAGTAAGTACAGTACATTGTCTTTGAGTCGTTCAATTACTGTTTTTTACTTGCTCGGGGGATTACTATTCATTTTTAGACGGCTTTATGAGCAAAGGATGTGCGACCGAAAACGCCTGTCAGGATACGGCATTACAAATGGGAGAGGTTTTGCTGGAGTGCTGTGTAGAAGAATTATGTAATGTGAAGGTAGATATTATGTGAAAAGGTTTAATAACGCAGAAATATAGGTTTAACATGTTGCAACAAAAATAATCGACGAATCTCCGAAATAGCCGCCACGTACCGTACAGGAAGAGTCTAGAACTACGGCAATGTTTTCGCTTAACGGAAATGCCTCGTAACATTACGAGAATCTGAATTACATAGTAGAGAACACCCCCGGCCCAATCACTAGTACAAGTGAAGAGATCAAGTAAAAGATTTTTTTTATATCGTAAAATATAAGTAGATTGAGTTCTTAACGCAAACGTAGCCACGTACAATCATGTCTAGAACTCGCTGATTTAGTAGCGATTCCATGTTTCACCCGTGAATGAAAGTTCTTATTGCTTTTCTATATTATTAAATAGCAAGGCGACCTGGGTAAGCCATTAGGTCTATCTGTTCTCAACCATCCTCAAGTCCAAAGTAGGATTTCAGCCACTCTACCCTCCATGGGGCTCGGACCAAGTTGCATTGGAGACAATCAACCAAACGCATATTAAATACATTATCCTAAGTCAAGCTGTAGCAGGCAACCGTAATGATGTCTTTTAGTCAATGCGTAAGTAGGTACATGGGGTTCAAGAGAAGAAGTTGCTCCCTGTATGACAGTCTCCTATTTAAGACCAAGCTCCTCTTCTTTACCAGACACCTGTGGTAACTCCAGACTTGGAACTTTGGAGAAAGTTAGAGGAGTCCCTCGGAGTGCTTCCAGACCAATTCATGTCCCAAATAATCCTCTACCAGGCTTTATCTGCAATTATTTATCTGGTAGCAGTGGCATATATCATCAAAAACATTCCTCGCAACAAGACCAGATCCATACCACTGTCAAGCAACCAAGTAGAGGTAAAACGTAGTTGTATTTGTATAGAAGATTCTATACTGGACAGTATAGAGCTAACAGGAAAAAACTATTTTTAACCAGATGGAAGAACTCACAGAAATCGCAGAGTGATTTTTGATACGTCACTGATCGCAGCTACGATGTCAACATCAAATACAAAATTGGGCGCTACTATATTATGCGGTCTAATTAATTTTTTGTGGTTAGGGTTGGTGTCTTTGAATAATTTTTATTACAGCCTTAACCCAAACCACAAATAATGAGGTGGACCACATATAATAGTCGCATCAATAATTGTTCTATTATCGTTATTCTAGCAACAAAAATTCACTCATTTTTTACATCGTCCGGCCAGTACTTATCTTCCATCCACATTGTGTTAGTATTCTTCCAAAAATCTGTATAGTGTTCTTTATTTAAGCTCCACCATTCTGTTTCGACCAGTTTAAATAATTCCATCGTAGTTCGTGCATCAATGACGGAACAGTGTTCTCCAACCTGTTGTGATTAAAGTTATAGTTTCATGGAAGACTGGTTTGAACTTAGTAAATTGAAAGGAGACAGTAACAGTATAATTGCAGAAACATCTCAAAAATCATACAGGTACACCTTTGTTCAATAACCTTGCTGAATAAGTAGTTTTGAAGACCCACCAAGATTACATTATCCTTCCACAATACAATAGTCCTTCGTTTTTAGTGACGCATCATTAGCATTAAGCGTGGTATTGCTGAACATACAATTTTAGTTTATTTACAATAATTTAATATCCAGATTATTGCACTTTACCTGGATGTCTTGATGGAGAAGATGTTTTGCCATCTTTTTTAAAGAAACCGGATTTCTCGATAGATTCGTCAATATTTTCGCCTTTAGTGAACTTAGATTAGAAATGTCAATTATGTATTCCGGTTTGCATATTTTCATAGCATTGAAATCATTGTTTAAGCTGTGGCCCACTACGATTTTGTCTCGAATATTTTTCCTTATCTGCAATAAGTGAAACGAAGGTTTATTACTACAAGAAGGTGATCATCTTATTACAAAAATGTATTTAAATTTCAAACCATGTCGATTGCCTCCTCAAAGCCAACTGAATTCTGTGTTTTCAAATGAAATTGCCTAATCCCGCTATATCTTGTACGGTAATCGGTAACAGGAAGGGCTGGCTTCACATAAACATCTAGAATTACTTTCCCTGGAATAATAAGACAGCTGTCTTTAGGCATTATATTGATGTTGATTAATGAAAACAAACCCCAACCCATGATTTTAACAGCAACCCTAACCATCGTACTGTAAACATCCTTCGTTTGTATGTACAAACTGAAATTAACTCATAAACTAGGGCCTTGCATACCTGACCACAATACCGCCAACGTATGGGTGGGTTAAACATTCCAATATGCAAGTTTGTTTGGATTTATGGGTTAGTTGAAGTATATATCAAAAATCACTGATATGAGTGAGGTCATAACATAAATTGATGCTGAGTGAGTAAAACATGTATATCCCATTCTGCGTGAGCAAGTCATCACGGTAACGTAAACATGGATCGAAGCCTTTCTTTTGAAACAGATAATCACAATATTTGTTTGTTTCGGTAGTTTTAGCGTATTTTTTCAATGCATCCTGGGACTGGGACTTCTAAACTAGGTTCGCCATAATGAAATTTAAGACTACACAAGGAAGAATAAAAACTAATATTCAATCAACATGTGTAAATTAAAATACTTACCATGATAATCCACAACACTGCACCTTGCCAACGAATTTATATTACCCAGACACTCAACCATTTCGCAATCCAAAGATACTAATACAGATGACAGTGGTGATACATTACGTTGGTTTTGCAACTCCCCTGTATCAGTTTGAGGATTCGAGACAGCGGCACAATCAGCACAGGAAGATGTTGAATAATCTCTTACATTCGAAGTTTTCTTGATACGGTTTTCAAAATAAGTCAGAGGATTTATTAACAACGTGCTGTTTGATTCGTTACTGTTTATTCGCTCTAGAATGGACGAAGTGCTCCTGAAGCGTTTAATTCTTTCGGGGGCACGTTTTTGGATATGCGCTTTCCTTTTCTGTAAGTTCGTTACGGAAAAACCGGCAGTTCTAACCTTCAAATTTGGACACTCTTTCATGGTGAGGTTAACTATTTTAAACATTATTTGAAATACATTCTGCTGTAAAGAAAAGTTTTACATATTAATCCACGGGATCAAATCGGGATCCAAATTACGGAGGTTCCCGCATCCCGCATGTCCGACCCATTAAGCACCAAGCGATTTTCGCTGTAGCTAATACGTTTTCGGTCATTATCAATCTACATGTATTTTCGATATACAAAACTACTAAATCCCAGAAAGTTTGAATTTATGTTATTTAAATCTCACGTGATAAAATTATTATTAGTTTTGAAGATACAATTTTCCAATTGATACCGATTTCAAGCTTAATTTCTTGTAACTAATCGCTCAAGAAATTCGTGTGAATTTTCGCTACAGCAAATTCGATCCGCACGATCGAATATTATAAAAATATTTTTATTAATTGATTTTTGTAATAAAATCACACAGGAAGTCACATTGTATGTTGTTTAGTAAATTAAGGTACAGTAAATATGTCGGGGCCGGAATTACTACTGGATTCAAACATCAGAATGTGGGTTGTATTACCAATTGTTTTCATAACGTTTGTTTTTGGGATCATTCGACATTATGTATCCTTGCTTATGGCGTCGGAAAAAACAGTATCTCTGGATCAAGTTCGTGATAGGTATTTGCTGAGATCACGATTACTGCATCACGTACTGTATTTTAATAAGTATTTTAAACTTTCAGTCAAGCTATGGTAAGAAGTAACCTGCTTCGAGAAAATGGCAAATTCATTTCGTCTTCGGCGTTCACAATGCGACTGAACTACCTTATTGCAGAAAAAGAAGGTGTCATTACGAAAGGAAAAGAAAAGCCTACTCAGGTAGCTTATTATTAAGTGTAGCGAAAACCTTTAAGCACAATACCCAGACTATAGTGTGGTATATTCAGCTCAATGCATAGCTAACTCATGCAATCCTACAGGCAAGAAATCCAATGACTGATCCGACTATGATGACTGACATGCTGAAAGGAAATGTCCTAAATGTCTTGCCAATGATTGTAATTGGTGGCTGGATCCAATGGACGTTTTCTGGCTTTGTTACAAGTAAAAAAACAGCAATGCAATATTTTTGTTAGTTCCTGTTGTTATGTAGTAAATAATACTTTACAATTTTATAACTTTCAGCAAAGGTTCCTTTTCCTCTAACCATTCGCTTCAAGCCAATGTTGCAAAGAGGAATAGAACTAGAAGCTCTGGACGCATCTTGGTATGAAATAGCTTTAAGCGGAGACTCGCAACTTTCAGCAAATACTAAATTTAAAAAGAATGACAGAAGTTAGAAGTTCCATTTCCCATTATTCTTTTTCTGTTGTCCACAGGGTATCATCAGCATCATGGTATTTTCTCAATGTGTTCGGTCTGAGGAGCATGTATTCTCTCATACTAGGAGAGGACAACGCAGCCGACCAAACACGAATAATGCAAGAACAGATGTCGGGAGCAGCGGTGGCTATGCAACAAGATCCACAAAAAGCTTTTAAGGTTTGTGGTTCCTCTGGTTTTCATCAGTTATGGAATATATATTCCATAGACCAAGGGTTCTCAACTCCCAACTCGAGTATAACAAATGTTTGAATATAACTGAGATCCCAATTCATCCCTTGAGATGTTAGAACTCTTTGAGAGAGAAATTTCCTCCTGGTTGAGAACCCATGATACACAGATCCTTCCTGATAGGTCTGTTCTCAATAATACTTGTATTCTGAATAATGAATGTTGCCATAACATCTGCATAAATTTTGCTTATCACATGCAGTCGGAATGGGAATCTTTACAAGTTACCGAACATAGAAGCGTGCTGGAGAACATCGAGGACATTGTATGTGCGATGCATGTTTTTCCTGAAGATATCTACACAGCCCAGAAGCCACCTGCTGTGCAACAAGCAACCATGGAGTGAAGCTATAATTCGAGGAAGTCAAGTTTATTTATATGTTGTGCATGTGTGACAGGAACATGGATTGAGTACCTGAGCTCTGAATAGAATTATGAAATGAAGTTATAATACAAATCCACACTTATTTCGTTGAGTTGAGTCCTCTGATTTAAGAAATACAATTCCTGAGGATATATTAGTTTATATAAACGAAGCATTATTTTAGCTGTAGAGATGAAGACTCGATAAATGTCATGCAACCTCATCACCCTTCTTGGAAATAAGGAGATTAGCTAGGCGTCATTTTTTTTAATTCGGAGACAGAATGTTAGTTAACTTATTCGAGACTGCGATGCAGAGGCACGTTAATTATGGAAGATCACATTAATAATTGCACCATAGAATATTACATCAACAACGCTGATTTTACGCATCGCGGTTACGGTATATTCAATTTTGTTTCTTCCTGTCGTGTTGAATATACGACAATGGGAGTTTCCAATCTGTTCGCCAAACGATAAAAATAACGACAATCGCGTAAAGCAAGATATAAAGAACCGCGAACATTTGCAGAACTTCGAGAGCGTATCCTGGATTTTCGCCGACGTTTTCTGTCAATATTTCCAACTCCGTAATCATTTTCGTCGCCATGGTAGTGACCTCCTTGAAATAATCAAGAGACATCAAAGCTCGTTAAAAAGACATAATACACTTTGGCGATCAATTAAATTAACAAAATTCCGGACGACTTGCACTTACCGTGTTATTGAGTGACGGAGCGCTGACATCATCCGCTAACTTTACATCAAGATACGTTGCTTGTGTGCCGGATTCAGATAATGCAAGTGACATATTTAGTCCAGTACTTTCTTCGGCTCACCGTGCTGAAAAATCTCCGTTATTTAGCACACTATTTTATTTTTAATTGATAAACTAACTTAATTGTCGGATTGTGACGAAATAACTTAACGTTATGAGTATTGTTTACTCCAGGCTCAATGCTGTATGGTAGGAACATCCCCGAGAAGACGAAAACATAAGTTCCAGGCGAAGACAATTCGATGAACCTCAGTGTGAGATTTGCACGAAACGGTACAAAAATTTTTGTACCCTGGTAAATAATAACCCCATATTTTGGACATTTTTTATTACCACGATAATACTACTCAAAAAGCTAATCAAAGCTTCAAACATGCTTATATAACTCTACAATACTATTCATAAATTTGTTCACAGTTTACACCTATTTTATACAGACATTCCTTGATTTAAAGTTTAAATCAAAAAACTATTGTTCTTCCTTGGGGAATGTTATTTATCTCACTTATTGCGGGCGAGAATTACCTCGCCTTATTTCATACCGTCAAGGCGTACAATTCTGAGGATCAATAGAACTACCAAAGTAGTGCATGTTTCCATCATTTGGCAGAAATATACTCCAGAAAAATCTTGTAAGAGCTCTTGGCACTGTCTAGCATTACAGGAACGTGTGTCAGAAGTCCTCCGTAGATGTCAATCTCATCCTCTTCCAGGGTAGGGGAGATTCTAACCAAATTGTCTTGCTCAATCTTACGGAATTTGTACTCGGGGTCGAGCATTTTCTGCCACTTCTCCAGGATCTCTGTCGTCTTTAGGCGCATTCCAGTTCTGGAGGTGAAACGATCTCCTTCGCTTTCGTTGGCGACCGGAAGGTTTTGTACTCTCAACCACAATTTGGTGGCAGCCTCCCGATGGATTTGTTCCATGGTCTCCGTGAGATTTATGTATTCCTCTATGATGAGGGCGGTGTCTGCTTCATCTTTCTGTCGTAGAATGGTGGCGTATTTGCGCAAATCAGCAACGCTGTTTATGGAATGTACGCCGGATGCTTTACTCGACTTCAGATGATCAATGAAGCGTCGTATCTTGCTGTCGAATTGACTGGGAATGTAATATTGCAATATAATGCGATAGCATATCCCAATATTTTCAGGCTACTACCTGAATACATTAAGCCATTATATCTTAACAAGGATTAAGGTTTTCAGAGACAAATAAAATAAACTTTTTTCTTTGGTGAATACAGGTCACTGAACAGAGCTGAGAAAAAATACCTACTTCTGATTTGTCTCACAATCCCCGTCTATTGAGCTTTTTTGTTACAAATTTGCTACTTTGAATTCAGATAGGGCAACCCTGCACCCTAGTAGTGTCATATAAACAACCAAAAACAATCGGAAGAAAATTAAGAAAATTTCTCACATGAAACATTCTTCTATGTTCTGTATTTTGACATTGAATTCTTCAAGCGCAGTTCTTGTTTCATCGTCAACAATAAGAGAGCTTAAACCACGGTCACCTAAAAATTATAACGAAATATTTCAAAAAAAAGTTTCAATGAGATTATGACTTTCAGAACAGTCGACATAATGCAGAGCCCGGTCTCGGTAAACTCACATGATTCTGGGGTTGGCGGAGGCGGCTGATGACTCGGATCATCCTCACCCACATGTAGATTATCAGTGTTCAGGGCTTCTATAACTTCCACATTTTGCTTCTGATTTGCAACTGATTTCAAATTTTTACCGGTTTTTCTTGCCGTTGGTTTCACTGTGCATATGCTGGGAGCAAGTTCCAAGGCGATGGAGCGACTCGACGGTACGGAAGACGTCCTAATGTATTTTTGAATGATTAAAAATCTAGGTAGATCATCAGCGAGACCACTAAAACCACTAGAGAAGAATTAGTAGAAATAAATATCCGACCGTTATTATTGTTTACTCATCCATATTGCTTCAAAAGCAATGATAACAATACATGTTATAGATCAATCAGAAACTCAAAGTTATGACTGCTAAGTTGGATTTATTGTTATGTAATTATTCTGTTCCCAATCATAATGTTGCTTTGAAAGTGAGAATCACAATATCCGTAATCACAGGACCACACCATTGAACTATTGAACTGAACAATATAATGGATAAGGTATCGAAAATACCGTATCTGCTGCACAACTTTTTGTGGCTGCTGCTCCGGTGCTGTGTAGGTATTATTAGCTCCATGCATTCTAGACGAGCGTAAAGAACTCTTGAATCCTGTTATCGAACGCCCGAGATGATTCAATTTATCCCGATCGCGAATTCGCATGAATGGGGATTTGTTCTCGAACTTTGATAGACAAATTCCCATTTCTTTTTCGTCGATGCTCGTCTCTAGCGTGATCGTCAGTGCTCCTGACATCTTCAGCGCAGTTTCGGTGATCAGACTGGATTCGATTAAAGTAGCCAGTTTTCCTGCACAGCAATACAATGTTGTCAAGTCTTGAATTTGACTAAATTAATGAGAAACTAGAGTCTAGTTACTAGACAGTTATATAACATTTCATTGTTCCCTCTGTGTTGTTTAACTTTCCAAAGACTGGTGAATAACAACAATCAGGCAGTTGCAGTATGATCTCAAGATATGAAATAACTAGCAACGTCGCATAAAAGGCGACCAATTATCAGTTATATGCATTGGTGCAAAAAGTCTCATAACACACCTGTTTGATAAAGCATCCATAACGTCTTTGCCGCAAAGCTTTTATGCAGCTCGACACAGATACGAATTGATCCTCTACGAAGTAGTCTCACAACCAGTCCGTCAATCGCCTCCAACGATAAAACTAAAGATCCTGCAACGAAGGAGCACGATCCCTCGTTCGAGGTTCCGAAAATGTAATCGAAGAATCTCTTTTCTATCACGGATTGAATCTCGTCCGGATGACAGTGACTGAAGATGGCGCTCGTGAGCGGTACAGTGGTCAATATGGAAGTCACTATTTCGATTTGACCTACGATAGAACGTAACGCTAAACATTATAACTACATACTGGTGTATATGCATAGGGTATTTTTTATGTATATTAAACAATATATAAGCCAGAATCACCATAGGCGGCGGTAAATTGAACCTGTTTAATGACCTTTCCAATGATGGGAGCTAATAGATTAGAATGACCAAAGCACTGCGAAAGGGCCGCGTTTAACCGACTTAAATTAAAATAGTCGAAGACTGGTAACCTCGCACTAAGATCTTCCAAGTCATACAAATACACGCAGTTTTTACCTGTCTTCTTAACTTCGCCGCTAAATGTCTTAGTATGCTTTTCATTCCCACGAGTTTGTGCATTTTTTGGAGATTTACCTGTCAAAAATATCGAACAGCATATTAATAAACCCTCGAAAATATTAATAGAAGCTTCAACCAAGCATGCGCCCCGAAAATCACAATACATATAGTAAGAGATCGATTGTTTTCTGTACTGTAAACTTAGACCGGTTATGTGTGTAAGAGCTATTAAATTTCAACTACAAATAGATCAGGCCTCCCGCAGACAACAAAGAATTTTATGACACCTGCAAATATAGCCGAACCGTTGATATCACGTTCCAAACGTATTGTTTGTAAAACACATCCCTAAACATTGTTTATATAATAAATCATATGAATGAGCAATGTAAACTCTCTGCTTGGACCAGCAACCCACAGGTCGAATTATGTTTAAATCAGTCAACTGTTTCCTCTTTTACATGGACTCTTTTAGTCATTTCTTGAATTAAAGTGTGAGCTACTCTTATCGTACATAAAAAGAGGTCTCAAGAGTCCCGTCTGACTGTACTTTACACTCCAATTATGGTTGTACATGTCCTCAAATTAATCTAGACGGTCGCATTACCCACTTTCACCAACACTACTTGTTTAATAGACTATAATTCGTTGAGATTAATACAGCAGTTCTTATAATATTCCATGGTAAGAAACAAGTGTCTGAAAACAGTAAGTACCTTTTCGTTGCGTGTGAGCTGTATTTGCTTCCCTCTTTATCAATCTCACTCGTTCCCCGTGAACCGAAACGGTGGAAGTTAAATCAAAATAGTTTATGGAAGGCAGAGATCTTGACGGGTAAAATATGGAAGATGGCGATGTCAAGGGTGAGGAAAAAGGCGTTACTAATGGATCGCTCAGTTTCCATACGGGATGAACAGGCGATGTGTAATTCTCGAACTGATAAAGATTTTGTTGAGATTTTGGCGAAGGAGGACTCCTGTAGACAAGTTGGCGTTGCGGTCTACGGTGTCGCATATTTTGTATCATTCTTCCGTACAGAATCCTTCTGTACGATCTTACTTCCTTCGATAACTTGATCAAGCCTACAGCATGCAGCGCATGACAGAGTTTTTCAAAGGTGGCTGACTTTCCCCGCTCCTCTACCCAACACAGAAGTCCGAGACATTTCTGCTTGTGAAAATCACAAGAATTTGCCGCGATGACGAGACGCATTTTGTTATTGTCGATATTTAGAATGTCGATGATGTACATCCATTTATCCTGAGTTATTTCACTGGAAAGGTCTTCGACAAACTTCTCCACATCGTCACACTCAGACAAAGGCATGCCGGTTTGGTTGGCCATGACTAGACTGCTTGGCTACGCGATGATAGACAGAAGCAAAAGTGTATGTTACGATCTATAACAGTTCCTGATATTCGCATCACAGCAGAACAAAAGGTAAACAAACAGAAGTCACAATGAAGTTCAAAGTTTGAGCCTAAAATAATAATGTTCTTGTGCTAAAGTAATCTTTTTATAATACTAGTAAATGAAAAAGGATATTTACAATACAAGAATTATCGGTTAGGTATTAATTTACTCTACAGCTTCGAAAACAACCATCAATATCTTTAAATCAGCAAATCATGTTTTGAATGCGCTCAGAAAGAGTTGGAAATCGAGATTGTACGTAGAAGAACACTGAACATTACCCATCACTCCACCTGTCAGCATTCAGCCTCAGATTTAGAACCAGCAAAGTAAAATAGCTGCGGTAGTTAAGAATTTCCCAAAATGTAAACTTAAAACCTTGCTCCAAGTCGCAGACAGTCATGCAGGGTGTGTGTATATATATATTCAGCAAACTGAATTAAAATCCACAAACCATTCAACCTTCTTGAGGAAGAAGAACGCACTATAGAGAGTTGTAATCTATATTATAACTCATTTCACTGATCATATAGCAGCATAAATATATAAATTTATATATACAAATGTACTATTAGTATTGCGTTAAAAAAATCCTTGCTGCACTCAGCAATGTAGCGTCTCTGCTTCTCTACTCCGGGGTAATAAATACTCGGTCGCTATCAAAGTAAATTTCTTTAAAACGAGTAGGAGAACAAGGGCTATCACTCTACATCGGAATGATGTCTAATACATTGTACACATTGTAATGCGATACATCAACTGTTGTCTTTGAAAGAATCACCTTTGTTCAATTGTTGTGCCCGTAACAGATTTTCTACTTGTTGCCATTCAACAGGAAATTAAGAATCGTGAATAAATATTTCTTTTCTACTTGTTTATATTGCGTGATTGTAACAACGAAATAACTAAAAGCACTCTCTGGAGATATCCTCTTACTCTATTACCAAATATTCAATGCATTAAAGGATGGTTGTGTACATTATATATGTCTGTCACCTACAACACGAACATGTCGTGATGTCGTCCCAGAACATGGGCAACTGCCCCATACACCAGATAACAACATATACGTACTACTACCCCACTTGTGCCTTTAATGCAGCCGTGAATTTTCCAGTTTCCTTTTCGATAATCTGAAACTTTGCAAGGAACCACAGGTCATGTATTGAAGCTAGAAACGGAGTGAAATATCGAATTTACACTAAAGCGAGGAATGTTGGTATGCCCTTTCCTGTTTACCTCTGACATTAACCTGTCAGACCGCTTCCCTATTGCGATAACTTTTCAGTGGTATTCTCTCAAAGTTGGATAACGTGAAGGTGCACTCATTAATCAAAACTTTTATTGCGTAAAACAGAAAAAATTTAAAGAGAGCTTTCCTACATAGGTATTTCCCGCAGAATTTTTTTCTTGCATGCCTTTTTTTCATTCTTCCAGTCGAACCTTACATTTTTCCCTTTGAACGATATTATAGGCTTAACCCCTAACCCAAACCGTAAGCCGAGCCCCCCTCCAAAGTGAGGTAGACCGCGTGCTGTAGCAGCACGTTTGAGCACCTGTAGAAGAATGTCACTGTAAGAATTCGCGGTAGAAAATTGTCGGTATTAAATTGGCTGGATTCCTATTTTAATACAATACGAAATCTTGAACGGATGCTGTGAAATAGTGTAAAAATACCATTAGTTAGCTTATATATCAACGATAACATTGTGCCCACAGCCTCAAGCTATTTGGTTGTTTTCGTAATGCGGCAAATAAAGGGTTATAGAATGCTGCGATGCTGAACCGTTAACTGTGTAAGGACTGGAGTTTTAAACGCCTCATAGATTTTACACCTACTGTACCTACCAATTCGAGATTGTGATAACAATGTAATAGCTGGATAAAGCGGTCGCAATTAGGCCGCACGCAGGCTTAGGAAATAGGTTACTTATCACTTTGCGTTAGTAAGACAGCTATGTACGAGCCTAACCTTATCACATATTCGACCAAAATATTATGAGTACAAACATGTGGTTTCAGTACTATCAAGGGTGATTGTTAAACCTAGACCCAATTTGTACAATCACTCTGCCTAAGGGACGTTAGTTTCGTATGCTGAAGATGTACATTGAAGATATTTGCTCAATTCAAATACTGAATAGTGGTAACCGGTGATAAAGCATTTAGGTAGCTTATACGTAAGCTGTGCATTTAAGTCAAAGAAATGAATAGTAAAAATTTAGATTTCTTTAGAGCTTGCTAGCATTTTGAGTTCTTTTTCGAACCTTATAGTTTCTGTTAACTTATAGTTTCTGTTAACTTATAGTAACTGTGTAACTGGATTGGTTTATAATTGGCATCTACAAGGAAAGTTTTGATTTCGAGATGTTCACAACGTATGCAGCCAACATTCGAATTGGATAATGAGGAGGAATCTTATAGTCAGGAAGACCTCATGAAAGAGCAAAGAATATCAAGAATCGAGCATAAATAGACATATTTTACTGAGCACCATAGTGACAACATCTAATGATGAACGAACTCGCCAAATCAATGCTCTCGGACTGTGATAATACAGTTAAACGTAAGCGACGTCGTCGTCAGCCTTGGAGAAGAACTTATTCTTTTATCGATCCGTCAGGATTGCTTCATCCAACTCCAAATAACGGAAAAAGTAAGTGTGCAAACCGTTTTTTTCTCAAAAAAGTCTCATGTGTTAAACAGCAATTTTGAAAGAAAATGAACAAATGGACTTACGAACAAACTCTCGGAACGAACCTTTTATCGAAGTTAGGGGGTGGTATTATATACATCAACACATTAATATCTCTATAGGAATAATTAACTACATTATCAAATGTGTGCCATTTTTGGTTACTAAGCTCTACTGTTCTCTACCTAGACCGTGAGCCGTCTTCCGACGAAGAAATCGAGGTTCGGAATGCAGCGTGCTACAGAAAGTCCGCAAGCATTGTTGTCAACGTAAATAAATCGCAACAAATAACACCAACAAACTTCAACATAAGTCTTCTGCGAAACCGTGACGTCACGGTGCAACTACTACAACCTTCCGTTTACTCAGGCTTGTTCGAGACGGATAGCTTACTTTGCCGTAAACCTAAGGAAAGGAGAACAAGGCGAAGACATACTCTATCGACTTTCCCAGTGGCCGGGGATGCTAATCAGGTTGATAAATATGTGTGTTTAGACTATAACACCCTTAGATTTAACATATTTGGGGTGGGATGGATTATACAGACATTAAAAGGATGGATGTTTAACTTAATCTACATTTACAGCAAGGCAATGACAGCTTTGGATGTGACATCAATTCAAATTGCAACTGCGGAAGCGAATCATCCAAATATTTAGTTGATCAACTGAGTGTGGAAGACAAATATGTACCATCTTCAAATAACAGTCACACCGGGTCCTTCCCATTCGCCAAAGAACAAGACGATATACAAGAAAATTTGCCAACAGCGCGCCAGAAATCGAATTTTATAACAAGCTCAGGGTTTACCAACAAACTGAGTTATGAATTAAATATTACACCGAGTTCTTGCAAAGAAGAAATGTCTGAGGATGTAACGGCTCGTAAACACCTAGAGAGCGACAATGACGCAAGCGAACATCTGTCCAAAGTGACGTCATCGAATGTACAAGGCTCAGGTATGCAAAGTCGAGAAGCTAAGCGATCTGATGAAGATATTGATTTTCAACTCGAGAGAAAATTGTCTTCTTCAAGTACAACAAATTCAAAAAGTAAGGTGGAACAATATTCAATAGAGGTTCCACATAACCAGACTTCGGCCACTGCTGTAAAGGGTGATATTGCTGCTATTAGCAGAATGGAAGAGGTTGGTCACCAGGATAGACAGCACGAAACTAGTCAGCAAAGTAAAATAATTACAGACTCTTCGAGCAATTTGAACAATGAAACAGACGACAATGTGACAACTCTAGCAGATGAAGGTAATATTTTCTATGTTACAATTATTAACTTTTACTCGATAACTCGATCTACTAATAACATCAGGATTTCAATGTAAACTTTCACAATTATTGCAATAGCTTGTCGTTCTTGTACTAGCCTTGGCCGGTAGTTAAGATTTCTCAATAACCTCTTGGGAATCGACTAGCTGTATCCATGAGCGGTTTCGTAATAAGCCTTCTAATTTGGTTGTCGCGAGTGTAGTGGTAATATTGCTGTTCGTTTATCTCTAATTTGTAAAAGGCGAATTTCAACTAAGAGGCTTTTATTCAAAATAGATTCATATAGTAAAGAACAGGCGTGGGACCTGCTGTATACTGGTTTCGTATGCAGCATTCTATTTTCCCATGTTCCTCCTCAGATTAGGACCTTGTCAAGAGTCCTTGACGTTGGTTATCGATTTATCCGATAAGGTAATAAGTCTTGATTTCATCGACATTCTACCGAACTATTTATTGACCATTCAGCTTTGTGGTCTCCGTTCGTCCCAGTTGGTGTGTTCTCGCTATTACATTTAAATCTACATAATCAATAAGTTTGGATTACATGGTAATAATCAAGGTAGCAGATTAACGAACCGCGGAAAAGATAAGGTGAATCATAAATACTGAGGCTTAGAATAGGCCATTCACTGTTTAGGCGAGGGACAAAAACGGCAACATGAATTTTCTCTATACAGCTATGTTAGAGGGGTGTTTTTGCTGTCTTTAAAACCTTCATTTTTCAAGCTACAGGGCCTTAGAATTCATATAAATAATTTAAGTAGAGGAAAGTATACAAGTTCATTTAGGTTTAAGAAAATAAACAGAGTACTCGCACGCTTTAAACTCCCGAGGATAGTGATAACAATTTGGTTCTTGAGCTAGACCCTCATTATTTTCTTCCTAATCCAAAATAGAATCTTTTTTAACACCATGATTTTTCAATTTGACTGTTAGTTAATGCAGCTGATTTACTGATTTCCCTATTCACGTCTCCGTAGTAATGATCTACTGTTATTGTATAAACCAATTATGAACCAGCTTGACCTGTAACTCAAGATCATACTTCTCCCATGGGTCAAGTTATTCTAAATCATTTCAAGTAGTCTACTTTGTTGTACTTTTAGCAGCAGTCATACTATACTGCTAGTCGAGATAATTGGCACAGTAAATAGCACAGATTTTAGACTGAATTGAACAACAAATAATTTATATAAATGAATGCATCGGTGTTTTATAGAAGTTCAGTTCTACCTCGTTCTTCACTAGCAACAGTTTTCAAAAGCTGATATTATCCTGTATATCAGTGAATAAATGACTGTTATAAGGTATAGTAGGTTTTAATGTACTCGATCCCGTTTATTTTGCAGACGACAAGAACCTTCAGTTTTATGGAAGGTATCCCGAAGACAAGTCGAACAAAGAAGATCAATACGAAACGTACCTTGACCTAACCTGTGTAGGATGCGACTCAGGGAATCGTAATTTGTGTTTTGAAAAGGAAATTGCAGATAATCACAAGCCAGAAACACTAGAATCCAATGTACAAGACGCAGAAGGGAATTTCACATCATCGATGAAATTAGAAAGTTCTTTGCAATCTCAATCTAAAAAGTCAGAGGAAGTTTTTGCAGAAGACATGGGTCTTCTTCCAACGAAGATAGAAAAAGATATAGACACTCTTACTAAAAACGACGAGGATGCGAATGAAAATCAAGCGACCGGCGATGAGAAAAATGAAATTGCTGAGGATGTCGTACCTATCGCAGATGAATCTGCTGTTAATTCGAGTAATACCGAGAATGAATCGGTAGATAATGTTCTGGAACAACCTGAGCTCCAAATTCTGGAAATGGAGAAACAAATAAACAATTCAAAAGAAGATGAAGATGTATTAGGAGGAATTAAAAGCGAAATCGATGTGATAACTCAAAATGACTCTAATTTACTAGATATAGAAAGTGAAGAACATCCTAAAATAACTAGTGGAGAAATACCAGAGGAAACTAGCTTGGAAAAAAAGGACGGATTTCAGGATAAATGTGATATTACATTGAGTCATGATCTTGTTTCTTCTGAAAATGCTATACCGCGAGTAGAATCAGTAGCCTGTGCTGAGAAAGATTACACATACCCTTCAAGTAGTGATCCTTGTAAGAGCTGTAATTATTCGGGTAGTGACAAGTTAGATTCTATTGACAGTGCGTTAGGGAGTCAAACTTCTTCTGCAGACATCAGTGATGACAAAACTTGCGCTGATGAGAATGCAAATATACTGTGCATCTCAGATAACAATCCTACGCCGGAAATCCTTGATACAGAAAGTAATGCCGATTGTGACAAAATATGCGAGAATAAGTTACTGAATGCATTACCAAATGAAATTGACAATACAAGTTCTTCGTCATCTGTTTTGGGACAAGATGTTCCATGTCCCAATTCAACCGAAGCCGATAGCCTTGCATCCTCGCCAGTGACTCACAATATATTCGTGGAAGCAAATGCCAATATTTATACGGACGTACCTCGCGAGAAACCAAGGAAAAATTCCAGAACTATAAGAGCCTACAGAAAAAAGAGATCACTTCGAAGAGCCTCTGCTCCCTTACTCCCGAACAAGCAGGAAGTGAATGTCCTACCACAATTCGACCGTGGTGAAACTTGTCCGCTAATGCGCGACCATGAGAACAACAATGTCTCCACCGACAGCAGCACTGAAAATGCAGTCAATATCTCAACAGAAAATTACATTCAATCTGGCCTATCGCGTTTGTATCAAATTGCAGTGACACAACACGTAAACGGAAAAGAAAAAACTTCGAAAATAAAGGATTTGGCTGAGCTCATTCAATCAAAGGGTATTTCGATGACCGATCCCCGTCTAAAAGAAACTCTGATTCAAATAGAATCGACCGCACAAGGAAATGAAACAGAACTGAATCCTGCTGTTTTCAACAAGTAAGGAAGCTGGTAACAAAAAGCAGTTTTTCACACGTAATCGGTAGTTCAAAAATAACTGACGAATTGAATTTTTGGACAATACATGGGTATAGTAACCTATAAGAACGAAACTTAACAAAACAAATTACGGCAATCTATTACCGATTATGGGATCAAGCAGACAGTCTGTCAATTGTCTGCTAAATCAATTACCGTTCGGCATTTCCATTTTCAGGATCTGCCATCCAAATTATGACTTCATTCGCAACGTATTATTAAGCAAACTAAGTATTCCTGGATTCACGCTTTTCAAAATGCGGATGTCGCGCGTGTTTGACACCTTATCCTACAGACTCTTGGCATTGGTAAGTTAAAGCAGGAAGTACACTACACAAATAACCGGTGAACTTGCGACTTGAAGGTTTTCAGAGATAAATTGCCATGATTCATTGATCGCAAATTAATACGTGGTTCAATCTTCTACTATTTTATAATTCTTGCAACACCAACATAAGATATTATGCATATTTTTTTCTTCTATTCCACATATAGGTGTCGAAAAAATAAACTATATGAGTTTTGATTATCAGGATAAAGAAAGAGCTATCCCAAGTGGAAGTTCATCGTCCAATTTTTTAACAGTGATGATGAATCGCAAACAAACAACGGATAGCAGTCTTTGTTTATCATTGTGCACGATAGATGGACAGCGACTGTCTTTCGGGGATAAAGGTAATGCAAATTAAAAAAAAAATAGGTTTGTAAATTCAACTACAGAAGTGGTGTATTTGAAAATCATATCACTAGGCTGTATCTAAAAATGGAATCATGTTTTTTGCCTGTTGAGATCATTGCATAAAAATATCTGATAAAGAGACCGATTTACTAGACGAATAACAAAGTCAATATTTTGCGAAGCCTCAGAAGCATTTCATCCACTGAACACTTGCGCGCACGCTCTTAATTATTGCATAGCATGTGGACATTACGGAATCGAAGCTGTACAAGAGTTTGTCGGGGATTCTCCGATTCCAAATGCTGAGGTGATGCATTTTTACAAGAAAACATTGAAATGTAATTCGAAGTGATCCCTTATTATTTCATTGAAGGATGAATTTGTTCTCGACGAACATGGGCGAGTATGGAACCCGTTCACGAAAGCAGGGACAATTATGACATCTTCTTTGATAGGATCACACGAAAGCATTGAGAATCAGCTGTCATCGCTTCATAAAGTTTACTCTCAGGCGTTGGGTCATGAACCTATGTGTTGTGATAATCTAAGGTATATTATATGAACTTATTATTACATCGAACATGAAGTTGAAGCTTTCCGCTTATGTTTAGCTACAATTTGAAAAGAATATACGCACACGAGGAAACCGCATTGGCGTACTTTCTAAGCGCCAGACAGAAGCTACCAAAGAAATATGGAATCACACCAGGAGACGCTTTGGAACTTTATTTTCAAACTTCATCGACAGCCACGTTTTATAACTCTTCTTCAGTAGCAGCAGCGATGCTTGCAGCTGAAGGAATATGCCCTCTTACAGGTAGAGTACTTCACAACTAGACAGGATTATCAGCTAACTATTGTAAAAACTTTTAACGTTTCTTATACAGGGAGACGCGTTTTCACTGAAGACATAGTAAAACACACGTTACGTACGATGAAGTCGAGTTATTGCATAAAAATGCCTCGTTCAAGACGTGGAGTAAGTGAAAATTAAACTGGTTTAGATATACTTCAGAATTACAAATAGACGTAACACAAATCGTCTTAGGGTCAAGGTATTTCTTACGCTTGGAGCGAATACGGGAGCATTTTGGTGGTAATTCCTGGCGTGCTCGGTCTGACATGTTATACGGATTATCAATCGCCAGATGCAATGGAAGGATTGGCCAAGTGTTTAATTCAGGTATATAGCCTTACTTCCATTAGAGTACTCTAATTAAATATTAGAGTACTTTCATTACTGTTTTACGTCTGTACAGAGTTTGTTGTCGACTTTCAATTTCTCTGTATATAGAAGCCTCAAAAAACGTACATCGACTGCAATGTAAGAGGCTACGTCTACTGAGGCCCAGGGGATTTGTTTTTAATGTCGTATAACTTGAATTCATTTTTTGTTCCTGTGCGAGAAAGGTCTAAATCTTGTTTTATCAGCTACTTTTTTAGATTTTGAATCGCATTTGTCATGCAGCCTAATCCCAACACCAATCGCTATATCTTACAATATCATCGCCCCCTATTGTTTGGTGAAGTTAATCTTTGGATTATTATCAACCACATCAGACTACTTTACTTTTCAAGTCTGGTTCGGAATGTACAAAGAGTGCGTTCTAATAATTCCATAATTTCAATGACAGACAGTATTGTAAAGCATATCAGTGATACAATGCCGCCATGTAGAAAAAATAACTGTCCTTGATTTAGAGTCCAGTCCTGGAACAGAACACAGTAGACTCCGTTATTAGTTGGCTACTTTTCATTGTTTGTTCTGTACATATGAAATAAATCGAGGTCTCTTATCTTTCAATCGCCATAAGCTCCTCTTCCGAGCGTAAGTTTTTATGTTTAATCTGGCATTGCACGTTAATGTTTGCAGGATACAGCGACTTGCAAATAAAATGAAAGTGTAAGGCGGAAAGTAAACAGTGCACTTTTTCTTGAAAAGTAGCGGATGAATGTGACATATAAAGTTGAAATGTAAACGACCTCTTATATGATTGGTTGAAGAGAACGGCGAGAGAGCTGTTTCATCTTAACAGAGAGCAGTATTATAATCGTACGGCAGACAGATTTTATCAAACTTGCGATAAGGCTAGTCGCTGTGGTACAGAGGAAAGGTCGTGAGATTATTATTTTATTCGGATTAGAGGAGCAGAAATTTTACAATTAAAATCAGTATCTACATTAAATACGCAGTCGTTTGACGTTAGGAATACTACAAAATGTGATAAGATATAAAAATTATTAACTGTAGCCTCAGAATCGAACCACAGCTATGCCTTAACCAACACCCGCCATTCTGATGAGGACAGGGTGGACTTTTTCGAGGCCCTAGTTCAAACTGAAAAGGCTTATGTTTACCTGACTGATAAATCTAGGGAGGTAGGAAAATTTAAAACCGAAATCTTATAAGAAGGAGAAAGTCTCCAGCGACTCAAAATGGTTGCTCGACTTTTAAATCAGAACACTGTATTGAATGCATGCATGCGTACGACGCACTAAGAATTCTACTCCTGGAATATATCGTACAGTCACCACTTATCACACGTGTTCTACGAATTACTAGAATTTAGTCAGTAGCAAGACAAACATCGACTTTTGCTCGCTCAATTGGTAAAAAATCAACTTAAGCCTTAAGAGATCGTAAATGCCAATTTGTCTTAATGTGACCGGGATGGTGGTAACCTACACTCATTTACTTAAAATAGGACGCCTTTTATTGTTGTATATTTACCGAAACCTATTGAATAGCATTCCCAGTATATTACTAGAAATCTACTCGAGGTTAATTGTAGTTGGAGGAAATAGTTTCCAAGAAAGCTACTTAAACACAATAGCAATGACTGAGACTGTTGGTACATTTCAAGGTATTCCGACCAACAATAGGTTGTTAACTGCTGTTATAATATATCGTAATAATTATACCCGCTCCGATTACATTTTCACGTTGTAAGTTATACCGCGATTACATTGCTAGAACGTTGCTTTTCAAGAAATATTACAGGAAATCGTGTGCTGATTGTTCCAGCAGTTTAGCACTATTTCCAATAACTGAATTCTCCAACATTGTGGTCTTTATTCTCCTTCTCGAGTATACACACATCCCAGTACTGTATTAAAATTCGGAATCGTTCCTTTGTCTAATCAGGACACACCCGTTTGTTCTTTTTCTGGAATTACTGCATATCTTAAAATTAATATGACACCAGAAGTACAGAGCTCTATCCCTACCGAAATCTCACCCGAACAAAGCAAGAACAACAATCGCGGGATAGCGATTTCGCGGGGTCCTAACTGGAGCTTGAATGAAATTCATACACTCTGCGTGTTTGTTAGAGAGCACCACGTTAAGATTTTAGGCGCGCAACAAGACGGGCCGGGGAAAAACGCGAAGAAGCAAAGACTTTGGCAGAAACTCACTGAATTTATCAACGAGGAGTCTCATCAAAAGAGAACCTGGAAGCAAGTTCGGAAGAAGTGGGTCGATCTTACTTATCTAGCGAAGTCGTACACGCGCACATCGAAAAACCAAGGTACATTGTAAAACTAAATTAAACATTTGAACCCCTTAGCCACGGCAGTGCCCGGGGTTTACCCAAGAGTAGATTTCGCGTTGAGATCATTATAATTAATGAATTTTTATGGATATCCTACAGATTTGACTATGGATTGCAGGGAAGACGATAAATTGACGCCCATAATAAAAGAGGTTCTTGCAGCTCTGGCGCCTTCGAGACTCCTGCAATCAGTCTCATCTTTGACCAATGAGAGCGAATTAGAAACGAATGTAAATCAAGTAAGAGAAACTTTATTTAAACTCAACTTCCACTCAACTGTGATTAACACAGGATTTATAACTTTTAGAATGCTTCGTTCGAGCCACGTGAACGAGAAACGGACGATAGCAGAACGACTAGCAAAAGTTTCGAATCCTACTCTGCAGGATCGGAATCTAATGACGAAGATGTGTTTGATAGGAGTCTTCCAACACAGCAACATACTGACGAGGCGAGCGACAGTTCAAGTCCCTGTGGACGCCTATCCGGTGTTACTTCAAATATACAACAATCAATGTCTGCACAAGGGCTAACAAACATCCGAAACGAAACTAGAAGACCTACCAGGCGATATACCGCAAAGAAAACAGCGCAGGAGCCACAACATGCAGTGAGGCATACGGAAAGAAAACGTTACCGTGGAGCTCACAGAAGATTTTTCCCATACATGGAAAAGGAAAAAGATAGTATGGAAGAGAGGAAGCATGCAAGCAGAAAGATTTCACGGACTGACGAAAGCGATTTCTCCGATAGAAGGTGGAGTCTCGAAAAGGAAAACGCTGACCACGTGATAGCGATAGAAAGACTGGAATTGGAAAGAGAAAAAGTCAGACTAAAAAAAGCCAAACTCTCCTTGTTACAAGAGAGCCTCGAAGACGAAAAAGAGAAACTCGAAGTGAAAAAGGAAATGCTCTTCTGCCTGCAAGGCATTGCTAAAAGCTTGCAAAATCTTAATCAGGAACAGGTCATAAACTTCGGACGGAATTTTTCTTCCCGAAACAAAAATTTAGGCAAATATATGGAGAGATATTATGGTGATTAACGACAGTTAATATTCTCTACTAGCCATTGCCAGTTCTGTTGTATTAGCTAGTCAGTATTGCTAAACAATCCAGTTATTACCAGAAATGACTGGATGGGGCTAGTGTCTGCACTGACCAGAACCTGCATAAACAAGCGGTTAGTCCTTGAAATCGAACGCAATGTGAAAGAATGTTCCAAATTCTTTATTATTCTTATTATGATCCTCACTAATAGCTGTCACATATTCTTTAATACTCATGTAATCTGCGAGACATGCAAATCCACAAAAACTCAGGAGTTAGTCAAAGATGGGTATGTGGCTTCGATCAATTTCACGATTTTTTATTTTATTATGTACAAATAAAAAGTTGATATAATTCATGCATTGTCTGTTAAGAACTTGCAGCTAGGCATGTATGAACTCTCGGTCGCTAAGCTTCTCCATCCACCAGGATGGCTAGCCGGATCTTTAGAATCTCTTCTTCCTTACAATTTCCGGTTTCCATTGTACTGGATGCGTTTCTTCTGTAGCCTCATCATCCTCTTTGTAGAGCTTGATGGTTTTATCCGCCTCGCAAGTAACCAGTCGGCTCTCGCTTCGGTCAAATGCGGCAGCATATATTCCGCTTTCGCTGTCCAGAGAACCAGGTTGTACTGGTGCTTTGGTTCGCTGAAAGTTGTTCCCCGTTCTCCAGTCCCACATGTGAAGGGTACCATTGTCTGCTCCCGAAACCAGAACCCCATCTGAATTTAACGCGAGGCAATTAATGATTGCATTGTGGCCGGACACATTCTGTATAAAATTCCCATCAGGAAACTTCCATTGTTTTATGTTATCCGGGGATGCACTTGCAAATGTGTATTGACGTGGATGTAAGACGACAGATCTCACGCTTTTCTTATGATTCGTCAAAACGGCGCGGGTTTTCCCGGCAGCTAAATCCCACAATCTCACCGTGCAGTCATGAGAACCTGTGATTATTTGCGGCTCGACGCTCTGGCACTTCACGTCAGCTACAGTATTAGAATGCCCGCCCAGAGTCATTATGTTGGCTTTCGTTCGCATATCCCAAACCCTGGCAACAGAATCTCTTCCACAGGTAACCAAAATATCGATGGTGGGATGAAGGTCTAAAGCGTAGCAAGCACTCAAATGGCCGTGGTAATGACGAACTACTTTGTTTTGTTCTAAATCCCAGCACTTTACTAGCTTGTCTTCACCGCATGAGAACAAATAAGGATTTCGAGAGCTAACTGCCAAACCCCTAACAGTACTTATATGGCCTGTGAGAGACAGCTTCAGTTTCGCTGTGGCAAGCTCCCAAATTTTTATTGTTCTATCGTTAGACCCGGTAACAAACCATTCGTTACCCGGCTCGAACGCGACACATCGAACCCATCCGATATGGCCGCTAATCACCCTGTACAACTTCCAAGGTGGATGCCATTTTGGCTTCGGCATAATGGATGCTTTCTTAATGTTGGCCAGTGCCTTCGTATTCTGATTCGATGCCACCAATGCTTTGGAAGCGGGTATTTCGCTGGTCCTTTCCTTCACCTGTCCTTGATGGTTCTGCAGTTGAGTAGAATCATTTGAAACTATCTTGCTGTTGGTGTTGGTAGAATTCTGATTATGGTTCATTAGATCGTTTACTTGAGCGTTTTGCTTCCCATGAGTCGTTTTCGTTTCCTTAATAGTCGGCAAATGCAATACTGGACCGTATTCACTTCTCATTTTCGTGTTACGAGAAATGGCCGAAGATTTCTCGTTCGGTGGTAACGGCGCATCATGATCTGATACAAACATATCGTGTGTTCTCTTCAACGACCGAAACACGAGCGTGTGTACGGAATGCTTTGTAACCTCTTCCCCCATTGCTATTACTAGCTCGATAATTAAGTGCAAAAGTCTGAAAAAGTTCTTCAAAAACTTTCGCGTGCTGCTTTTCCCCTTCGGTAGATTAAAAACATCACATCTTCTGAACTAGCTGTAGCGATTTGCACAGTTATCGCTATAACTATTCCATCTTATTTCGCTATAGCGAATTTCGTTAATTGTTTACAAAATTCCAACAGTATCCATGCATACCGTCGTTGACACTGACATCGAAATCCAGATATTCTCCACCCTTTTCAAGTAATTCGACACACTGATATGTTATCGTGAGCATGGATAACCCTGAAAGCATTCCCGAAACCGGAGCCGTATTTACTTTCGGACGCAGCAAATTTGCCGACGATATTCCCAGTTGTTTTTGGTTAAAAAACGATCGCGTGAATTCGATTTCCTGCGGCGATGAACACACGGCACTAGTTACCGAGGCAGGAAAGGTCTATGTATTCGGTTCCAATGATTGGGGCCAGCTGGGCTTGGGACATTCCCACACGGTCACCAAGCCAACGTGTGTGAAATTTTTCAAAATGCATCGAGCAAAATTGGTTGCATGCGGGCGCAATCACACTCTGGTGTACACCACAGACAATAAATTATTCACATTCGGAAATAATGGTGATTCTCAACTTGGTGTCGAGACAAATCAGAACAGCAATGTGCCAGTAGAAGTCGACGTATCCAAGTATAACCCTATCCAACAGATTGATGCCGGGGCTGATTTTTCCATGGCGCTAACGGAAGGTGGCGAGTTACTCGTTTGGGGAAGCAATTCGGAAGGACAGTTGGGTCTAGGTGTTGATGTGAACGAAGTGAATGTTCCTACGTTACTGCACATTTCCGAGAAGATAGTATCCGTTTCCTGTGGCTATTATCACACTGCAATAGTAACTTCTTCAGGATCTCTTCTAGCATTCGGGGAGGATGAAAATGATAAACTGGGAGAGAGAGAAGATGTGGATTCTACTCTTCCGTCGAAGGTCGTACTCGAAAATGGTGTGAAGGTCTTGAAAGCTGCGTGTGGTGGCGCCTACACAGCTTTCATTTCTGTTGATGGACAGCTTTATACATTTGGAGATGGCGCGCATGGGCAGCTAGGTCATGGGGCAGAAATCCTAAATACTGCTAAACCATTGTTAGTCGAGCGTCTGAAACAGCACAAGGTTAAGAATTTGTCTTGTGGGGAGAATTTCACTGCGGTTATTACAGATAAAGGAAAACTGTATACTTTTGGAGATGGGAGACATGGAAAGTTAGCTCTCGGCGAAGAAAATTTCACGAACCAATTCACACCTTTTTGCTGCAAGAAATTCACACAGTATGAATTATCTACTGCTAGTTGTGGAGGTTGCCACCTAATAGTACTTGGTAAATTTTCAAATAAAACTTCCTCGGCATCAGATTCTGAAGAAGAGAATCCCTTGCTCACTATGTTGAACGAAACAACATCAGGTCCTGGGAAAAATAGGAACATCCTACATATACTTGAGAATGAAAGAGTCAATGGTGATTTGTCCTTGGAGGAAGTTGGAACCAAGTCCGCAAATGTCTCCCTGTCCAGGTCTTTGTCTGCACGAGAGAAAAGAAGAAACCGTCGTGACACGTCGTTGAGTATGTCACTGACACCACTCAAAACACTCAAACATCATGAATTAATGGAAGCAGCAAAGTCATTGCCTAAATTACCTGTAATAAATTCCACCAAGTTGGAAAACAATGAGCTGGGTAGGGTCGGAGATAACAAAAAAGCGAATTTGCCAGAAGATGACCTAACATCAGAAATATCAACGTTTAACAAAGTTCATATACTGAAACAAGTAGAAGACATACCCATTTGGAGTCCCGTGCGTCCAAAGAAACCCGAGGAGAATATAGACAATAAAATGAAGGAAAAGGAAAACGGGGAAAATAAAAAACCTACTTTACAGAAGACAGATGTAGAAATTGTTGCTGAGGAGCCTTCCGAAGAAGAAGATAGTGAAGAAGAAGTAGACGAAGATGTTAATGGTCAAGAGGAGGATGATGAAGCAGAGGAGGATGATGAGAGTGTTGAGGAAGAAGAAAAAAAACATGTAGAATATGGAACAGAAGATGAAGATGGTCAGTCTGTTGAAGTGATCGGGAATTCATCTCCGAACAAAAAGGAAGAACTAGAAGATGCAGTGCAGAAATCAAATGAACCTCTACCTAGCAAAGTACCACTGAAGAAAAGTATAAAATTTTGGAATCACAAGAAAAATGGAGAAGATAAAGCAAAAGTTTCCAAAAATGGTAAAGACGAAATAGAGACAGGGGTGAAACAAACCAAAGACGAAAATGTTGGCTCAGTAGTGCAAGAGGATGAGAGTAAGAAGAATGCTCCTTCGGATCCCACTTCTACATCAGAAGACGCTAATCAAGATTCTACTATGCAGGCAACCACGGAAAGTTCAGCTAACCCAGCAGCCACTACTAAAAAACAGAAATCTAAATTCTGTGCCATCTTATGATTTCTAGAGTGCTACATGAAAAT
>QRAM01000035.1:93679-177351 GCA_013436055.1 Halocynthia roretzi
TTGCCAGAAGATGACCTAACATCAGAAATATCAACGTTTAACAAAGTTCATATACTGAAACAAGTAGAAGACATACCCATTTGGAGTCCCGTGCGTCCAAAGAAACCCGAGGAGAATATAGACAATAAAATGAAGGAAAAGGAAAACGGGGAAAATAAAAAACCTACTTTACAGAAGACAGATGTAGAAATTGTTGCTGAGGAGCCTTCCGAAGAAGAAGATAGTGAAGAAGAAGTAGACGAAGATGTTAATGGTCAAGAGGAGGATGATGAAGCAGAGGAGGATGATGAGAGTGTTGAGGAAGAAGAAAAAAAACATGTAGAATATGGAACAGAAGATGAAGATGGTCAGTCTGTTGAAGTGATTGGGAATTCATCTCCGAACAAAAAGGAAGAACTAGAAGATGCAGTGCAGAAATCAAATGAACCTCTACCTAGCAAAGTACCACTGAAGAAAAGTATAAAATTTTGGAATCACAAGAAAAATGGAGAAGATAAAGCAAAAGTTTCCAAAAATGGTAAAGACGAAATAGAGACAGGGGTGAAACAAACCAAAGACGAAAATGTTGGCTCAGTAGTGCAAGAGGATGAGAGTAAGAAGAATGCTCCTTCGGATCCCACTTCTACATCAGAAGACGCTAATCAAGATTCTACTATGCAGGCAACCACGGAAAGTTCAGCTAACCCAGCAGCCACTACTAAAAAACAGAAATCTAAATTCTGTGCCATCTTATGATTTCTAGAGTGCTACATGAACATTACATGAAAATATTCAGAATATGGGGTAATAATATACAATTTACATCTATTCAATATACTGGAAATTGTGGATTTTTTATGACAATTTACTAGGTGCTGACCATAATAATGGAAACATTACAATATTTCTGAATAAGCAACATACAACTACTACCTTTCGGTGCTCTCAGTAAGCACAACGACTCTGTATTATTTATCTTTGTATACATATTATATAAAGGTTAATATCTTTTTCACAGTATTTATATATATACTGTATGTTGATTCAAGAGATTTTGGAATATAAACTTATTTTACTTTATTCCACGAGGTTTCTCTGGTTTATTGTAGTAGTTTTTGCAAGAATAACCAGTGACTCTTACAGCAGAATACACAGATAGGAATACGTTATAAAAATCTAGATTAAGGAGATTTCTACTGCTCAGTTTGTTGCCTTGGAAAAGTCAGTAATGTTAAGGCCAAGTAACTACAACAAAGATAAGAACCCGAAACCGGGAGCGCAATCAGAATAAAATAGTAAGATCGCACTCTGTTGTTGTATGACATTAAAATAAGCCGACGTCAATATTTTGCGATGAAAATTGACAACGAATCCGTGAATAAAAATAAACAGAACTTTCAGGGATTGTTTATGTTAAGAAACATTTAAGAGGGCTCGGGTTATTACATCTGCTACAGTAGACGATAGAAACGTATCTCTATCATCACAAATATCGTTATTATAGGACAAACAAGGTTTGCAAGAAGTTAAAACTTTCTACCCATAGTCAACACGTAAACAAATAGCAAATAAACTTCAAGAATTACGGTTCATATAACAGACTACTCACTGTTTAATTTCGTCTTTATATTCCTCCATTCTATGTATACAGAATACGTTGAATGTACTAACCAATCGACTACTCTAGCTACTTATCTATGCTCAGTAACAATAAATCTACCATACAGAATATTTTTCTCATCACTAAACCTAATCAGGAAACAATAATCGTGGAAACGAATAAAAAATTAAAAAGAGGACATCGGGGGAGAAAAAAATCCCTTCTTCCCCTTTTTCTTCTCTATACTGCCATCTCGCGAGAATTAATTAACAAAATTCCCAAAGAACTTACTGCCACACCGTGGTCGTGAATATTATTTGTGGTACCCGAATGTCAAATTAATTTTGCTTCGAATTGAACTATTTTTGGTTCAGTATTAGTCGATATAATTGGTTAATCAAGAAGGTAACATGTTGTTTTCGAGAGGCCGTGGTGTTATTGGTAAGTAGGGAGAAATTCAACACTGGCATATTATATAACTTATTAGTTCACTTTTCTATTAGTATTATTTTCTGCTCTGCAGGGCTTCTACAAAAGCGAGGTAGCAGACAATTCAGTTGGATCAATCCAAAGTTTGAAGGAGGAATTGCTAAACCACATGGTAAAAATTTAGGTTTTCGGAATATAATCACTATCAATAAAAAAATAGTGTATAAGATATAAAAATGCAACGATGTTTTGGGAGTGACAGCAAACGATGTATTGGTATATTTTCTAATACCTGTATATCAGTATTCCTTCATTGTAATACAAAAGTAAAATTGGAGCTGTGTAGAGTATAAAATGTAAAAAAAAGTTATGGAATATACAATGCTCACTACATTTTTTTACACATAAGATATAATCCGATTTGATTAAATCATATAAATCTTTCTTGCAAGGTCATTTGAACCAGATACATGATCTATTATTCTCGCTCACTTATTTTCTGTTTTGCTCAGAAATTGCAAAGTTCTTGCGCCAAAACCTGTACATGTATGGAGAACCAATCGTTTTTGGAATCGGTTGCTTTTTTAGTAAGTATGTTTTCTTTGTGCCTTAGCATAGTTGCCAATAGCTAGTAGATAGACTTATTTAGCGATATAGATTCTTTAGTGAACTTTTATGACAAAGGTAAAGATCTATTTTAATCCTTCAATTCTCTTCTACAGTTCCGTTTGCGGTTTATTTCCGATTAACATCTCGGGAAGCATTAGAGGATATCGCATGGGTCGATTATGGCAAGCGAACAATCTATCACTACCCATGTGAGTAAACGTTTGAAATTTTTTAATATATGCTACGAATCCCAGTAAAGTTTGTAGACCAGACAGCGTTGAGTAGTATTATGAGTACTACTTGTTCCAAGTAGGTTTTTACATAGATAAATGACAACTAAAAAACTTTTGAGATACAAAGTAGAAATTTATTTAGGAAAGCTGAACGCTGGAAACACTTTACAACACTGTCTGTACATTGCTTTAAACCCAAAAGCAAGTTATTCATATTTAAGGTAACTAAAAGTTACTGATATGATAAAAAATAGTGAATATAAGGTCATCCCAATGCCGCATAAAAACTTATTATGAATGCTTCGGAAATCTTGTATGATTAATTCTCAAGAAGTTGTAGTATCAGCTTGCACTGAAGTTGAAAACAAAAAAAATGAGAGAAAATATTGTTAATTGTTAATTTTCATATTATCAACTTTCAGATCCAACCAGAGACGAGGATTCTTAAGGGACAGATCCAAAAGACATTGTATTTATTTGTTTCAATTAAGCTTGTGTTGAACATATTTTGTGAATAAATGATAAATATTCGAAGTGGTTGAGGCCATCATGGCTCTTGCAGGTTCTTCATTTATCCAGTATATGATGTTCCACGGCATAGAGCTGTCCGATGATAACCTAGATATATATAGGGAGGAATATTGTGATTTTCAGCGTGACAAATTGGATTCTTGGTTTTATTAGATTATTGAAAACATAAGTAGTACTACACGATGTTTTTTAATGGATGCAGAGGAGACACAGTTTTAACTGAAATGGAGGAAAGTAAACAGAATGATAAACCTAAAATAATAAATAAACATAGAATAATCTGTGAGGAATAGGATTAGGATTTCCAGAGTGAATTCAGTTTCTCAAACCTAAATCAAAAATTCATTCATTAAAGTGTAATTTTACTGGGTTACTAGGTTGAGGGTAAAAATATTATGAAGGGGTAGTTTGATGATAACTAGACGAATTATCGCCTCGTTTATCTTTGACGGATTATCACCTGGCTCTGTGATGAAAGTACTTGATATTGTAAGTCTGTACCAGACGACAAAACACTACATCAGTAAATATGATTATACCTGGCGTTTAACCATATTAAGATTTTCCTGAGCTTCGTTAAGGAATTGGCTTATTTTTACAGGATCGGTTTCATTTTGATGAGATCGGAACACATCTTTTGTTCGCATGAGCGCATACGACCTGGGATAAAATTTGATTTGCAATCAGTGAACACCAAGCAGTGATTGAACTGTACATGCTCAAGGAATAACTATATGGTATCTTACCTGAAATTATAATCACTAAATTTAGTCCCCTCTCGTAGTAATGCTTTGTATAAATTTAATACTTTACTGTTAGCCATTGAATATTCTGAGAAAATTAAAAGTAATAGAAAAATGTGCAAGCGACACACAGTCACAAGTTTGGTTTACCTAGGCTTTCTTCGTCGCACTTATCAGGGTTATGTTAGCCCAATTCTGCACCGGCTAAAAACCGGAAAGTGAGAGAAAAGATGGCCTCAAGGTATCATAATTTGAACAGATATTATTGGAACTTTACTGAATATATCCCAATAAAATTGATATATAATGCATCTATTATTTGAATCTACGTTATCTGGAACATCCGGGTCAATACATTGTCTTTAACCTAACAAAAATAGATCTCAAATCAACATACTTCCTACCGTATGTCGATACTCTCAACGTGTCGGTAAAAGTAGTGGTCGAAGTCTTTTCATTCTGGCCGTAACCCTTCAGTGACTTTGACCTTATGACCCGATCAATTAATGACGTCAACTTTATTTTTATTTATGTTTTAAAATCACAACGCAGTGAGTGGAAAAGTTGTTTATTAAGACAGAACTCCAGAGAATGTCTCCATAACTTAGTGCAATGTAATGCAATTACAGCTTTTCATCATTTGTGGTATTGTTCTTATTAGTGTCATCTTTGATAGTCTAAAATGTCTGCTCCTATAGCAGAAATTGAAGATGACTGGGCCAATTTTTCTGAATTTTCCTCCCCTATTCTGTGCTCCAATATCAAAACTAACAGTAACTCGAATTTCTCCAACGAGTATCACGACGGGCCAGCCGTCGATAACTATACTCACCAAAACGGCATAGAGAGTTACAGAAGCATGGAGGATTTAGTTCATAAGTTTGAAGAGAAGGTTGCTTCTTGCTTTAAATTCAGCGCGACTCCTTTCAACAAGGACGGAATGTCTATGAAACCCGTAAGAGATTTCGCCGAGTTGTTGGTCGATAACGAAATTTGGAAACGCATAACGGATAATTATGGCCTGGTACAACCGTTGGACTGGATAAATTCCAGAACACGGAAACTTCATATCCCTGCACTAGAGCTTAGTTTCAATTCTAAAGAAAGTGGTGATATTAATGGTAATAGTAAGAGTGAAGAAGATATGAATACACTTCAGAAAGAGATGGATTTACACAGACTTATCGAATACAACGTTTATACGGAGATGAACGCTACTGAATTATCACCATCTATCAAATTGGATGGGCGGTACAAAGATGTTCAAACCGCAGATGAAGTCATCCAGGAGCTGGAAGAAATAATGCTGGATGCTGAAGAGCAAGATGCGGCCTTTGATGATGAACTTCAGCAACAAACAGGCATCATCATAGGAGACAATGACAGCATCGGACTGTACTCTAGCGACACGGATTTTACGAGTGACGAGAGCAGCGTCTTGCATGGCGGCCGTGCCCTCGGCTCACCTTCGAGTCAAGACGAAAGCGACCGTGCCACGGTGTTGAAATCTATGTCTATTAATGAACTTAGTGAAGAGCTTAACAACATGGACCAGACTGTAAAGTTGCTTTCTGAAGATCTGCTCAACCAATTAAACTTACGTGATGAAATGTTGTACGGTAAGGAAGTGAGAAATGCATTCATCTCTAAGGTACTCGAGGTTCAGTACAAACAAGAGCAATTCCAGCAAAACAGCAAAGCGCACATTGGCCGATATAGATTTGGAAAACTGTCGAAAAGTTTCAGCACATCCAATACCGCGGCCCCTGGCCGCTTTCTGACCTCTGTAATACCATACGAAGATGGCGCAGCACCCACTTTGGAAGATCTCCAAGCCCTGATTAAAATCTTAAACGCAATCAAAGAAGATAGTGACGAAGTCCCGTCATTACTCACTAACTATATATTGAAAGTACTTTGCCCAGCGGACGCACACACATTAAGTTGGTAAATTTTATCATCACATTTTACTTTTGTAAGCTGAATTTAAACCTCTATAGTAATTTTTTTGTACTGCACGCTGCTTTCTTCATTTCATGTTGGTAATCGTCTATACTTTTTTTTAGCCTTATTGCACTTATATCAAAAGTGAAGCAAACATCAGCAGTAAAGTTGAGATTGTAACCGTACATTTTTGTAATCGATATTTGTTCAGTAGATCAGGATTTCATTATTCTGAGAGAATCTTAGAGCACAATACAACTACTGAATAGATTTGGGGTCAGACCAGCTTTGACTTCTCTTCTCCAGAAGGGTTATTTTAATAAATTGATAGTTGATGTCATAAGTGTTGTGTTGTAAGAAATGAAAGAAAGAAATCCACTCTACGGGTATCTACAATTCATCTATGGCGTGTAAATATGCCGGACAGTTATTCATATATTTGAAAAAAAATTAAATTCTGTTTGACAGTTTTAATATTCACATATAACAATTTCTCATTTTCTTCAATGCATTTTACGTTTTAATTTGTTTTCATTCGTTCGAAGTTACTGTCACTGTGTTGATGCCATTTTCTTGACTGTTCAATTTATAGTTATATTTCAACTTAGAAAATTAAATATTCAACAAAAACTGCCAATAGCAACCTTTTTGTTCCTTAGTACGCCAACTACAGACAGTTAAATGTTATATGTCCGTCTAAATATGTCAAAAAGTGTTTCCATATGGGCAGGACATTTAGCAAATACCGTGAACTTCGTAGGCAATGAAAAAAAATCTTCAAATTCGTAGTAAAACCGTGCTGTAATAATTTATTTCTGTAAATGATTTCAACACGTACATACGTATATATATATAAATATTTTATTTGTCTTTTTTAGCAGCTGAACAATTAATTTTTCATGGCTGTATTCCCGTGGATGATTTAAATTATGTCATATAATATATATCAGTTTTTCAGCCTGCTTAAGTATTTCCCATCTTATTATCAATTTTTACATTACAATTGACTGTTTTTGCATGACTTTGGCAAGTGTGCGTGTCAGTGTTATTAACGATACAATTTTAATAGATTTCCACTTTTTTTGTTTTCTCAATAAACCCAAGAATCTAGACCAGTTTGGTGTTTAGTTAAATTCTAGTTTCTACGGTGCTTGTGTTTTCACCACATAAAGGATTAAAATTAATCATGGAAGATGAAGTGTCACCTTCTGATGGACAGTGGAATAATCCTGAAAATAATTCGGTAATGATAAAGAGATTCACTTTACTCTGATATATTCTAGTTGGATCATTAGTATACAAATATTCCAAGTTCACCAGTCACATGAAGCATTTATCAAGGAAATTCTTGTATTAAAAACAGGCTGATTCCGTTGCGGAAATTGACGGAGAAGACCCGGAACAAGTCAGTAATGACTGCTTAGAGAAGCTTGCGAGCAAAGATTATATCATGGAACCTTCCATATTTAACACACTTAAAAGGTAGATGTACCAGTTGATTTGATTATTCACCATGCTGAGAAGGTATTAGATATTTCTTATCTAATTCAGATATTTTCAAGTTGGAGGAGTTCCAGAGAAAGTGGTTGAATTACTTTCGGATAACTACACGGCCGTTGCACAGACGGTTAACTTGCTTGCAGAGTGGCTCATTATGTGTGGTAAGCATTATATAAATGTCAATTCAAAGAACAATTATTTTAGGTTACATTACATATAGGTCTAAAAAATATTATTGTTACCAAATCTACCAGATTATCTATCAATGACAATCTACTTGCTATAGACATTATGAATGATAACGTGAATAATTTTACAGGCTTAGCACCCACTGAGGTCCAAGATATGGTGGAAAATCATCTTAAAGATCTGTTGGTAAAGCACTTTGATCCCAAAAAAGCAGACACAATATTTACAGAAGAAGGCGAGGTACATTAATGCTGATTCTTTTTAGTAACATTGTATCTCAGCTGTAGCTATTGGTAATATAAAAAAGGTATCGTTGCTTAATTACATCATCAATACATCGCATCATATGCTATCATGAATTGTAGCTAAATAAGTTTTTCCATGAAAAGTGAAATTAGCATTATCAATTATTGTACACTATTTAAAACATTTTTAGTTATCTGAGAATGTAGAAATAATATAAAATTAATCTGTTTTAGACCCCCTCCTGGTTAGAAAACATGATCGCCCATAAAAAATGGAGACAACTATTTTATAGATTGGCAGAAGAATACCCAGATTGCCTTATGCTTAATTTTACTATCAAGGTATGGTAGGTAGCAAATGAATTATTCAGTTAATATCAAGATAGCCATTTCATTTTTAGTCCATTATTTGAATATATTTATATTATACTGTAGTTGATATCAGATGCTGGGTATCAAGGTGAAATAACGAACGTATCTACTGCCTGTACACAATTGGAGGTGTTTTCCAGAGTTCTACGTACTTGCCTCGCCAACATCTTGGACAGTGGCGGCGAGGCAGCTCTCGATAAACACATTCCAGATTTTGCGGTACTGTTACCAAATTATCTTCACTTTATCTATGAACAAGTTTTTTACTGATATAAATTGCATATTTCTGTTGCAGAAAATGGTTTGTCATGCTGAACACACATACTTATACGCTCAGGCTGTGATGGCCGTGCTTTCAAAGGAGAAAAACGGTGGTTCAGTGGTTCGTCGTATCAGCCAAGAGGTTCAGAAATATGCAAAAAAGAAGTAATTGCTTTCCCCAATTCTCTGTTATCTATATTGTACATATTTTCAACGGTGATCATTTTCTACCCAGTGGTCACGACGTAACACATATCACCTTAGCCATGAGCAACGCTGCGGCCTATCCACGAGCATCGCAAAGTATAATGTCGTTACTTTCGAAAGGTCAACTCAATCCCGGGGACATAACCATACTGCACAAACTGTATTCGGGTCCAGATCCACCGCCAGTTCAACTTTTAAGAGTGAATATTGATTCCTTGTTTGATAAAGTTTTGCATTGTTGTACAATACTTATCTCTGTAATAATGATATACACTCCTATATGCATTCTTGACTGTCCCATGAGACATTGTTGTCATTCGCAATCAATAAACTTATAATCAATATGTAGGGAGAAACAGTAATGTATTAAAGCAGATGCAGCACTTGGCATGCTTCGAGTAGTTATCGTACAGATTTCGCTTTTTATTAGTGCTAATATTCATTGATTTTACCATATTAATTTGTCCCCATCTATGATCACAAAATGGTATAAGATTTCTGACAAATTTATGATTGGTGGCAACAAGTTAAAGTTAATAAATCAATATTAGAATACAGCAAAGTAATATCGAACTAAAAGGGGAGGAAGGTAGTCGATAATCGATAGTCTGCAATAACTGAATGATATGTATACATCAGGTCTAAATTGAAAAACACAACCAGCAAACCTATACACACAATCAAAACATACCTGTATCACAATAAACAATATATAATAAGGTGAATGAAAAACTAGCAATATCCTGCATTGAATGCTCATTTATACCGCATCCGTACAAAGTAAACAGCCAATAAACACATAACATATGAAACTGCAATATATGATTTGCATTGTGTCATTGTTTTAGCTGACTTGTCTGTTCTAATCACAGCAGACCGGACATTCAGTTACAGCAGAAATAGTCCGGTATCCAAAGTCCGTTATTACAGGTCCGCAGTAATGAGAGTATACTGTTTATGGACTATGGACTATGGACTATGTTTACAGTTCTAAAGTCAATATATATATATATATATATATATATAGATATTACTTTACATTTAGTGGTGCTTTCAAATTATCAAAATGTAAAAGTATTATTTTTTTTAGTTTCCGTTATTCCTTGAGCTTCTCGCTACGAGTTTGTTCACAGGAGGAGGTACGAAGATTAACCCGGACCACAAACACAAATATATTTATCTTCTCGCATATGCTGCAAGTGTTGTGGAAATTTGGAACAAGGTAACTCTCACGTAAACCGATATGGAATGTAACCTTGGGCAACCCTGCATGCATATTGCATTGCATCACTCTTATCTTCTCTGGCTGATAAACCAAAGAATGGAGTTCCATAAATAGGATCAGATTAGGTATTATCATGAGTCATTCAAAATTCCAGTCCCCTTAATCAACAAAATGTTATGGAATTAAGACTATACTTAGGCAGTAGTACTCTGTGCAAATCTATTAATTATTCATGGACCCTTCGGTTGTTATTTTCATCCAATATACAAGAGGTTCATTCACCATGATGTGCCCTATTAAAGTTTCTCAAATCACAATCAATCACAAAACTCATTACTCAATTACAATGTGATACAAGCCATCTGTACCTATTAATGTCATTTGCATGTAATAGTTTAATCACGAGACTGATTTCAATCAATTGCAGAACGTGAGAAAGTCGGTAAGCACTGACGAACTGAAACAGACGTCTCAAGCGATAGAAAAGGTACACAATCTAACTAGCGGGGGCAGCGGTGGACATGTGCATCTGCTTGCAGAGATAGGAACTTTATATCAGTGCATAAGGTTATTAAAATATAGTTGACAAAAGTATTTTGGATCGAGTAACCTGTAAAAAAAAAAATTCCTACCTTCTAGGTTTCCTGTAGTTGCAATGGGTGTACTCAAGTGGGTCGATCAGACCGTATCAGACCCCACATACTTTGAAAAACAGATGGACAACACTCCACTTCATTTAACATTACTGGACGAGGTTGGTTTTTTATCAGTTCATTTCAGTTCTTTAGTGTTTTCATTTCCCAAACTAATAGAAATTGCAAGCAATACTTAAATATTTCTTTACTGTGTTTTCAACCAGACCAGCAAATACAGATCTAAAATTATTTGTGTTCCCAATAATATGAATGAAGATATCAAGGATGAAGACTGATAAAAATTAAGTTAAAAGATTTATAGCAGCAATGTGTACAAGTAATGCTACAAACATAGCTGAACAAACATAACTGAAATCCCACCTGTGTAAAAGTCGCACAAATACATACGAGTAGATACTGTATGACCAATGAACGAACCTATACATTACATTGCACTTTCCATCCAATACTTTACCAAAACTCTTCCAATTGCAAGATTGTTACATGCCATACCCTTCTGCATCTCGAAGTTCTCAAATTACTCATCCGTTTGTTCGAGAACAATTTTTCTGATCTTGACACGCTTCTACAATTGGAACTTAAGAAGACGGTCCTTGACAGAATGGTAAGCTTATATCTTGTAACAGCTGGAAATTCAATTCTGAGTACAAATTATTTTTCTTCCTGTTATAGGTCCATTTATTCAGCAGAGGTTGTGTCTTACCTGTAATATCCTACATAAAGGAATGCGTCGACAGGCAAGATACTGATGTCTCTCTAGTCCGACACTTTGTAACAGAGGTGAATAGCAGACCTTTTGTATTACTGCTGAATGTAGTGAAATATCATATTTGAATACACCTCTTCCTCGATTTACAAGGATTCACTTGTTTTAAGTATTTTTCTCCTTAATCTCATCACCTTGCGCTTTAATTGATGAATTTTCAACTGAGATTTAGGAAAAGAACTCACCTGTAAATCGAGGGAGTGATGTATCGCACCAGTAGTTGTATGTGCCAGCTGCTCCTGAAATTCTAATCCATTACGTGTGTCAATCTTGCTAGGTGCTAGACATCATTTGCCCGCCTTACACAGCAGAGTTTGTTCACATGTTCTTGCCAATTATTGAAAACGACAACATCACTGGGACTTTGAGGAACGAGGAAGGGAATGACCCGGTCTCGGACTTCATAGGTAAATTTTTTCTCACTTCTCACAGGATTGTATGAAGGGTTTAACGATTCCAATCAAAATTTAACATTCATAGGATGCTTCCCACTTCCCACATTCAGCAAAACTTTCCGAATCGGTCTCCATAATTTTCATCGATATTGCCGTTGTTTTCTTATTCGCTAACGGTACAATCGTCTTATTCTAAGGTTAGAACTCTCACACTAACAGAAAACCCAGTGCAGAGTGTGCGACACCAACTCGTTGATGTAATTCAGCGCAAAAAAAATGTGCACCGTACTATGTAATATTTTTCATAGGTGGTAATCTCATACATACAAATCTAAATTCCAGTTCACTGCAAGACAAACTTTATCACTGCACCATGAGGCATGTCAGGTGGATTCATGAACAAGCTGGTTTGCTAGGAAAGGGTAGCAGCAAACTTTTTAATTGTTTGAGTGATGCCAAACTTGGTATCGCTCTTTGGGATGTTTATCCTCAAGAGGAAGAGTGAAGAGCATTTTGGGTGTTTTTCGTTTTTTTTACCTATAGATGAATGTCACTGGGTTTGATGGTTTACAATTGTGTCAGTTTATTCATAATATGAATAAAGCAATTAAAATAAAGCAATTCAGTTTGACCCTTGTAGATCAACTGTCAGTATACTAAAAGAATCTTTGAGTAAATACCAATTTCCATCGATAAAACATCACTAACTAATCTGTCTATATCCCTAATCTGTCTAGTATATGAAATTGGAGGGTGTTTAAAGGATGACACCAGCAATGTTATTTTACATCAAAGTCCAGTATATTACATCGTAGCAAAATATCAAGCGACAAAAGAACGAAATTAAAAATTATTGAAGAATGTTGCTACAGAGCACGTTGTATGCTGGGTTTGAACTTTAGGAATTGCAATGTGTGTGCTTATCAGGTACACTCAGCCTGCTTATGCAGGCCAGTTGCGGTCGAGATACTGCGCACGGGCTATCACATCACTGGAGTAATCATCGCCGTCTCCGCCGGAATCAACACCTTGCACAGTTTGTATGTTTTTCGCTCCGAAATTATAAGCCGCAATACCCCCGCGGAGTATTTCTTCTGGCGACCATCCTTCCCTTTTCTTCTTCTTTTTTATTTCCTTATTTTTTTGGATTAGTTCCTCAGCCCCCAGCTTCATCATCTCGTAGATATGATCATTTGAAGCGGAGTCTACAAAAATCATTCAACCTTGCATATTACCGAGGCGTACTATTCACGATAGTTGCGCATTTAAAATTACGTTACCGGACTGTATCATTGATGCACTGACAACACCCATGATTCCGAAACGACCTTGCCTTGGTGACCTTTTTCCCACTCCTGTTTCTCTGCTTGCGATAGCTACATTAAAGTCATTAAAAGCATTTATTATTATTATTAACTACTATACAACATTCCCAAATAGCACAGCGACCAACAATTGTAAAAGTCGAGTCGGAATAATCCTTGACATAATACCCTTACGTAACAGTTTGTTTTGAAAATTAGAACGAGGCAATACCTGCAATCAGTTCTTTTGCGACACCGGTCTCTACCTCCGCCCTTATAAAAAGTTCGCTATGCTGACGAACTTTTTCCAAGTCCTCTTTTGCCGCACATTCGGATGAATCAACACCTAGTACACAACGACACCAAAATTTATCCAGCAAAGAAAGACAACGTAGGGAATTTCCATTGCACAAAACCAACCATTACATACCTGCTACTTCGTAGCCGTAACATTTGGCCGTTTCCAACGACATTCCCCTCGTATCGGCTTTCTTAAAATCCCCTTGAAATAAACACGTTAGTTATTTTTATTACATATGACGTAGCCTGGAGCCCTTATAATACTATTAGACAAACTGTCGACCTCTGCTGGGCCGTTAACATCAAAACCTCTTTAGTGATGTTCTTTACCCAATCTCATGACTGATTTAGGCACAGTTGAAGCGAGTAAGTCATTAACACGAGTCGAGAGCTTTCTTGAATATGGGCATATCAGTAGTATATATATAAAATATCAGAAAAGTATGTATAGGTATCCCTACCTTCTATCATGGCTGGTCGTCAAGTACTCAGGGTAGTCAGCAGTATATTAAGAGACACGAAAAGCCACCTCATCAGATGTTAAGGTTAAATTTTGCTACTCAGTTATAATACTTGATTTTATACGTGGGCTTCAGCGAAGCAAAATATTTTGCGAGACATCAATCCACCGGATATTATTAACTGACTACTGTTTCCCTTTACTGTATTGTCTGGTGTAAGCGTCAACATTTCCACTCTAGTGAGTGTATTGGTTCGCAATGGAAACCTTCTTCCTCAAAAATCAAAAGAATTCCAAAGGCGAAAGCATCACATGAAACCTGCCTTGTCGTGTGGGTGTAAGTACAATAATAAGAACCTTCTCCTCGCGATACACATCCACGAAGGGGGATTTTTGTACTTGTAATACAGTGTTGTTCGAGCAAACAAAGATAACTACTGTATAACAGTGTACTGTAGACTACTGTATGTACACCATCAAGGTTGATCAAACAATTTTAAAATAAACATTAACTACTCGCCGAGATTTTCGCCAAACATGAAAGGACCAAGTTACATTTCTTTGATACTATCTTACCTAATAAAAACCGCAATGTATGTTGATTAAATATAGTTGACGCCAGTATTTTTCAAATACCATAACACATTCGAGGAAATCAAACAAACTGAAATGTTTGGTGAACAAATCAACTTGCGAACGGTTGAACAACACAATGATTCGCAACTAAGCAACTAAGCAACTAAGAAAAATCATACTTGAGTACCTACTTTCGAAACAATAAAATTGGCTCAGGGGAGCACCGTGGCCACATGCCACTAATCGAAAATCGTTATCAAGTTGATTACGACAAAACATTCAAAGTAACACGGTGTAAAACATCCGTTTCAAAAGGTATATAAGACCAGCAGGATTTTACATCACTCACAGCATGGTAGAACGACTCCCGAGGACCAACTGTAGGATATGAGAAATTGATGTTGCGAATGCCACATTGGCGCTTTTACCGTTATAGCGAAAAAATCCACCTAGTTTGGGATTCTTTGGTGCCATAAAAGTCATTTGTTGCCCGTTAAAATTTATGGACTAAATATACTATTTCATATGACATTTATATATATTTCACAACCTTCGACTTAGCGCTTCAGATGTTGAATTTTATGTCGGCTAAAAACCCAAGGTAATTTATTCATTTTTGTTTAGAATCATAAACCCGTATTGAATCTTAGATTGTTGGCAAGCTGAAAATGTTCAAGATTTTGTTGGTCTGCTTTCTGGCTGCAACTGCTGGTAGCTATGCAACTCCTCTATTCTAGCTATAGGCTTGATATTGACATCATTTTATACTTCTGTTCATGTTTATTTTATTTTTTAGCAAGCAAAGTTGAAGGTGAGATCTGTTATATTATTATTTTATACTATAAAGTACTTTGAAAATCGTAAAGTTTTTTTTTCGGCAGCATCCACCAACTGTTATGGCGACATCAACAGCGTGGACACTACAGGTGCATCAGCAGCCACTGCCAGACAGGACCGCATACGGAATGGAGGTACGTTTTACCAAATTATAAACATTGTCGATTCTAGTCTCCCGATAGGTATAGATCTTGTTAAACACTATATTGAATATTTTAACATCAACGATTATGAAATCCTCTATCAGGCGTTTCTGCATCCAACCGGATGGCGAAAACCGATTTGCGAAGAGTGAAAATATACAAAAACATCATCGACCAAGCTGCATCGCATTACTGCATCCAGTCTGCTGTTATTGCTGGTAAAAAACTAGATAGATATTATTAGATATTTAATGAAAGGACAAACAATAGTGGACAGAACTAATCATTTACGTTTGCTTTAGCTATAATCAGTCGAGAAACTCGCGGTGGAAATCATCTAAACGGGAGGGGATACGGAATGAGCGATTCGAATGGATATGGCTTGATGCAGGTTAACTTTCAGCTACAGTCGTCATTATTCTATCTAGTCATAGTCGACATAACCTCGCGATTAATCTGAAAACAAGGACTAGATACTAATTTCGTATGTGTAGTATGTGGTTTTGATTAGGGTTAAATTTAGGTTCTAATTCAAAGAAATAAGAATTATTCAAAAAAGATCCTGACCTTAACCCCCTAAAAAGAGGTAGAACGCATACACTGTAGTACCACCGAGGATTTTCTCCTCGAGGCTTCTTACACTAACCACTTTTGTAGTTAGGGTGGTCAACATTTTTCTGTTAAAGACATCTTGGAAATTTATTTGGATTCCGGCTAATTGGGTTCTATTAGGACTGGATCAATCTGGCCAAATTAATCGCCTTCCGTAATTATGGGGAGGTGTGCATACACCACTTAAGGATTCACATAAGTGCAATGAATAAGGGGAAAGTGAAAGTTTTATTTAAAGTACTGCATTTATATTCCAGTTATCTAACTCATTATAACATTACCTAGCCTACAGCATTGTATTATGTCCCAAAAGAATTTATTACGTTTTAGCGAAAATAAATGGAACGGGAATGTAATATGTAGTAATGGAGTAGTGGGGGTTGGGTAAACATACGGCGACAACTGCACTTAACCATTGGTAAAATTTGTAGGTAGACGTTAGATATCATACCACAGTCGGCGAACCCCGTTCTCTTGCCCACATTGAACAAGGAACGGGAATTCTGATTAACATGATCAAAACAATATCGAGGGATCATCCAGGTTGGTCGAAGAATTGGAAACTGAAAGGAGGTATAAGTGCCTATAACGCAGGATCGCGGAACGTAAGATCCTATGGTAACATGGATATTGGAACGACTGGAAACGACTACGCAAACGACGTGACTGCTAGAGCGCAATGGTTCTATAAAAACGGTTTCAACTGAATTTGTTGACATTGCCGGAAAGCACGTTTAAGCATGCTAAATGATGTTAATAAAGTTGCAATATAATCAAACAATAAAACCAACAGTTATATACATACGTCATACAATATACTCGTCCTTTTTTATTCCTAGTCGGTACCATTTGTCTATTAGCAGGACTGTAATTCACCTGATATTTAGATTATTTACAATCACATGCCTTTATAGTACTGGGTACTGGTTTAGTAGTGAGATCCATCGAAAAACCTGATTACGTTAGGGTAGCATTTGGGTTATGGGCAGAATTAGTGTTAGTTACCCTATAGATAACGCTCAGCAAACCTAGCCCAACGTAAGCTCTCCTAAATTACCACACTACTGCACTAATACCTAGTACTGACTATACTGCATGAACCAAGTAAGGCATTTTTATATATTCTGTCAAAGTATGACACTCGTTTGATAAATATCGTGGAGCTCAAAATAATACGCAATAAATTCTATAACAAACCCCTTCATTTGTCTACTACATAACTTCGAGAATAGAGGTCACCTACCTTACAAGGTTATCCATACACTCGAAAGAGTACTACTAACTTTCATTGCAGTTGAATCTTCATCCGTGGCAAACCAAATGGCTAACCAACACCCTCCACTAGCTCCTAATACGCCAAGCAGAAAGCACTTACCGAGTCAGACTAAATCCAGAGCGTGTTTAGAAACCTTCTCACTGATTAATTAAGTCCTTGACCAGAATTTTCTCTTTCTCTACAGAGCGTGTTTAGAAACCGTCTCACTAATTAATTAAATCCTCGGCAAGAATTTTCTCCACGAAGTTATTGGTGATTTTGATCATTAAATCAGTTTGCAGTTAATATAAGGGGGATACTCTTTCCTTGATTACCAAGGTTTTGTTTAAATTGTATTTTCTGGAGTGACAATGGAGCGATCGCACTGACTAATGATCCATTAACTTAAGAATGGAACAAGATTTTTATTTGCAACTCTTTCAGTACGTTGTAGTCATTATCTCGAATAACGGTCACATATGTATCATATCAAGCTAATGGTCCATAACATCTAGATATTATATATTATCATTAACAGGTTCAGAGTAACACGAGCATGCATTAACGTCACTTGGATTCTAAAAATTGTAATAACCACCCTGAAAATGTTTGTCGCGCCGCAAAAAAAGAGAGCAATTGGAACTAAGACAGAAATCTAAAACAAAACACAGTGATCAAAGAAAAAAACGGTATCACGCGACTCCAGCACACCGTGACTTAAACAGAAGACAAACGATAAGGATGACAGGGATATAAGAATGAAGTAACACGAAAAATAATGAAAAAATTGTCGGAATTTGGTGCAAAAACAACCATAATATAATGACAATGAATGCATTCCCTAGAACGTACCTAATATAGTCGGTTCAGAATATAGTAAATACACTGGGACCGAAAAAACTTTCCTCTTATAAGCAATGTTAAACAAATTCAGGACAGTAAAAAAACTGTCCTTACACCAACATACTATAACTGCTCTTTAATGTAACAGAGGATACAATAGGACACTCCTGTTATCTTATCTTCACCATTTCCCACCAAATGACTCTTATCAGTCTAAATCTGGTGATATGTTTAATTTTTTTTACAGAAAAACACTAAATACAATAGTAAATTTCCCCCTTTCACCATAGCAAGAGTTAATTAATGTATAATAAAAAAAATAGTTACTACAACACCACTCTGTAACATATAGGCTTGCCTTGTTACTCCAATTTCTTTAAGAGAGTTAGGGATAATACTGATTTATACTATCGAAAGAGTATTGGGTATAATTATTACTAATATTCAATAGCAGGCATTTTTAACTGATGGTTTCAAATGTATACCTTCAAAATTCTTGACAATTCTTGACATTTAACAATGTACTGTTCTATTTTGGAGCATTGGAATTTGTAATATATTTATCCCATTAGGATATATGACGTCACCACTGAATGAATTTGCGTGAACTCGCATCAAACAACAAGATAGGGTTTATCACCATGCTGTACATCTAGACCAGTGCTCCTCAAACAGGGTGTCAATGAAAGTGCACCTATTGTGCCACAAGCTCTTCCAGTAATTTTACCCTGACTTCATAGTCTCAATATCATGTAGTTTTCTTGAATAGCATTTGAAATAAATATAATTATGTTTGTCTGTTGGGCATGTAGTCTATGATCCTTTTTTTTGAGTCTCTGTAATCTCTAGAACATGCAGGTATAGGAGGGTGAGGGGCGGGGAAAAAGGGTGTGACAGAGAGTAAGTACTACATGAGTTCAAAATTTGATCACTAAAAAAAATTGAGAACCACTGGTCTAAAAATCAAAATACTGACATTCTGCTTAGATTAATATCATATCTAGTGTTCATTAATGACTTGATAAAGAAACTTCCACATTAAGCACTCTAATACCAACTGACCAAATGGTTGTACTATTCTACTGCTATATCTAGCCAAAATCAATGGCATTCTACAACAAACGTCTTAAAAAAATATTGAAGTATAACATGGCTAAGGTTTCACCCTCCCTTTAACAACAGGATTGGGAAAAGAAGATGATGATTATATAAAAGCTAATAACATATATCCATTGCAGCTATTCAAGATACCATATTAGATATTTATAGATAGATATATATATACTGTAAATGGCTATCCCTAAATATGATCTGTAAACACGAAATGATTATTATATTAGCAAGGACATTCTTTGTCTTGCCAGCGACTGTGTCGTTACTAAAATATACAGTCCACCTTGTTATGAGAAAAATGCTATAACTATCATTTGCTTACATAAAATTAAACCAATTCGTCATTTCTTGGCAGAAGATTAGACATCAGTTTATGCCATCTACTTACCATTAGTAGAATGCATCCCTCAAAACATAAATATGCCACATATAATAATAGCAACAATAACTGTTATAATAAAAATATTTTATGCCGAATACCTTAATACGCAAATAAACAATGCTGTTTTATGCAATATATTAATGCTATCATGGAGCTAATGCATTGGTGATATGCAGTTAAAGAACAATGCTGAATTTATTCCCTAAGGTGTCTAACTTAGTCGACAAATGTCATCATGGATTAAATCACATATAGTCCCCATCACATAAAAAGCCTAAAATCCTCTGCATTGATAAAATATAAAATGGTGTTGGCTAAGGGTTTAATGATTTTGGACACCGATGACAGTAGAAAGCAGCAATTTCATGAAACTAGAGAATACACCTTAACAATGATGAGCGTTATACTTAAATGTCAATGTTAATATGTAGATGACACAATTTCCCGAAAAAATGGATGTTCCTGAGCCATTAACTTTGAAGGATGAATGATTTATGGAATTTTTTTCCCTACAAATAGAACTAAAAAATGTTGTTATGCGTCTGCTTTGAATTACATACAGGGTAGATGCCAAAGTATTATTAGTGCAATTCGAAGCATCGCAGAATGGTCTTTCTCCCGAGCATAGGTACAGCAACCAACCAAGCGAGGGAACAAGGAACGAAGCTAAAATATTAAACGCTGCAAATCGCACTTTGCAAAAATAAATATGATAATCTACATCCACAAAAATAACTGGCAAACGCCATCCTCGGGATGGTCAAGGTCACGGATTTGGCACATTGCACGAATTATGCGAACGAGCATTCCGAGCGACAACACATACCAAAGGAAGGAAAACACTAAACAAATTGCACTGTGGCTAGACATTTGGCAAAAAAAGACTTCCTTTCATCGTGGCAATTTTCCCAACCGTACCACTTTTTATGTCGAATTTCCATTTTTGTATAAAAAATAAAACAAGCAAAATATATTCACTTTAAAATACCATATCGTTTGTCTACAGAAGTACATATGATCTAATACCTGGACAATGATGACATGCCATTTACTAGGTAACTTTTCAAAGACAGTGTTACTTACACAGCTCTAAATACCATGCAATGAAAGTGATGACTTACTGGCCATAGATAAGGATTGCTCTTAGTACACCGGTTGTAATTCAACAATCTGGATGGTTGTCATCATCTACGGAAAAAACCTCAGTCACTACTTTTCTTCTTATTTGTAGAAATATTCATCTCGATATCTTTGAAGAGCAGTAGGATTTACAGCTAACAGTTACAATATCGATTTCATGGTACGATTGGAAACACTGGAAACACTAGGGGTATTACCTAAATTTTAATGAAAGTCACTTACTATTTTCCATCCCTTCGACGGCAGACTCTTTCCCACAATCCAATGCCCAGTGTCCAGATTCTCCACAGCCCGGACAGTAGACCTGATGTTTACGAGAGGGATGATGGTCCCTTCCTCCAGCCAAAGGAGGACCAGACATCGACTGCGTGCTGTGCATAGAATATAAAGTCTCCTGATATCCGTTCGGCGTATAATACAAAGGAGGTACAGAATTCGAACCGACATTATGGTAACCCCGGACGTATTCGTTTTGAAGGTTGGTTTGGGACGGAGAGGCATTATACATTGGAGAAATTCTCAGAAAATAGTTCACTGGTGACTGAGGATTGTGTCCGTTTGGCATAAAGTATTGTCCATCGACACCGCTTCCGGGTATTCTTGAGGAAATTTCAGAATCGTTTGAAGCGAATGACATCTTTCCTGAATCAGTATCACGCTCTACCTGATCGCTGCTGTTTATAGACTGGATCGGAACATTTTTGCCTGGGTAAATAGGTATCACCGGTAAAGTACCAGGTTTACTGTAACCGGAAACATAAGATATAGCGGTATGCATTGCCGGGTCTTCAGGAACGAAAATGTTTTGACTTGTCATGGATGGGTGCTGGGGCACAATAGAGTTATCTCTCGCATGTGCCGTTCCATCCATCGCTTGATAATATCCCCCGGAAGAAATGGGGTTTGTGACAGTCGAAGTCATGGTGTAAGTGGGAAAATTGGCACCGGTGGTTGGTATAGTGGAGCAGTCGATCCCGCTACAATATGACGAGGTAGGTATGTAAGTGAGTAAAACCGGCTTGGGTATAGGACTGGACACTATCGGAAACTGCGACTGGGACGGAGCGATGAAGGTCGGGGAACACAGTTGGGATGGCGACGATATCGCTGTACCATTCGACATTGGTGCATGGATAGCTAATGGAGTTGGATGGCATGGTTGATAACACTGGAATTTCTGAGGCAAATTAGGAATAACCAGGATTTGCCCCTGAGATTGGGGGGGAACGTAATAACTAAGTTTTTGATTGGAAGATTGCTGATACACGTATGGCAACGCGCTGGCTGAAAACTGGGAGCTTTCTCCCCATTCCCATCCAACATTTGCAGCATCTACCAAAGCTGTAGAAAAATTGCTCGTGTCCGGCGCGTTGTCGTCCATCAGAGATCTTCGACTACCCGTGTCTATGTCACTGTTTTTTTCTGAAGGGGTGGCGGAACTTGAGTCGAATTCGAATGAAAAACAAGAATTGCTAGCAACTGCATGTAAGGAATCGGTAGTTTCAAATTCTACTGACTCGTATTGCAAAGAATTTCGTTTGTCATCTTCAGATTCACTGTCAGGATCAGAATTTTCTAGAATATTGTAAGCAACAGGTATTTCAACTCCTAATATAATAGTGAAATTAATTTCAATAAAATATTGTATATATACATCTCTAACTTAATTGAACAGGCCCAACCTCTTTAATCCGGCAACCTTGAGACCTGGCCATTGCTGGACTACATACACTGACCCATAAGGGACCTCTTATACCTTATCTTCAACCGCAATCTTGCAAGCTCATTCCACGAACATATTGTTGTGTTATTAAGGGTAGAATAAATCAATTAAAGCTTTCTAGCAAAGTTTTTATTGTTCCATGTAATATTAAGCTTACACCACATTCTGTACCTTTTGCTCTTGGATGACACCCCGACGGGTTAAAACATAGCTGAATACATGAAATTAATTGGGTTGGGTCACTATAAAATTTGACTGCAGTTAGAATGGATTTTAGTTCTTTAACACCTGATCCACAAACTATTGATATAAGGAAGTTTTGAAAACATTATTCAGCACAATTAATACCTTTAGACTTAGCTTCAGGAAGGAGATTCAAATTCTCCGTAGAAATGACCAACTTTCCCATGTCAATTTCGAGTGCTGCATCATCACTTGAATTTTCTCGGGAATTCCTGCAACGACTATTATAATGAAATCACGACTGGCTCACTGGTATCTATCATAATACATCACTTCGATTACTCACAGTTTTGCAAGCAATTGTTTGAGAACCGTTTTCTGTTCATTAGATAGACCCTGAATGGCGTCGACTTCACAATCTTCCGAACTGACAAACTAAATATTGAATATACCATTGTATACCTGTTGAGCAGCTATAACCTGTAACTATCATCTACACAAGATATATATCTGAACAACGGTAAGCAAAAAAGTTACGAACCTGATTGTACGTGAATTTCTTGATATGAGTATACAAGTCCTGCAGATTGTTACCTTGCAACCAGTAATAAAGCTGTACACAAGTGGATATCACCATTTAATATATAGTGCTAACAATCAAGATACATATATATAGAGAGAGAGAGTTAGTATATATGTAACCTTTAAATATTCATCATTTCGTGTGTCCGATTCATCATCCTCTAGTTCTTGGTTCTGCTCTGTCGACAACGTAGGTGATGTGCTTGCTGAACGGGACAAACTGAAAATTCAGAACAGAATTTAGATGCAGAGTGGGAAAACAACATACATCTCTATCGTGGTTAAAATCACTTTACCTCACTGAAGCAACACTTGATATGGCAGGAAAGGACATAGAGTGGGTACAATTCGCAGTATCTTAAAAACAAATAAATAATAATTAGATGAGAAACTGGGTATTTATCGGAAATTGAAAACTAATTGACACTTTACATTGCCTGTTTTATAAAGATATCCCAATCTGCCTAGCGGTAAAAGTGCTTTTGAAGATTTATTGTATCAAAATTTATCTAAACACATTATCTTACGCAACAACTTTGTGTTAATTTTCGGACCAGCAGGCAAAGGAGAGACAGAAGATGAAGAACTGCTTCCGTTGTTATCTGTTGATTCCCTGGTACGATTCCTCATGTCTTGATGTTGAATTATAAAATGTGTGTTACGAGACTTGTCGCTTAACACAATCATTCGTGTACCAACCTGGTTTGAGTTTTCTCTTTTTCAAAGGCAAACTCTGAGATGGCATCACATTTGACGGTTGAAAAAAGGAAAGAAAGTTATCGCAAGTCAATAAACTATTCGGCAGAGCCAAGACGTCACTGCAACGAAAACAAAATAATAATAATAGTATGAAACTGAAGCCATGTATCGAAACATATCATTGATTGACTAACCTGAAATACAAATCAAAGACTTCCTGGTTTTCAGAAGTATGTTTCGTAGGTATTTCTGCAAAGAGAACAAATGTTCCTATTCATTCGAGGGTGTAAATAATGTTACTCACAGAAAGCATTAGGAAATATATAGGTGGTTTCCAGTACACTTCTTGTTAGCTGCACGAATAGACGACTTATACATACAGTTAACTAAACTTGTATCGAAATGATCGATTAGGGTTTTCCTATTGGAACAATGATATGATTGAGGGATACATTTCACAATATGCACAAAAATTGGCAATTTAAAATGTGTAATTGGTATTGGGAAACATTAGGTACATTGGGGAAGCTTGATATATTGTTAAAATGTTTTTTCCAAAGGTGCTATAGTGAAATGATGTAAATTTTTAAAATGTCCCCTAATTAATGAACATATTGGAAACCCTTTATATAAAGCATACTGAAGAAATTTCTTACCTGTATTAAACTGGTATGCCAAGTTTCTAACTTTTCCCGTTACCTGCTCAAAGCAAAAAATATCGAACACCATTTTACCATTTGCTCTATAAATTACTCGAATGATAAAAAATAATTTTTTACAAGATCATGGAATTTTCTCACGTCTTCTTCTGTTTTTGAACACTCAGTCTCCTCTCCATTCTTCCAAGTAACCTAGCCGTAAAAGAACATAAAATGCAATAAGCACGAAGCAAGGTATCAGGAACCATGAAATTGAAAATAAATTACAGCAGATCCGAAAAAAGTTCAACATGCACACCGGTAATTAGCTGTACTTGAAATTATTTCCAATATCATCGAGTTAATATTCAAAATATACCTTCAAATGAAGCATATATTTGCAATTTCTTTGGTAACCCTGGTCTGTAACAGCAACTTTTGCAGAAATTTTCTCAGGAACATTGTTGGAGAACTGATAAGGCACAGAATGATGAGATACCCCTTTCTCACTAGACAATGGTACTGCCGAAGTACTTGTCAAGTCCACATCCGTAGTATACGAAGCCCCGGGATAGGACATAAACCGGTTTGTTCTGGTTCCACATGACGGCATCTTTTTACTCCCATGAGATGTTTCTGCATTTGCTGATTCAGCTATTCAACACAAGCAGAGTTAGGAAGTATGCCTCAAGCATTCTAGCAATACAAATTAAAGAAACCAAAACACTATAGTATGGGGAAATATAAACAATGCCCTACTATTGGCCTACCGTCAGATCAAGCTGAACTACTTATCTTACTGGTCTTAAGAATACAATAGAAGAAGTACTTCTATATATGACACATATACCGTATGTATTTGAATACAAGACGAGGTCCAATGGGAGACAAAAATCAACAATAAATTAGTCTGATCTTTTTTTCACCCGACTTGAAGAAAGCGAAGTCAGGCCGTTAATTTTGTACATTTCAGTTAAAAATATCTCGACATATGGTCAAGTATATAAGGTACATATGCATATAATATTAAAGAAGGCAATTACAACTAAGCACAATTTTAATACTTAGTGATGACTTGCCCTTTAACAGGGCGAAGAAATCAACAACGAATAGGGATTGGGTTTTTATGCGACTATAATTAGTCTTTTTTAGCAGCCAGTGTTATAGAGTGATTCCAATTGGTGTAAGCCGGTGATCCTTAGCCTTTTTTGCTCAACTCGAATGTCCTTAGGCATTCAAAACCCCCTACTATGGTAGTATATATAGTACAGGAGTGGGTAGCTAAAGAATACATCCACATGTGCATTTCCTCTGTGGAATCTCGCAAAGGGTTTTGATTACCTTTATTTTTCGAAAGCATCTTCACAGAAGAAGGTTGCAATTGACTACATGTACATGTATTAATGTCACTTCTCGTTGTAGTAACCGTTGTAGTACTATTACTGGAGTGCTCCACAATGGACTGATCTCTACTAATTACAGTCGATGGTTGCTGTGAAGATCCCGAACTATGAACATAAATCGGCTTGTTCACATAGTTGTGAAATGAGACCTCAAGATTTGAGGTCGGTACCGTGACTCTCACAACATTGCGGTTTTTTTTATCGTTGGGTTCGAAATCACAAGGGACTTTGGATTGGATCGTACAGTAACCGCTAGAGTCATCTGAGACCAACGTGTTCCCGGTACCGGAACTATATGGGAGACTGTTTGCATAGACCGGGTGGGGAATCATGTTCTGACAAACGGGAAAAGACATGAATTGGTGGGCGACAGGTGTATGCGGCACCCAGGCGCAATATTCCTGCGTACTGTTGTATTTTGCAGATGCGTGTGGGTTACGATAGCATCTTCCATATCTGGAATTCTGAAATAAATAAAATTTGGAGGATTCAAACCTAATTGCAAATTAATATAAATTGCAAAATCTGTGTTCCGCTTTAATATAAAAATTAAGATGGAGATACAAATTCATCATTACCCCCAACTCTTGTCATTTTGATTAGTGGGGAATCTCAGTGGCCTTGAACGCACCATAAGTGTTAACAGTGAGTCTCATTGTATTCATGATATACAACAGAAAGGTACCTGCATTTGCTTCCTGTGCAAAATTTTTTCATAATCCATGAGCTTAGTCTTGAAGGAGAGTTTTTTTTCAAAACTGAGAGCAGGATGATGCGACGCCAGTGTAAGCATGAGCATGCATTCGTCTACCACCGCTTCCATCCCGACAACCATCAAGTTTTCACTGTCAATCTGTTTAAGCTGATCCTGTAAGGAGTTGTAATGGATACCAGAAATTTTGATTCACGAATCACATATTCGAAGCAATGAAAAAATGCTACTCACATCAAGTATGATGGCTAGTTTAGTTCCTGCTTTATAGTTAGTAGAATGAAGCATTGCCAGACAAAGAATAATGTGACTACGAAATTCACTTGAATGGACATTCTTTTCCATGAATTGTGTTAAATGCTGCAAAATAAATAGGTAAAATTTTACATATGTTCGAAGTGTGAAATGATATGCTTATTCTCTACTTTCTATTTATAGCAAGCTTCATAGTAGAAAGGTCACTGATATTATTGCAGATTGGTCACTGACTGATCACAGAAGTTGACACAGCCGGTTAGCCCACTAAAAATCGTGGGTAGGTTTTGTAAAGTGCTGCTTTAGTGAAACGACAGTAATAAAACCAATTTTACCATATGCCCAATGACATAAACAAAAGTTAAGTAACTAGGCAGTTGCATGAAAACAATGTGCGACTCAAATCGTATAATATCTTACTTCTACAGTGTTCGCTTTTATCTCCTGATCCCTGAGACAGTTATAATCATTCTGAGCGAAATCTTCGATGCAAGATCCGATGAAACGAAGCTCGAAAGGATTACAGAGGCTGACGAGCCCGCACAAGAAATCCATACGATTCCAACCTCGGATTTGCTGAAACCACTCATATATCCCTATTTTCGTACAGGCTAGCATCTTGTTTCTTGTGAAAATCAACACTGTACAAAACAAACCAGTACACGAAGCAGCAGATCTTGATACCGCTACACTTCTTTTAGTTAAGTCAGCAGAGACTCGTTCTTACATCCTGGTTGCTGTATGTATTTTGGGCACACAGATACTACTAAAATAAATGAACACTGGTATCTAAAAATATCGTCGACATTATCTGGTAAGAGTGATTTTCTGATATAAATATATATTAAGATATTGGAGCACACACTCAATTGGTTCGTTGCATGTGAACATATAGAATTCCAACTCACAACTTGGAACCATGAATATGTCTCATATTTCAAGGATCAATGCCATGAACCCAAACTAATAAGCTAAAACAGAATCCTAGATACCTGCAGAAACTATCTACCGTACTATTGTAAGAATGCCAGAATTAAACAAGGCATAACACGTCTACATACAAAATTCTGAACCGTGTCCATACAATGGGGGTCTAACAGCTGGAACCACTTCGTGATGAAATTAACACGGAATCGTATAATTTCCTGTTAACAAATTACGTTAAAAACTTAACTATCAAGAAAAAAGATCGCAGTTAGGTAAAATGTACAAAGATATTATTCCCTTTTCATTTTATTCTAAAAGTGGTATGACTGTTTATTTGTTCTAAGATTAACGCAATAGTCGTCAGAATCAGAATAAGTCCCCAACTCTGTAAAATTAATCCTAATGTTCCCATTTAACAATCGCAACAGGATACGATGAAAATTTCAACCCTTGCAAAGAATACACGGACATTGCCTACAATATAACTGAATTTCTCTTACCTTATCTAAAAAATATATATAAATCTTTGCTGAATTTGGGAAATATTACTTCATCATTGTTCTCTGATATAATGTTACTGGTCGGGAACACTGTTACTGCATTGACTGACGAAAGATATATTTCTGCCACAGGTCACCGCAGTGCATTGTTGGCAACGGGCGATAGACGACTACTTCGTGTACTATAACCTCCGGCTCCGTTATTTTACTATCATTTACTTGCACTGCAGATTTTTTGGATTCAAATCATGACAAAGAGTTAACACCGGTTCAGTCAAACGCAAAACGTGTGATAATTTGGCCGAGAATGCTTGCGGCATTGATCCAAAAATAGAACCTACGGCAGACGAAAAACTCGTCGTACGAGCCTAGGCTATCCGTATCCAAATGAACAGACTTATCGCATATAAATACAGCACAATTTCTTTAAGTAACGTTGACTTAGCTCACAAACAGAAACCCAATAAGGACCACTTAGTTGGCAATCGAATAAGAAATAGCTAGTTACTATACTCTCGTATGCTTTTCAGGTTTCTCATAATATGACATCCGGAGACAAATGTGCTTGGCATAAGTCGAATGCTTTTAAGAACTTTATATTATCGCGATACAGCATTTTCATATTTTTTTTTCGATCATGACTTTGCAGATGAAGTGATATAGATTATAGAATATAAATGGTTAGGTCGAATAGCATAAGTTTTTACTCTTGTACATGTACAAAGGCAATGGTAGTGGACGAATTTACATCAAATACCCAAATTCAAAATTATGTATGTTCGCGATAAGTTTGGCAACGTTTCCATAATTTTTAGAAATTTGTGAGGCCGTTTCTATGCAAATGTACTATTTTTACTATGGGTGTCCGGAATTGTCAGTAGTATATTATCTCAATGGTATACTGGTAGACGTGAGGTTTGATTGCCAGTAGTACAAATCAGTATAGAAATTGCGTTTACTTTTTATCATGATTTAAATGGATTGCACGATACATAAATTTTCCATACAAGTAGTGGAAAAGTACGTGTACGTTATGTACATTAGTTGACATAAGAATACGTGAGACCAGAGGACGTAACACTTTTATTCGAGTGATGAGAACGTTTGTCGTCACTCACTTGTTTCTTACATCACTGGATAATTCATCACGTTGCGTCATACAAAACATGAGTCGGTAACTGTTATGAATCAGTTGATAATATTCCGTGAATAGTGTTATAGTAATTGTGAAGAAAGCTTTTTGTTCTATTTTTGATTGATAGGTGTAAGATTTAGTAGTAGTGGATAGGACTTCGGACACTGGTTTTAAAAGTTAGAAATCGTAACTTAACTAAGCATAGGTAACTGACAATTCTTCAATGGCGAAGGTTATAGCTAGAAATGTAGCAAGGCTTATTGTTAAACCTCGGAAAATTCGTACTACGTCTATCCATGCACAGTTATCAACGGATAGCCACCAAATTAATAAACAAGAACGATCATATACTAATCTCAGTAGGTGATTTTGAGAAATAATGTTTGAAATGTTTTAAGCAAAAGGATGATTTCAATGTTTTCATTTCACCTTTTAAACAGGTCTACCGACTCTGTATTCAAAGGAATCAATAGAGACTCTGGTTGATAGTCTGAGTGATGCAGAAGAGTTGAAGAATGAATTGCTGACACACAACAATCTTGATATTAGACTTAACCATGTTTTAGACACCCATGCCCTGGTCAAGATGTTGATGGAAAAAGGTATAAGCAAAATATAAAAGTAACCTGACAAGGTCCCCATTATTTTAGATCCAGGAGAATTATTACTTGCAATTCTAATCAGCAAATCCTTTTATCACAGGTTTCACATTATCACAGGCTGAGGCATTAACGATGGTTATGGTAAGAGTGGTCAACCAAAATGTAGAGAACCTTCACTCATCCATGGTGTCTAAGCCGCAAGCTGTAAGCATGTCTTACTACTTAAAAAGTCTGTACATAAAACCGACTCTTGTTTTTAACTCAATTTAAGATTGAACTCATATGACATGCAAAACACAAGGCATTTCATCACTGCCAATGTGCTTCATTAAACAGTTTTTTTTGGACAATATTCTTTTGGCTACAACCTTGTAAACATATTTTCAGGAGTTAACGTTACAAAAAATCGCAGGACAGTTGGCAATACTTCGGCGTGACATGATGATTATGGAGAAGACTGACTTTACTGAACTCATAACAAAGTCGGATAGATTAGCATACGAGCTGTCCCAACTTCAGAATAAAGTGAAGGTATGAATTTTTCCGAAGCCAAATTGCTGCTGGGATAAATTGAATATTTTTGTGATGTTATGCTAACCTAATCAGATAACTTTAACAGCATCTATATTTTTCAATACAGGATGAAATTTCCAAAGTCAGCAGTACCCTCACGCTCGACCTAAACCTTGAGAAAGCAAAAGTAAAAGACATGCATACAGACCACCTCAGTTTGGTGGAGCAAAAACATAGTAAAATTATTGAAAAAGTAAGAAATTTATTTAAACATACATGTAACATGTAGCACCAACTAGTCTGATCCAGCCTATTGTCACAGATAAACAGTCTAGAGAAAGAGCTACAGACGCTTCGAAGTTACATTAATACAGAGAACGCAGCGCTACAGACAACTTTCGAAAGATACAAATCAGATACAATAAAATTTGCATTTGGTAAGTCATATTGAAATCTGTTAAATTTTCGTACCAATATCAATATCTTGACTTAACAGGTTCCGTTGCTACATGCATGACGATCATACTTGGCTTTTACCGGTTGTGGATGTGACACAGTTCATCTTTTTCGCGAAGAGTTGTATGGCAGTAGGTCTCCCAGAGAGGTTTTTCTCGCCGTGTATAATAGATCTCTAACACATTGAAGATAGCATATTTTTAAAATTTAATATTTATCTATTTTGTTTAGTAAAATGTTCCCATATTTTACTTACCTACTGCATTTGACCTTCGTCATAGCGTAGTGTTGAATATTTCCTGATGGCATACAATAATGACATTGTGTACAATTATTAATTTTGCATGGATTTTTTATCGCTCTCGGCCAATAGTCCTCTTTTGAAAAGAAAAAAAATTTCTATATAACTTGTTTGTATTGATAAATCAACAGTAGTCCCGTAACAGCCAAAGTGATTTCATCAAACTGATTTACCCGGTTCTTTTTTGGCAAATATCATATATGTGAAGCTTTCTGTCCTCACGGTGTGTATTTTGTTATATTTCTTAAGAAGAAACGTAAAGTAAAATATAATTATAAGATATATATCGCATAATTAATCATCAATTATTCCATCCAACACAACAGCTAGTTTCTGATTTCGGTGGTTCATGGTTTGGTAGTTGGTGGCTTACCCGAGAATATGTCGGTGTAACATATTTTTGTTGAAATGCACATACAGAATCTTTTTTCCATTTTGGACATAGCATTGCATGCGGACACTGTGAAAATAATGAACTCTTTCAAAACTCATTTCTGTACCTACAGTATTTTTGATATTTTTTACCGGGGCGAAGACAAATCCCGTTTTAATGGCTCTGTTGTGTCTGGTACTCTTTGTCATGTCAGCTCCTTCGATACCCTCAAAAAAAATTTGGATTTATTCCTTGAATAGATCAGATATTCAATACTAGATGTGAAAATATATTTGGTCATGTGTTTTTTATTATAACAAATTTGATTAAATTCTATTTTTTTATGTTTCAATACCAATATAGTGCAAGAAGTCGGACATGAAAAACACATTGCAGAGAAATGCTTTGCATTTAGCTGTTTGGAAGATTTGTGTTGTTTGAATGCTATAAAATATTGATTAACAGTTCATGGATAATAGAATGAAATGCAGAGGATGCAGTGTTTCGTGTATGTGTTTTGTGGGAATTATTGATTACATATTTTATTGTGTAACGAACTCACAGTGAAAAGTAACACTATAACCAGTGACAAGGGAATGAGCAATATGATCGCATCATAATACAATGGTACACAATTCCTAATAGAGTGATAAAGATTTAAATGATTTGTACTGATAAATTGGCTTGAAGCAATCACAGATATGAGATTGTACCAAATCTGAATTCCTAATTAAATGACAGATTGATGGTACTGCCATATTTTTTTATCAAGCGGGAATATAATAAACAGAACTCACTGCCGTTAGCAAATTTCTTGCTTCCATCATAATGTTATAGCCAGAAAAGTTCCCTTGTTCTATTAATATCTGAAGAAGAGATAGAATGAATAATCAATGCGTTTTGGTACTAGTTTAGTAGTGTGGAGCCTCCTGATCCTCCTTGGTTACCCTAATCCACACCTAAATCCAACCAAACATAATCAAGTTTTGGACGTACCACATGACTAAAGAACTACCATCGACTGCAGTTTAATGAATGTTTTAACTTGATTATTAGAATTATAAAAGAAAAAAAACTACAAGCAAGCAAAAATATGTTTTGATATGTTGTTCGGGTGAATACACCGGATGGTAACGTGTTAACTAAGCACAGCTCCGACTACTTACCAAATAATCATTTGTCTTTTCCCATAGTATCTTTAAAGTGGTTAGACGCAGCTTTTCAGAAGGTAATTCACTTAGAGTATATGCAGCAGTGACGATGTCAAACTTATTCTAGGGAGATAAAGTTGGCAATAATTTTATACTAATAACTAAAAAAACAGGCAGTGCTCATAGTATCAGGAGGATGTCATCACATCCATAAGCTCCCATGAAACAAGAAGATGGAGGGATGGTTAGCTAACCATCCCGACTCTTTGAGCACAGGCCAATAGGGAAATCAATATACCTTAAAAGATACAGGCAAAATTGGTCGCAAATTTATTCCCATCAATTCAGATTCTGTATTTCCAGCAGTAAAAATAAATCGGGCCAGTTCATTCATGATGTTAGACCAGTCAATGCATAAGAATTCTGTCAGTGTACTTCCCCATAAGGAATTAGCTGCCCTGTTCAGTGAAACAATTAAATTGAAACAACGACGATTTGTCAGGCAATTGTAGCAGGGCTTGGTAAACTTTAAATAAAGTAACAAATACTAACCAAACAGCTGTACCCGTCCCAGAACCATAGTCAAGCATCGTTTGTGGTTGGAAATCAGGACGTCTTTTCTTTATCTGTACATTTTATCAATAAATCAGAGTAATAACATAATGCCAGAAAAAATAACTTGGGCTTGACCTGCATTTCGTCTTAACCGAGTTCAACCAGAACGAAGTTTAACATGTGTATTTGAATTGGGATTTTGCCAGGACCATCAAATCAGTTCAAGCTAACCAAAGTGGAAGTAACGAGCTTTTACTATATTAAGGGCATTAAATTGTGGTATATACTGGCAAGGTAATCACAATTAACCTCAGTGAGAACTCGCAGGGAAGCAGCATATGCGGCTGGAGTCCGACCAATTAAATATGCAGCACACATCAGTCTGTCATATCTAAAAATATATTACAAAGATATATTACAATCACAATATTCTAATCTCAATTTTCAAATTTCAATCACATTCAACCTTACACAATTTGTTTCCAAGCTCCTTGAAGGCTCTTTTGTCGATTTTCTTCTCGTTTTTTACCCCTCGGTTCTTCACTATAAAATTTCTTGAGATCTAGATTCAAAAACCATATCATTAACATTATTCGTAATGGAAGTTCAAACTAAAGGACGAAAAATAGATGGAAGTTCATACTGTACTGTGCATAACACACCTTCCTTATTAATGCCTTTTTTTGCAGGCTCCGTTCTGTCAACCTGTTCAGAATTTATTTGTAGCGGACGACTATGCAATACTTTGCATAATTTCTGACACACTGTGATAATCTTCGTTTTGTCTTCCATTTCATAGTAATCTGTGATATAATGGTTTGATATTAAATTATAGTTTTTGGAATAATTGGTCAGTAGATATTTGTTAGCTTATACAAAAAAAATCATTTAAAATCAGATTTTAAAGTCTTTAGTCTTCTTTAGTGTTACTGATGCACAATCAGGTCGATATGTGAAACACATCAAAACATTACAAGGTACTTCTTACCAGTCAAATATTCCGTGATTGATTCTTGCATATTGTTTGGTAGTGAAACGGGAGGGATATTACATTTTCCTGGATGTTTTCCAAATTCTCCATCCCACCATTTCGTCCACTGCAAATCACGAATATCCTTATCTTCTGTTATGACTTTTTTCTGGCCACATTCGCTGCACTTAGATGAGGTATGTATATTTCTTGATTGAATGAGACACGTAGGAAGCGGTGGTCTCAAAATTTTTAAAAGTATTCTAACGGTACCCATACTTTATATCTTTATTTTGCGAGGATATCGAGCAATGGGTAATCGGGAATAGACAAAGCTGCACATGTGTTAGAGGAGGCGGGGAATGAGAGGTCGAAACTTCTGAACTGTAACGGCCACAATAAGTAAACATTCCAACGGTTGAAATTCAACGAACGTTGGCGAGATTTCAGATAGCAGTCGATGAAACGAACAGGTCGCCGTACGAATACGCTGGAAGAGGGAATCATGGATAATTCAAATAACTGGCTTATGAACGATAGACATAAACGATGTCTGTCGAAATGTCGACTTGCCTTAGCTAGAGGATTAGATTTGAGTGAAGTTACGCAATTTCTTGTACAAGAAAACATTCTGACGGACAGAATGGTGGAAAAAATTGAATCGAAATGTACGCGTTTTGGTCAAAACGTAGCTTTTTTAAACCTTTTACCGACCAGAGGGCCGACGGCGTACAAAAAATTCATAGATGGTTTGAAAGAAACGGAGCAAAAGTATCTAGCAGACATGCTTGAATGCCAGGATACTGTGAAGTCATCTACATCAAGATGTCCTGTCACAGAACCGCCTCGGAACGTCCAGCTTCCCAGTGCATCGCTTGTTACAGAAACAGAGCACGACGGTGCAACGAATATAGTCGTGGAAAAAACAACGAAAGAGTTTTACAGAGCCAATCTTCAACGCGGATACAAAATGTGTTCCCGGCCCCGAGGTTTCGCCCTCATCGTCAACGTAACGGAGTTTGACCACGGTGTTCCACTTCTTCCACGCAAAGGTGGGAATTATGACAAGGAAAACTTGAGTGCTGTTTTACTTCATTTGGGATTTGAGATACTTCTTGTAGAAAATAAAACAGCGATCGAAATAACTACGTCCTTACGACAATTTGCCAATAAAGATGAACATCAATATAGAGACGGCTGTGTAATAGCATTACTGACCCACGGAAAAGAAGACGCAATCTACGGTAGGGACGGCAACGAGATTAAGGTCGAAAACATCGTTACCATGTTCGACAATGCTAACTGCCCCAATCTACGAAACAAACCGAAAATATTTTTCATTCAAGCGTGTAGAGGCGACGAATATGATCGGGGTATAGACGAAAATGACGGGGGATCAAGAGATAAAAATCGGGGTTCGGGATGCGTGGCAACCTCCTCGCCGGAAATTTCCTTCGACAATAACCGACTGCCTACGAGATCTGACATGATCTTCGGTTACGCCACTCTGCAAGGCCAAGCGGCGATGCGCAACACTCATCATGGAAGTTGGTACATAGAGGCACTTGTAAAGGTTTTGGCTCGATACGCTAAAAACAAAGATCTTGCGGAAATGTTAACCATTGTGAACAGCGTGATTAGGGGAAAGCAGTGTCATTCACCTGGTTCTGATTTACACAACTGTAAAGAGATGTCCGTCTTTCACAGCACACTGTGTAAAAAGCTTTATTTCTTCCCAGGAATATACCAAGCAAATTACTGAGTTCAGAAACACTAGTACGCTTTTTAAATTAAATCTATAGCTGTTTGTAAATTTTTAGGCAATCAAATATATTATATTTATATATACATCATTCAAAACAACTTTTGATATTTGATTTTTACTATATAACTAATCCTACTACTTCTATTTTTCATATTCAACTCTGCTTGAAGTACGAGATTTTATTTTCAAATACTCTTCATACGCGAATGAATAAATGATATGCTTGGAATGATGATAGTTCTTCGGACCAGTGTTACATATAGCGAGTAGGCATTTCTTTCGTATCTCTGATATGTTAGGTGTTCAGATCAATGCCCATTGCTTTTCTTATCCCTTGAATGCTGCTAACTTCCACTGGTTTCGCCTACAGCATCAACAAGGCATTGATAAAATAGAAGAAAAGACATATTGTACAGTTTTTCACTTGGAAATATGACACCATAAGAGTTGTTATACATCTTTATTTCTGTAGGATAGACTATGATCATAATTTTTTTTTTGATAACCAAGCATAATTAGTGGAATTTATACGAGTACATGCAGTACTAATGTTTAAGGAAAATAGAGATTGTAATTCCCAATATAAAACCACAATATCAAGACTCACCTCACTTATCAAATTTGAAAGTTCATTTTGTAATTTGGATGCTAAATAAAAACACAAAATAATATGCAATTTAATGAGGCAAGTAAACTAAATGAGCACAACCAGAAAGGTAAACCATGTAGCTCACCTAAGTGATTCTCTTCTGCACTCGGTCCTACCAGATTCGATTGCCCTGGCATTGGTTTGATGCTAAGTCTTTCATTTTGTGTTTTTTCAAGTTTAACTACTAGAGCTCCAGCACTATTCAGTCTATCCTGAATAGTAGAGCTATTGCAAAAAAATATCTGTGAATATACTGGCTGCTAAAATAGAAGTAAAATAGCTTATGTGAAACAGAATAACTTAATTATACACTTGCCTCTCTGTTATTTCCATGGTTTGATCAGTTTCCTCTGTCTTCTCCACTTTAATGGGCCTTTCCAATTCATCTAAATAAAACAAAAAATTCACGATAATTCAGTTCAAGTTCATAATTCAGTCCGAATATGTCGAGAAAAAATAATCTAACCTTGTGCTTTGTTGGGTTTAGCCTCAGCAAGTTTCATCTGATAGAAGCAAAAGTTTAACAATTTTTATGCAGGTGTAAAAGCATTAATAGCTGAAGTATCATTCTTGCTATAATGAGACTTTACTTGATTTCTTTTTTCTTCAATGCTCTGAATGGCTCGTTTATGAGTTCCATGAGTGAGTGTGCTCAACAAATCATCTACCATACCTACTAGATCGTACTCAGAATCCTTCACAAACGTATGCAGACTTGAAAAGATAACAGAGGAGTGAGCAAGTAACATTAACTACATCATAAGAACTTGCTAACTAAGAGATTAAACTATTTCCATTCCTCAAAACATAGTCCTTAAATTGGGAGTTTATTACAGACCAATTCGCTTTACGACTAGGTAATTGAAATAGAACCTGAAGTTGAACAAGTCTGGCTATCATTTGCTGGAGGTTATTGTGTGACATTTAATAAACAATAACTAGTGATATTACATTTCCTTAATCTACTTGAGGCAGTTTACAATAATAAGTCCTAGTCTATTAATTGCAAGATTGTAAATATAAAGTACCTTTGAGCAAACTGATATTCCACTTCTCCACCATACGCAGCCAAAAGTAAATCGCTTTCCTCTTGTGTAATGTTAGCTATACGAGAGTCGTAACTTGGCGCGAATGAACCAAATGGTCCATAGCTGAGATACGATACTAGATAGGAGATGAAAATTAAAACAGTATAGTTTTGTAGAAGCCTTTAAAACATACTTGGGGTAACTTTATTCCTCTTGTCCTCCTTGGCATCCGGTAAGGCGTCGAGACCTACAGCTAAGCGACCGGTGAGAGTACCAAGATCCACTACTCGATTGGATTCTTCTGTAATTTAGGAAATATGTGGTGAAGCTGAATCCAAATTCTATTTATTACAGATAAGAAAAATACCTGTTAATTCTGGGTTTAAAAAATTCAGGGTAGTTTTCCCAACATCATCTATTCTTAGAAAACCCATCTAACATGGAAAAGCAATTATTTAGATAGATATAAGATATATTTTCAATATGACTCTATTGCACACACGACCTTAGATTTCGGACATCTCTTCGCTAATTTCTCATTAGCTAACTTTGCAGCTTGGAGAACATCGGGAGCTACAGTTTCTTCATTATCTGCATCGGTGAAGCTGACAGCATCTGGATGAGACCTCAAATCATACCTGGAAAATTACGATACATATATTACATTGGTGATACAAACCAACTCCAGAATATTTGGGCCGATGAAAAAGAGGTTTGAACAATAAGTGCTGTTTTTGCTGGCCTATATTCGCAGGATGAGTCAACCCCAAAAATAAATTAGCACCATTTCCATCTACCAGTCATGGATTTGCATCAGGTAAGTAGTGTATAAAACTTGAATCTTTCATGCAAGTTGTGGTAAAAGACTAGTATGATAGAATTAGTACAGTACAGTGTTGATGCAAGCTTTGTCGCCATCCCAAATCTATTTTTCATCTAAAGTAACATTGATTTCTAGCTTGAGTAATATAGATTTGTGAAAACGTTTTTACTCAAGGTCGTCTGCTGAAGTTTCTTCCTTAGCGGGTTGATCTTCATCAGGGACTGGTTTGGTTTCAGCATCTACGGCAGTGACGTCAACGAAATCTTCTCGTGGTGCTGGTAATCCCATGATCTGTGCACATTCAGCTTTGTTTAAGTCGTGCAAAAATCCGAGCGTTCTCTTCATGTTGATCATTCTTTCCTGTTGAATTACACAAATTTCAGACAAAATCTTCGATTCAAATAGCATTTCCCCGGAATTTTCTATTGACCGATGGTTCTCAGAGTCTCCTCTCTCATTACAGATAATATATGGCTTTCAATGGTGCAACATACCTTACTCATGATCTTCATACCAGCAGCCTTTAACTTTTTTCCTGATTCATAAAATATTGTTTCCGGACGATTGTATGAACAACAGTTTTCAATCATCAAAAGGAAATCGTCCTGAATAAACAATCAAATCTTCAATTCATTTTTTGAAATCAATTTATTTTATTTAGTGAATTATTCTACAGACAAGAAAAATGTGTGAAATTCCTTTTGCTAAATCATGGAAAACTATCTAAAAATCATCTAAAACTATCAGAATGGATCAAACAAAGTTTTCTTCTAATAAAAATTTTGAAATTCTCTGGAAAGGGACATGTTTTTCAATCAAACGTCAATAGATTGAAAAGAAAAACCTTGAATTCACTAATATCACTGTATTCATGCAATTCTATTTTGTTTCTCATCGTGCTGAAATCCATTGCACGTTTTATCACTTTCGAGTATCCCGGTGCAATGAGATCGTTGACTGGCCAGGAAAATATTTCATGTGGATCTTTCCTATTAAACATATTAGACCATTGGCATTAATGTTTTGCAAGATATTTAATAACCATTTGCATCTACGTGCCTCTCCAACTGCCGTAGAAGATGTTCCAGAAGCTTTTCCAGAGCGGTTCTCATTTGAGCTAAAATAAAATTAAAGATAGCAACAATATTCTTTTATACACCCTTAAAATCAATATGAAGAGGCTCTGGAGAGGCTTCTTTATTACTAAATTGAATTTCGCAGGCAAGTTTCACAGGTAATATTGGTTCTGACCTGTTAAAGAGAAATTTCTTCTCTTTTTCTGTTTCAATACAGGCTGTTCGAAACTCTTCTCCATTGCGCTAACAGGAGAAAAAGTAGAGTTGTTGCATGAAGATTGACTCGTGGTATCGGCTGGGGATAACGTCTCGGCAATAGATAGGCTAGGCATTTCAGCACTTTCAATTTTAGAATCGTTTTCATCATCTTGTTGTTCTGCGTCCTGGTCTCTCGCCTTTGTTTATGAAAGTAAAGAAATAAATTGTTAAGAAATCTGTGTTTAATGAAACTTGAACAAAATCATTATTTTACTCCAACATTACAATTGTTACTGTGAATTATATGTACAAAAAAATTTTGAAGTTTTATTTTCCTTGCCTCGATTTTTTTAATTTTCAAAGATGTATAATGCTCCGTGTCCTCCGAATTACGTCTCCTCTTCTTTTTCTTCTTCTTATGCGATCTTTCAACTTCGCCATAATCACCTTGCGTGTGGGAAGCAGGCGAATTTACAGCGTAATCTGAATCGTAAACGCCTTCGCTACCGAGCTTCAAGACAATCTTCAAATGAGGTTTCTCTTCTGAAATGAGCAAATACATAAAGCTAACCCGTCACCCGTTCTTTTTTCAGAATTATTTCGTGATTTTAAATACGATCACATTTTGCACTCTGTAACTAAGACTAACAAGTTTTTGACTAACCGTCTTCATGTCTCCTGTCAGATTTATGCTTTTTATGCTTCTTTCCCATTTCTGTTATTAATCTTTCATTTACAATTTACCTTTGCTTCTCGCGGGACGAGAATAAATATTCACCTTTGACCTCAAGTCTTTGACAAAAAAATACTATTACCACTAGATCGGTACTGTAACGACATTCGGGATGTAGCAATACCGAGTTTTATTTATACCGGTAATGGACAAAAAATTCAAAACTTGGAGTCTGGAATGGTTTTAGGATGATTGTAATTACTTAACTGCTCATATTTAGTACGAATATTCTGCATATCAATATTTCCACTACGTAACAGCTACTTCACCTACCTATGAGAGAAAGTTTTACCAAATCGCTCTTTTGTAATATGCTATTCTTAAATTAATTTTGTTCGTTTTGAATGAATCACAACAATGAACACCGCTACCTAAAACGATTAAATACTTTGTTTTGTAAAGAGGTTAAATATATGACATGCATGATAGTAATCCACACTTGCAAATATTACTGTAATTTCAAATCAGTTGATACCTTTACTTGGCAAACATGATATGTATTTGAACAGGGTAACAATATTCCTATTCTAAACGTTCCGATTCCTACGACGACGATAAATATTTTTTCTTCTTTTACGCAGTTTAGTCACTCGTCGCCGATTTTTTCTGCGTCTCATTCGTTTCCAATTACGGAATCTTCTAAAAGCTTTACCTTTGTCTGCCCTTTTCCCGGGCCTTCGTGCCAAAACCATATATGGTTCTTTTTGAGTTGGGTCTGAAAAACGAGTCGGTTGATTTGATTCCGTAAATGGGTAGTCGCATATCTAAGGATGGAATAATGCAATACCTTCAGAAACTGATATGGAGCTTGACTTAGGCAATCCATGAAGTTTGTCAACAAAACTGGTGAATCCCCTATCAATTTTCCTTCTTAAAAAATACATGACACCATTACCGTAATATTGCCTATGTAATGCAGATGCAATTGCAAATATAGGGGCCTCAAACGCTTTTACCTTTTCTGCTTACAAGATGTCAGCGTATTCGCTTTAATGTTCGTGTAGGAACCTGGACATGCCTTGCATTCCTTGCGACGCGGGGACCAGTATTGTCCAGGGTCGCATTGAAAGCAACCAAGCCTTTCGTTTTTCAGCATATATACCGTTTTGCCATTACACAAATTTACCTAAATCATTTAAATGGTGTTGAAATGTGTTTAGTTTGAACCACTTACAACAACTTACCGGAAATAATTCACACTTCACCAGCAGTACTTGGATGACCAGGATGAATAGACAAATCATCAAATAAATAGGCATCTGTGTCGAATTAGTAGAAGTTTCTCAAAAACTCAAAATGAATTCGTAAACGTTGCTGTCAACGGAAGAGAATAACCGGCAGAAGTCTACCGGGGAAATACCCTGAGGTGGGTGCGAATGGCGCAACATTCACGGAAATATCGAATACTGTTAACTACAATTCTTCACAACGCACGAATGTCGAATCTATCTTATTTTACGTAGACCACGTGATCAGCATAGCGCAATTTGATTGGGTAGTTAGTTTGGACAACAGCCCCCAGTCTGTGAAGGCACATGCCCTTGTGTTGCGCACAATCTTCAAGTACTAGCGTGGGAATTCCGTGCCTAAGCGAAAGTATTGTAATTATGTATCTATCTTTTGTATTGGATAAGCATTTGCATGTTTGTTTTCTAAACCAACAGTCAATGAGATTGATCAGATAATGAATAAAAGTTAAGTTAGATCTAACGAGCCTTTATGTTTCCCAGCAACGTAAAGTGATTGTTACTAGCATGGTTTCATATATATATCGTGCTATTGAGAGTATTGTAAATATTTAATTCCGTAGATTTAATTTCTAGCTATTTTTATTTCATTTTACTATCAGAATGAATGGATCAGAGTTAATCGCAGAAGGATGGAAATTCATATAATCGTCGTAGGCAATAAACATACTATGTAAAGTTAGACTTGAAAATTCAAATACAATACAATTTTTACGACTGTTTACCATTTATATTGTTTTCACGCTCTCCCTTCTATTTGTCATCCACTCATTTTCTAATATGGAATTGTTTCTATGTACAATATATAATCCGACGTAAATCTGATGTTCAGGAATATGGGATTACTCCGAAATGTTCTATTAGCAAAAATTCCACTCTTGGAGATTACCGGGTACCCAACCATTTGGTATGTTAATGATTCCCTATACAATATTCGTTCAGTGTGATTCCGTAATACGGATGTAGCACAAGATTTCTGTATCAAATATTGATAATATAGACTATGTAAACATGGTTGTATTAAATTCAGCGATAACACAAAAATGTAGGCGTGTTCGTTACCTCTATGGTGGACGCAAACACAACACAAAGAATGAATCGGCCTGTTAATAGTAAGAATTCAGAGAAACAAATATTTGATTTCTCTGGTAGTAAAATACAATATGAATTTTTGAATTGTACCGTATAAGTTTTATTCAAAGAGAATTCCTACAGCCTACGAATAAGTTAAAATCCATAATAATAAAATAAAAGCGCATTGTAATACGTACTTTATGTTACTTAATAGTACCATTTTCGTTTGTTCCAAATTCAACTTACTGAATTCATGAATTCATTTTTCTATAAAAAGGGGACTATTTCGCGAGATTAAGACATCCGACAACGAATTAAGAATGGGAAAAGTATATATAGATAATATCAAACTGCAGTGTTTTGTGCTAGAAATTTTCAACTTACCCAACCTTTACAAAATAAACATTTTTATCACGTATATCAGGAATCAAGGTCCTCCAGTGCGCCATTAGGTAATCGCCATCTCCCGTTTTGGAAATTAAATTGTCTTTCAATCTCTCCGTCCAAAGGTTCGCAGTAACGGTACAAACCGCCTGAGAATGGTCACGAAGCCACAAGTTGTGAGAATACAAGAGTCTTATCAGTCCGGTAATCCAAATATCATCTATCCAGAAGAAGGGAAGTGTTCGCGAAATCGTGTATAAATCCGATGAAAGTTTGTTGGACATTGTGTACCATCCACCGCTGCAGTACGGTGGGTATTTATCCACTTCATAATCAGTTTCATTTATGAACCATTTGTTCCGGACATTCCTGAACGGTTTCGAATGTAATAACAGTCCGTAACCACATAATAGGAGGGGAGTTTCTGGAATGATACTTTTTGAAGTTTCGTTTCCTGAAGATGCTTTTGTCCGATCACTAATTTTTGCTATTACATTCCTCAGTGCGTATAAGTCAGGCAGCATGTCATCATCCGCGGAAGAATAGAGCCAATTCGGCGGGAAATGCTCAGAAGCCCATTGCATCCCGGCTAATGTTTTTAGTCCTATTTTGCTGCATAGATTTGAGTAAACAAAAGAATCAATCAGATACGATCATGTTTAGACAGTGCATGTACAGGTTGAGCATATTTTGTCCGACATTCGTTAATCTAGCATGAATTTTCTCGGTCTTCAAATCTTGCCGCGGTCGTGTGATTAACAGCATTGCCACAAACGTTTCATATAACTTGGAAATTTTTTTGTTTTTTTTTGGAATTTTTGGAATTTTATATATATAATAAATATACATAAACTTCAAAACGGATATTTCGAAATGGTCCTGGAACTTAGAATGCCGGATAATCGATGTTCAATCCGTATTTACAAACCGTAGTACATACTGATAAGTATCTTGACTATCGATCTGTAACAGATCACCATATTTCTTGTGTTCGTGTAATAATTCCAATTCATCTTCAGGCGTCTTGGCATTGCCGACAATGAAAACTATTTCCATTCTTAAACCGGCTATATATTCAAAGGAAGCCCATGTCCATCTGGTGACTTTGCGACGGAGCACGTTGGAAGCGGCTGATTTTACGACTACTATCATGGACCATTCAATAACTTGAAAAGAAAATACGGTAGAGGTGTTTAGTGAAATTTCAGCAAAAGATGGCCACAAGAAAAGAGTGAATAGTTGCTAACGTCCAAAGCGGGAATTGGCTTCGTAAATATAACCATATTTAGTCCCAGCACGATTTCTTATATGCAGAATTTTCAATGTTTGAGTGAACCGTTAGAAATTTAATCTATTTTTCAGAATCGATTTAGAAAGGGAAAACAAAAGGAAAGAAGATCTGGCGTAGAATGATACTTCGCACAAGTTGCCGAATTGTAATCATTTACAGAGCTATAACACTACCTTGTTTGCTTGAATTCAGTTCAGGCGATCGAATGTTGTCCATATGAATATTCCACGGTGTTAATGTAAAGTTGAAACGTGGCCTTTTTGTTTTTAATTCCTTCATTATAGGTATATTCAAAAAAATTTCACAATCAGAAATGATTTTCGTCTCCGTGGTTTTGTTAGTGGTATGCACAATCTGAGTGACCGGTGTTGTAGTAAGCCTGCTATTTACTTCGACATTGTTCAATTCTCTGGCGTATCTATTGGGGTTCAACAAAATAAGATTTAAAATAGTATAGTGAGTAGTCAATATATATATATAAATATAAGCATACACAATTATACTAGCAAAAAGGAAAATCTTGTAAAAGTATATATCGAGATCAGTGGTGTAGATTGGGTTGTCAGTACTAGGGGTAAGGTGTATTGCGCCCCCGGTACACACCGACAACAACAGATTGTTTTAACTCTGTGTTAGAACAGTTAACTTCAAAAACGTAATTCACCCTATTATCAGGCATTATAGAATAAACCGATGAGGCCAGCATGGCAGTTGACCAATGGCGAGATTATTTCCAGAAATACAAACATTCGCGAGGAATAGGAATCAAGTATTTACATTGACTTATTTACTCAACATTGTTTCAGTTGATGCATACATATAAGGTTCTCGTGTTACGACCAGTGAGTTAACGAATCCGTCATAGAGGACGAACAGTTATACTCGTAAAGTAAATGTCCTCTTTCGGGGATGAGAAGGTAATTTCTCCTCGATTTTGAGTTTAATAATATAAGAAACCCAACTATACATATTTGTCAATGGCAATTTCACTCTATTTGCTGACATTTCAACAATGAACGTTTGAATATCAGTTTAATGTTACCATCTCAGATTTTATTCATACTATTAAATTCATTTTATATTAAGATATACCAGAATTACTAGTTTTTCATCGAACCCATGTATTGTATGATCGTTTGTCTGGGGAGGGGAAGATTCGACCACAAATGCAGAGAGAGATTACATAAGCCAGGATTTCAGTGCTTTTTTTAGATGCCGGAGCTGTTTTTCATTTCCTACATTCTTTCTCTAAATCATGAGATCCTATATAATTCATGTCTGAATTTCAGAGCTTCACAGAAATATAGAGATAATTTTTACATTGTCAGAAGTATTATCACATTGAGAATCGTTTCTTAAATGCTAGGTTCGAGGAATATATCCTGACTTCAGATTTGGTAGCAGATCAATGCTAATTAAGATAGCCAGTAAAAAAACTATAACAGGAAAAAATTAACCACACAAATCTACAAACTATCAATTAAATTAAATACCTTATCTGAAATAGGATCCAGTATTGTAATGACGTAACACAGATGAATACCACACATAGCAGTGCCAGTAGTTTCAAAAGACGTTTCCAACCTAGAAGCATGATATTCCACAATTCAACAGTTACAACAGAGTAGTCACCTTTGCCGTTGAATGGTTGAACGAAACAACAATTACGGCTACAACGGACAATATTTTCCCTTTTTCTCATTTGTGTCATCTACGTCCATGCTATCTCGATCGTGGCTGGGCATTTGGCTGCGTTGCTGCTTCTATTAAGATGCTTTTTAATTATTGCCAAGCCTACAAATAAACTAGATAATGATGTGTACGATGTGAACGATATTGTTATCTTAGTTACATGTGTTTATTTAATCCTACGCACCTTAAAATAACTAGCTATCAATAAAGCGATTGGTCGAACTGGTCTGTCTACTGGTACATAGTACACACTGCTGTTTTTTCTCTTCAATATATCTTGTAATCTTCTGATGTAATTACTTATACGCATCGGCATACCATATAGAGCAGTAGTCGGCAAACTTTTATTACGATGGCCCCAGTCAGCATTACATGTGAAACATACCACAGTAACTATTACTAGATAACTGATAACTGTAAAAGTGAAACATAGGTAAGTTGTACAATGCAAAAGCTTCCTATATACTATTATATTCCATCAGTCAGTGCGATTTGTGAAATTGCTTCCAGTCTGCTATTCTAAAGTAGGGAATAAAGTTAGTTGTTGCAGCAACAAGTAAGTTTCTAACACTTGTATCGGCCTATCATAATTTTCTAAAAGGCCTAAAATTGGGCCGTTGTCAATTGTATGCCGTCCACTGATATAGAGCTATGCTCACAGTACGTCCCTGCTGGTCATTTCTATTGAAATAGGCGTGTATTGTTTCAAAAAACGTAGATCCTGAAAAATGGAACGACTACAGTAGTTTTTGAAATCCTCGACGCGTGAAGTTGCGATGAGACAACAAAGTAAATGAAATTACGGGGAAAAATGAGAGCGTGACGCGATGTTCTTACATTCCTAATTTCAATGGAATAGAATCCCTGCTTTGAATTATAACAGAACACCGTTCAAACATAACACCAACGGTTGTAGTGTCAGTGAATATTGTTGCTTTTCATTGTCATACCATCATTGCCATAGTATAAACGTAGGAGTAGTGAGCAGTAATGACAGCGTCATATTTTTGAAAAAAAAGGCCTAAAGCCGGTCCTCAAATAAAGTCGTTCCTTCTTACGCTGACAAGAACAAATTTTAAAAGAAAAAACTTGTGTATAATAATGATACAACGCATACTGCTAACGTAAAGGTGAGAGTTGCTCCTTACAATTTTTGCCTTGTAATTATTTAATATTCCTTGAGTTTTTAACTCTGTTACAATGCGCGCTTAAAGCTTATATTATAGGGTGGTAAAGCTGGATTTGTTTACCGACGTTTCACTGAAAGTCATACTTCCCCAAAACCGATCCATGACATTAAATGAGGGACAGCAATGTACTCATTATTCAGTACATATTCGTTTTACTAACTCGGCAATGATTTGAGTCAAGTCATTGGTTCTTTTTGCCGAATTTTCTAAAACCTGTTCGTGACTAAGATCACCGCAATCACTTTCTATAACATCGGTTATTACAGAGCAGACGACAACTTTTATCCCTAACAGCGCAGCAGTTGTTACTTCAGCTGATATGCTCATTCCCACGATGTCTCCACCAATCTCCCGCATGAATACGGTTTCCCAATAAGTTGGAAAACTTGGACCAGCTGCGGTACAATATATCCCTACGTGTGAATTCTTGTCGAAGCCGAGATCTTTCATGGTCTCGAGTAGCAGAACCCTTAGAGATAGGTCATACGCGCTAGTTACTGCAACTGGCTGCAGTGCATTAACTGTCTTTGCATCATCATTACAGGACGGCAGTAATGGGTTATAAACCGAAAGTGACGGGATACTGATGTGATCTTTGACAATTGTAAAATCCCCCACCTTGTACAATTGATTAAGACCACCTACAGCGCACGTTAACACAAGAATCTTTACGCCAAGCTTTTTCCAAACTCGAATTGCAAATCCCACTTGCCAGACGTCGTGGCCTTCATATTGATGGGATCTACCCTGCAGAATGGCAATATCCTTATGGTGAAGAACCCCAAGCACGAGTCGATTATCGTGACCTTCAACATCAGCTGACAGAAAATTCGGTATGCTGTCGTACTTAATACTGGTACCATCATCCAGAATAGCAGCCAATTTTCCAAGACCCGAACCGCAGACAACGCCTATTACAGGCTGAAGATTCGTTACTCCTTTTATATATTCTGCGGCTTCTGTAACTTTATTTTCTGTTGACATTTTGACAGGCGTTGTTCTTAGATTCCGGTTGTGAATGTTTTATCTTTCAGAACAATACAATCGAGGGACTCTGGATTTTGCAGTTTCTTCCTTGAAGAGAGCTTTTTTAATCAAAGTGAAATCTCAGTAGAAGATGGTAACAAGTAACAAACCTTATTCTACTTCTCAACGATACGGGTACTTCTAAATATATACTTCAATGATTAGTCTTTTTTAAATAATTATTGGATTAAGCTTGAGTGGAATTTAGTGTAACCCACCGGCCTGTAGTAGTAATAGTTCTTTAACTCTGTGTGACTTGTATCGAACGAGCATCAACAGTATAAGTATAGATCAGGTTATATACATCAATATAAGTCTCTAGTATGATGTAATTGATTAATCTGTTATTTTCCTTCTAATTAGACGTAGTCATTATTTACATATTTTATTATAACGAGATGCTCGTGCTATGTCATAGTCGTTCCATTTGGTATATATGAAAACCTGTCAGTCACAAGCTTATCGTTTCGGGATCAACCGGTACTTAAAATTTGCAAATACAGGATGCCATAATGCTGCATTCGTGGCATCAGTCACTAAGCAAGCATGCATTAAAATCAATGATTAACTAAGAATTACATACCTGGAGATTTTGAGAGGCTAAAAGGGCAGTCATAAGTAGTACAGTAATATGCTTTGGCATTATTGTATCTGATCTGCTGCGTTTTTTCGGGTCTCTGATTAGGGTTAGTAAGTTAGCAATAAGTAAGTAGGGTAAGCCTGACAGTTATTCGAACCTGCAAAAACTGTGATAGATCGTACACTATAGTAACACCAATACTGTGTCGCCAATATACAGAAATCACGGACTAAGCAAAAAATACGAAAATGAACGCAAATTTTGTGCTGGTGACAGTCAGTGCTTTCTTCGCGTTAACGACGATAGCTTTTGCTGGTTTATTTGCGTGGCAGTATCAGATTGCTTCAGGCAATGTAACCACAAGCAGTTGTTTAACTACCAGTGTTCCACAACTCGAAGATGATAACATTTGTCCGTATTACCCTGAACCCCAAGATATAGGTGGGTTGATTTCTATAGAATTTTACACGCCTCGTTAGCATGTCTCTGATAACTAATATTGATGACATAAAGATTTTGATGCGCAAGAATTTTCCCAATTATTCTCATGGTTGGACGACTATCTACAGTCGACGGTGGACACCGACACAAGACCTTCTGTAGTCGCAAATATTGTTTACATGAATAAAATTGTATGGAGTGGATACTACGGAAGATTGAACAAAACTACTACGGAACAGCCGAATCAGCACACTATTTATAGGTAGAATATTTGTTCAATTTCTTAAGGTAATCTGTAACCTATAACTTCAAGTAAGGTTGAAATTCAACACAGAATAGGAAGTATTTCGAAGATCTTTCCTGTCATTTTCCTATACTCTCTGTGGGAGGAAGGAAAATTAAATATATACGATCCTGTGACGAAGTATGCTCCCGATTTTGTTATTGGACGACCGTACAACACCAGTAGTGAAATTAGATTGATTGATATAGCCAGTCAATTATCTGGGTTACCAAGGTAAGTAGGAATACTGCTAGTGGTGGGATTTATTTTTTTTAGGAACCGGTGAAAACTGAATATATAACACCTAAGTAAGGGAAAACTTTAATCTTATTCAGGAACTGGTTCTGGAAACTTTTGTAATTTAGTAACCGGTTTACGAGTTGAATCCCGCCACTGGATACTACTGTGTATTATCTAGTAAAAAGTTGGGCTAATCAAGGAATATTGTGAGAAGAGTTTACTGTTATTTACAGATCTTTTCCCTTTAAACCTCTAGTAGAATCCTCTATTATATGGAACGGAACATTGGAGGAGGCATTGGAAATACTTAGATCTCAAATCTTAATAGCAGAACCACGAACGAAATGCTTTTACAGGTGAGACAAGCATATTACTAGCAAATCTCGATGTACGCTAACATGTTTACTCCAACTATGCAGCAATCTAGCTTACCCTCTACTCGCCGATATTCTCGCAAGAAACTTCACCACAGATAGAAATTTTACTAAGTGGGCTCAAGAGCATATTTTAGATGTACTTGAGTTAGGGAACACTGGTTTGTATATTCTTATACCCCTTTTCATTAGCTCTTATAAAAGACAACCTTGAATCGATATTCTCCCGTCTTATATGTAGGTTTCAAAATTACTGACAGTGTTGAAGCTAGAATGGCAACAGGATATACGCCCACAGGAGCTGTGGCCAACCTTTACGATCTGTTGTGGTACAGCCCAGCAGGGAACTATTATTCTAGCATTTGTGAGTAACACTGACAATAAATTTTGTCACACTGACATTTTGTAAGCATTTCAGTATACACTCGAAGGTATTCGGTACCTCTAGGTGAGCAATTTATTTTTGCAGACGATTTAGCTCAAATTTCAATGTCTTTTATGGAGACTTCAAATACGATATTAAAACACGAAACTCTCGTTGAAATGCTGATACCAAGAAAAACATGTAGACATGGTTATTTTGCAAACCTCACCGGCTCACCTTGGGAAATCAACCAACAACATTCAAACCTGGTAATAAATGAAGAAAACATTTTCCTGGTTTCTAAATTATTAGGGATTAGATTATTTTTCTAACTATTATAACGGAACGGAAACCGAAGTACAATGTTCTCTGATTTCTTACGAAAACTTTTGATTAGGTTGTAACAAAAGATGGCGACATTGCTGGCTACTCATCAACGATGTCGATGGTCCCAGACATGAAGCTGGCTTTCAACGTTCTCATGTCTGGAACGAGAGCTGAAAACATTGGAAGGACTGCACTGGATTCAATTATACCGGTGTTTAGAGACGCTTTACGGAAGTAAGTAAAAATTATTGCCATCTACAATACACCAAAAATAAAATTATACACGAATTATACGAGGAGTACAGCTTAGACCAGGTCCGCGGGCCACATACGGCCCTTTGACTGACGTAAGGTTAAATAGAAATTAGAAAATAAACGTATTATAGCATCCGGCAGGACTTGATTGAATAAATGACATTTCTTGTGAGGCAATCTCACTTTTTCATTGTTTAATAGTCATAACATTTACTTTTACCAGTCCCAGCTTGTCAAAACAATGCAATTTACCGCTTTTTTACAAAGAAATAAAATTAATGTTATACAGAAATGAGTTCAGGCTATTGGCTCGGCCCTCCACAATTTTTTTTGGTTCCTCTTGTGGCCCTCTGGGAGAAATAATTGCCCACCCCTATATATTTCCCCCCCCCCCACTATAGAGACTCTAATTTGACTATATATTTATAAATCCTATTGGTAACTGGTAACATTACGATCTATTCGCAAGTTGAGGATAGTATCTTCCTGTTTTTCCTCTCCTTGGTGAACTATGATTAGGAAAATGAAAATGTATAAAGTGTTAAGACCTTTACAGGAAGGATGCCGTATTGAATCCTACAAGTGATACCGAGAATTACATTGGATTGTACAGCTACTATAGAATCCAATACATGAATGTAACTGCAGATATGGACGGCCATCTATATATGAGTAACCCTAATGATACGGAGTCCAGATATAAAACCCTTGGACTAACGCGTCAAAAAGCGGAAGGCGTGTTCAAAATGAGAATCCTAGGTACGTAACATTTTGTAGAGGTTTTCGGTTATGGACGAAATCTGTGCTATATTGCATTTATATTTTATTCTTTTGTAAAGCTCCGGTACTATCTTAGTAGTGTGGTCTCTCCGAAAACCCGGATGCGTTCGGTTAGGTTAGGGTGGCTTAGGTAGGGTTTGACTAAGGGATAGAGATAGTATTACCTAACCCTCAGCAAACCGAGCATAACCTTTTCTGAGCGAGCACACTAACTACTACCCTTTTCATATAGTGGTAATAACGTCCATTGAGGCATTTGTAATGAGGTAAAATTTTACAAAACAGGCGGAGAATACCCTTGCATAATTCAAACTCCAACGAGAACCACCAATCTTGGAATACAGGATGGAAGTTTCGTACATTTTACTAAGCTGGAAAACAGAGTTTACAATCAGTTTGATTTACCTGAATTATCAATTTACGGTTTCAAAAGAGTCTGATTACAGATCTCGAAGTGACGTTTACCAAAACAAGCTATTATGTTTACTGCTTAGTGTACCGTGACCACTTGTGGCTTAGTTGTTAAACATCGTTTTTCGATTATTGTTCGTAAATATATGATTCCTTTCACTAAAACTACTATGATAATGGTCACAATGATTCCAGCTATTACATAATTCCTTGACGAAGCTTCTTTTATCCTTTCTGTGATTTCATCTTTTGCTGGCAATAAGAAGAATCATAATGATGAAGCAACCATAGCTAACTTAGTATTTTGTAAGTCTGGACATTAAACATAAATTTGAATCAAAAATAGTAGTAACCTACCTCCATGAAATATAGAAAAGCACTTTATAACTTGGAGAACTTTATACTTCTCATCCTGCATAAGAAAGCGAGATCAATTTTAGCTACTCATATGACTTTTGATACAGTTCTGTACTGTAGGTAAATTGCCGTACTAACTCTTCCTACCTCGTTGTCTCTACTACCATTACTAATCGTGCTCCTTCGACAATATACTGTAATCAACTCGTCCGTGTAGATTTGATTTAAGAAAAATCCTCCTTCAAGGAACCTAGAATCATTAACTGCGAAGAAAACATTAGAATAATCAATACCAATCAATAAAGGAAAGTTATCAGATTGGTTGATTATTGCCTGATTTTTCAGGCTACTCACATAATTTAATCACAGTTTCTTTAATTGAAAGCGATTCCGTTTGGTCTGATACATCCCCACACGCTAAAATGCTCGAGTCAAACCATACCGTGTTGGAGCGTTGATCTTTTTGTAAGTTATTTTTTTCAAATCTATCATTCCTGATCATAGGTCCGATATTGATATGTTCGCATATTCTACTGAAAATATATTTAAAGTTATCACATATGCAGTGGGAAACATTGAATAATATTTCTTCTAGCCGTAACAAATGTACCTGATATTGCTTTGTTGGAAAATGCACGTTCCGTTGGTGCGCAGATACACCATCTGGTCACATTTATCTTGATAAATCTTGGCAAAGTTGATCTCTCTCGCATCATCTATCACAGTCTTATTGCTTTGAACGGGTAGTACACATCCATGATACACTGTGAAAAGTGTATGAAGGGTATAACCATATCAGTTATTAGTTTTAGATACAAAGTCACTTTCCTTGCAAAAATTAACCCTAGACACACTGCTGTGTGTAGACTTTTACAACAGGATATTCAAATTTATTCATGGTGATAAGAAAACTTACTGAGAACAAAATCAAAACTACACTTAGAAAGATACAATTATAATAAAAGTTTTTAAATAAACACCTGTTATAAGTGATTTAACTAGATCGTAGCATAGTATGGGCAATTCATTTTCCATTTTGGTATTTAACTCATGGCAGCATAGTATAAACTACCCCTTTCAATTTATCGTCTCTAATGGTAACCTTCTACTATAAATATCCTTATCTATCTAAAATCTATCTACATTAATAATCAAATCACTTCCATTATCAAATCTTGATACTTCAATCGCTATCTTCTTCCCCAATAATTTTTACGCTGTTAGATGGGATTTTTAATCATCTTTCCACCTATAGGCCTATCTTCAACTTAATTCATAGAATCATTTGTATCTGGCTAACGAAACAATAGGACCAACCAGAGAAAATAATGATCAAAACCATATTCAAAGTAAACGTGCACATGATATAACTACAGTATAGCTATAGTTCATACCTGCAATGAATATCCACGTGAATAATAGTGCTGTCTTCCAAACTGGTCTGATTCCAACCTGCATTTCACTTTTACACCGTTCAGCAGCTAAATGCGGGCATTCAGTCCAACTGAATTATACAGTACAAAGGGGGACATGAACGATTCTCTAAATAGCAGTTGCAAACTCATCTGATTGCCGGGCTGGTATTGATCACTTGACAAAGTTATCATTTACAGCAATGCTTATACCTATTACTATTAATCTATTCCTTGATACCATGCCAAACTGATACTATGTTTCTTATTCTACGAGATCAGTATCACGAACTTCTAAAAATGACTTCTAACATACATACAAACTCGGATTGAGATAGCGTAAGTTTGCTGTTTTCATAAATTATAGATGAGTGTTTTAATTTGGACTTTTTGTGAGTACTCTCATCATTGCGTATAACAGAAGTCTGCGGTAATCAATGAGCCGATAAGGCGTAAAATACAGTTCTTTTGAATCGCCGTAACGTTACCTCGTAAGAAAAAGTTGGTAGAAGCTCCAATATTAACAAGAATAATATATCTCTTTACATTCCATAGTAAGTTCAAAGTATCACATAGATCTCGAAAAGCAGCTTCTTCGAAGTTGCCAGTCATCAAATATTGATACCACAGATACGTCAACATCACATGACTCCTGATGAACATGATGTGTATACCAGTGCTGTGTGTGTAGCTTATAGGATCTACATTATGTAGCAACACGATGAAATTCTAATCTTCTTATTAATTAATTCTCACATTTTTACTCAGGGTGTTAAAGGAAGAAAGGGGTTACCTTGCAACTAAAATCGTACACATGGTCGGATTTATAAGAGGACAATTGCCCCAGGCCCCCAATGACTTCCGTTATAAAAAATATTATTTATAAAAAAAATAAAGCACCCCTAACAATTCGTAGCTTTTATGATCACCAGTAATTTATATCACGTATCACATGGCGTATACTACTCAAACTGAAAATTCCAGTCAGTAGTTATTTTTACAGTCAATATATTTTTGTTCAATAATATATTTTTTCTTATTCAATCGCTATTCTCCGAAAGACTAATTGGAACAACTTGCTCAGTTGCTACTGTTGCATACGAATTAGTTTTGCCCGAGGTGTATATGTTTTGATACATACATAACAAAAAACATAGACAAGAACAGGACTGTTAAATCTTAAATTAGTTTAATATATCTAAATAAAATATGTATTTTGAGTCATGGATGGTTAATACGACCAACGACACGACATTAGAAAAGCCGACTCACAAAGAAACGTATAAACGTGTTGCTTCCAACTACGCTCCAGGCGGCACAAGTTTTTGTTTCAGTAGGAATCTTGCCATGCTATGAAAGCTAGCAACTACTTCTTACTTCGTGATATACAGCCATAGAACAACAATAAATAAAACTAATACCGCATGTAGCAAGCAGTTCATTCAAACAGTTTAGTCATTGCATATTTGTAGCTAATTATTGAACTTTTTACATGTATGTACTCATGCACATAACCGACAATAAAAATTATGTTTGACTACTTTATATTACTGGTTAGTTGCGTGCTATAATCATCCGCTATGATCGTTGTCGTGCCGTCTTCCACTTCGACGATTAGCTTCTTTTTTAGTTTCCGCCTCTTGGGAGGGCATCCGTATTCTCCTCGTATGCGGTAAAACAGGATGAAGAACGTAAAGTACACGAGAGGCAGCGTAATGACCAATACGTGACTTAATGTTACATCCCTGAACACAATATTGAAAATGTTTCAACATCCGTCGTGATACAACCTAGGAACAGGATTGCCAGATTTGTTTTTTAAATGCCAAGTTCGAGAAATTTATTCGCCCTTTTTCAAGTTCTGCTTAGTATATTGTTTGGCTTCAAGTGAGAATTTCAATCTGGCAATCCTGAATAGACATTAAGGCTGACTAAAATATTGTATTTAACCTTACTTGCAAAGATAAGGATCGCCGAAGGTATGAGTGACCAAAAGAAAAGGCTGCACTTGAATTTCGTGGAATTTAATGGTCACTTTCCATTGTACGTCTTCCGCATGAACCTCCGTATTTGAAGTCTTATTCAAAACTCTCTTCACTTGCAATGGAATGTGAATTGCCTTGTCCTTCTCCAGACACTTGAAAGCTCTTTTAATCGAGATCCCATCCGACAGCTCTTCTCCGTGAGTTACCAAATCCTTGTGGGATGCTTCCAGATCAATAATGTATGAATCCTTTATTATCTTTGCACTCAAATCCGACATGTTCCAGGTTCCATAGTCACAACTACAAATATGAACTAACACAGTGAGATCTGGATTTGTAGGCATTATTCAATGCAAAAAAGCCCATTGTTTGCAGATATATGAATATCTGTTTAGGAAAGTACAGCACAATGCAATGTATATGAGAGTGTCCTAGTGATAAAGGCCAACCTACTTGTCGCAGTAGGTAGCTTTTTTCGGAGTCGAGACCATAACTGGTTCCCTTTGGAAGATCAACACCAGGCGACTGTCTTCAGGGAAGTTTAATTGGAGTCGAGATTTATAATTGAGGTTGCAAAAACTCCCGTTAGTGGTAGCTGTATCCGGTACGCTCACATCAAACGAATTAGCAACGTTTCCGGTTGATCTAGTAGAAAATGAGCACTATGATTACGCAGACATCACAGATTAATAAATATGCATCATACTGAGGCGAACCGCGTATATTATTAATAGTTTACAATTGCCTCTTTATGCACCTGCACATTCTGTATAACCTATTAGACTTCATCTTGAATTTGGTAATATATTATGGAAAACGAATTTATGGCCGGAGTTGAACATGTTCTGCTAGTAAAAATAACCAGTGCTCATAATTCCATAGTCATTATCAGAGTGTCTAAAACACCGCTACGCGTCAAGTTATATCCATTGTTATACTCATGTACTTTCATCCATTCGCCTGATCTAGAATTGAACGCTACAATACTGTAGTTCAATATTCAAAGTATACATAGAGTAAAAATGAATAATTAAATTTTAGAGCACACAGGATACCCTCTAACTGAACAAAACTATTTTGATCGGTTGCAATACCTTCACGGCAGATGCAATTTTATAAGCATCGATTTCCAATGCGTAACCAATGACTCATAACCATTATGAGTGCGACATGCGCTTACAAAACTTTAGGTTACAGTGTAAAATACTGCACATTCCTTACTTGAATTCAATGGTAGCATTCACTTGAGCTAGTAAACATTTCTTTTCTATCTTCGTATTTTCAAAGTCGATATCGACTACAGCATGAAGAGCGACATCTGACTCATTTCCAGATATCACGATTATCCAGGAACACAACAGCAAAATAACCAACTCCATGTTCAGCGAATATTTTTGCCCAAACTCTCCACTTCACTTCTATTCAGTCATATTTCTACTTTAGATTTCTCCCTTTATTATTGTATCATATTCTGTGGTAGTGAAACAGAAAATAGCCCTTTCAAACACAAAATAGTAACTATCAAATACAGTAGAACGTTCTCAGTGACTTCAGCACTGCGAAAGAGACATGAATCCCGCTACAGGCCATAAACTTCTGCCTCTGTCATTACTTCCTGGTTGCTTTTAATGTAGTATCCTATGTAGTTTCTACGTATCCCTAGCAGCATATCGATTTTATGACTGTACCAAAGATTATCAAGTATGGGATATTGGGTTATGCCCGGCGATCGATTGCTTGCACGACATACAAATGTGCTTAATAGCAGTAGGTCGGCCTCATTCTTTTAATAATACATTAACTACGACTGTTTCTTCCTCATTGTATGCTTTGTTCTTGACGGAATTTTAACTTCCTTATCGTATTAACGCTTCTATTAGTGTGGATAATAGTGAATTGAAATTCATCACCGCCCGATTTCATCGAGAGGTAAATAAAGTAATTATAGTAACTGTTCTGCTTTGCGTCTGAGTCTGAAAGCCCAATTCATTGAGCGGTGATCAATCAATCAATGATTGAATGACCTGTTTACCGTCCTCAATGATTACTGCCCTCTTCACTGGGTAAATTATATACTGTTTGGTATTTACCACATCTTACTACAATCTCCAAGAAGCGGAATCTCAGTGTAATAATCTTAAGAAAAATAAACCAATCTAAACAAAAGAAATACAGTATTTGCTACCAGCGGTATATGCTTTATCCAAACTAGGAACCTTCGTTAAGATTGACAATTCGCAGTGTTCACTTGATAGGGAAATCACTGAACCTTAAATTCAAATAGCACTTGGTAAAATTACATCACACGGCCTTTCATAGCTAACTTTGCGTGACGTTAAATACACCTAGTCATACATCCGATATTGTTTGTGGTCTGAAATGACATTAATCATGTCATACTGCTGTAGTACCATTAGACTGCGCGTTTCGACATAAGCCATAAGCCAGTAAATATATTTACAAAAGCATTATTACCATCCTCCCTTGAAAAAAAAATTGAAAACGTTGGTGCTCTATCACTCTGACTGACTCTGTTAATATTTAAGCTAACGTCTGGTGTAACTATTAACCTTTCCTTCCATAATGTTATTGCAAGTGAAGTATACTGATGTAAAATGCGTAGGTTCTAGTTTACTATAGTCGCATCGAGCCGAAGTGATGGAGAACAGGGACTGGATCAGTCCCTCAATAGTCCATCTTATAATGTTACCGAAATATCAATGAGGAACATCTGTTGCATTCTCACGACAATACAGTACACATATCTTTGGAACATTTCAATAAAGTTCCATGTATTGATACACAAGCTACGCAAGAGGAGTTCCGAGGGCGTATTGCATTTAAGTTTGTAGTCCCTCGAACAAGTTCATGATTTCTCGGAATGTCCTGCCATGAGCCAAACCCGAATGTGATTGCTTAATGACGCTGCACACTTTGTTATAACAAACCATGTTTTGAAGGAAGTAAATTTTATGTCTATATACTAGATTTGTTTAATGAAAACTTATTGATTTCATTGTCACTCCACCATCCAATTGCCGCTTTTCTGAAACCATATTTCGAACTAGCTAGAAAACTGCTGGAGAATAAAAAGTATTTAGAAACAGTGAATTTATTGAAACTGTAGCAGATTGTTTCACCGAGGTACTACAATTTCTGAAAAATAAAACGAATAAAGAACAATACTTTATGGTATAAAGTTACATATTACAGGAAGCAGCTTACAGAAGGTTCAGATTAAACAACAATTCCTTATTTTTAAGTGCAATTGCAACAATGGTATAGTTAATTTTTACCCACCCAGAAGGACTGTATTGTTCTCTTGTCTCGGAGGTGCAAAGGGGCTGGGAATCTCCAGTGATCTCAAAAAATATTTACATAAAGAAAAACACAATTGAAAAGGAAAGCAGGGCTCGAAAGAAACCAGAAACCTTGTACCTCCTGATAATCCTCTCTGAATTTCTGCTTCGAAATACTGAACATGAAAAAAATGTGGAAATAAAACGAAAAAATAACTGATTCAAAAAGTTCCTTCGGCTGCCAATAGAACTTTAATCATGTTGAATGATATCTTTATGTAGCATCTCTTTGATAGAGTTGCACTAGGTTATTCAATATAGAGTGTATTACGGTGTACAGCATGAACTTATTTCTATCACAAAATACTTAGATTCAAAAGTCATCTCAGGAAGAGGTTACTCCAAGGTTCCAACCAATTCTCTTTTCAAGAAGATCAACCAAGCATAAGATCGTTTTATATCTATTTACGGAGCACAAACTAGCAACCACATTATTCTGACAATTCTGCTTGTACAGAGAACACACAATAGAAAATTTATATGCGATAAAAACTTAAGAGCATTTTTTACCACCCTGCTTAAGCATTAGATGGACCAGGCATGTCATCTTCGATAGACGATGTCACAAGATTTGGCGCGCTACCAGAAGTTCCGGAATTTGGCTGAGGAGGAGTGGTGTCGGCAGCGTCTTCTACCGCAACTAGTACGGTTTCTTCATGGGTCTCTTCCAGGGAATCGACAGACAGTGATCTTGGCTGCGTTAATGGTTGCGGAGTTTCCTATTCAAATGAATTTCAATTTTACAATATTGAAATTCCATTAATAACTGTTTACAGTCACCTAAATAACAAGTATGCAGTTATGAGAAAATCTATAGAATATTATTTATATGCTGGCAGAAATAATAAAAAAAATCTGTCATGAAAATCGTGATTCTTTTTGCAGACATTCCGTGTATATGAAATGTATATGATGATGATGACAAATCATGCAATATAGGCAAGCCATATTGCACCCGAAATATTGCCTCATGCTATTCGGCACCGGGTAAAAAAAACTACTCACTGTTTTGAAAAATATGCCAATTCATGATTAATGGTGAAGTAAGCTGCACAGCAGATGTGTAAGTTATAACACATTCATATAATATAATTGAATAGATTTGATACAGTCTAAATAAATACACATATCTCGTTCTACTCAAAAAGACCACACATTTAATTAACAACATTCACACCACACTTAAGTTTCCTACGAAGACTCACCACTGTATTCCAACTTTCAGAAGGTGAAGGAGCTCTAAGATAGCGAGGGTCAAACATAGGTGGCTACAAAGGAGCATTAAAACAGGTTAATGTTTTAATACTGGATGCTGAATCCATGATATTGACCAAATTCATAATGCAGTTCAAAAAAAATAACATAGGAAGGTATCAACATCCTCACCCCTAATCCTAAAGACTTCAAGACGTCAAACTTGCACATGGGGCACGTCTCTCTCACCCTCAGCCACGGATCAACGCATTTTCGATGAAAAGCATGTCTATGAAAAGATGATCGCATTTGAAAATTATTATTACGCAACATATCAGTAGATTTTAATGAAAGCAATAATGTATCATACTTGCAAGGCAACATTCTGAGAATGTCATTAAACTTGTAATTTTCAATGCAGATAGGGCAAATTTCTTCGCCCTCGATTTCTTTGTCACCTATTTTCAGCATTTTCTTTGGCATAGTGTTCACCAGCTTTCGTGCCTGGATTCGCCTCATCTATCAATAGAATATCGAAAATTTAGTACAAGAACCCATTCAAGAGCAATGGCAGAAAGATCCAATACAATACACGAATTGACCGTAATATTGTTCAAAGCATATTTCTCACTGGAGTTCATACAAACATTGACATACACTTCGAAATTTTTTTTTGCTGAATTTTGCCTTCAGGCAAGAAACAGATATCGCCAATCAACCTAATTGCTTTTAATGAAGAGCTACAGTAAGAGAGAAACTGACAAGTAATGGACTGTATTCTATCGTTACCTTTATTGGTGTAGTTTGTGTTTTTTAATTGATTTTTAATTGAAAATGGAATGTTATCTTCTGCAAACAAAAGTCAACATGAAATCAGGTTAACAAAAATCTTATACATGTTTACTATTACCTTGTGAAGATTAGGGCGATAAAGTGTACACATTGCTTAACAGTAATTCAGACTTATCAATTGTTTTCATTAACACAAGATCTTTGTCTACGGTAACGATGTCTCAATGAAAGCATTCTAAATGAAGAGACCTAAGAAATCCTCTGCTCGTACATAAATTAAGAACGATTAGATTAAGCAGTACTTGAACCCATGCCACACTGCGTTTGACATCCATCAAAAATCTAAGAATTCCCTGGTAACGACAGAAAATCTATTAAAAATATTGATCTTCCATAAGTAAAGGAAAGCATGCAAAACAGATTAGCGAAATTGTAGGGATTTCAATACAACATTGGTCTACATGTGTATTGATTGAAAAGCAATCCTAGATTTATAGAGGCATAGAGATAAGAACTATTGGAAGAATAGGTGATTAATTGCCCATGTGTTTTTAATGTACTTACTTTCAAAACATCTGGAGACTGAACAAGTCTGAACCTCTGCACATAGTACACAATAAGCCACGTCAAAGAAATAACCATCAAAATAAGGAAAGAAATGGACACGAAAATGATAGAAGTCTTGTCTCCGTAAGTAGATCTGTGTAGTACAAATATTTTTTTTCCGTTTTCAAAGTAGTAATAATTATATCCAAAATAACTCAAACTATTTTTTTTTATAAATATGAGCAGCACCTGCGATATCGGCCTTCCTTTATTTCCACTACGACGATGTCACCGATATCAACATTTTTTGCAATGTTGGCACCAACATCACGAGGAATTATCACAGATACAATATTAGTGGCTCCTAAAAGGTAAATATCTATGTTAAAAATAGATAAGACTGGGCTAACCCTGACTGAGGTTATCAAACGGTTTGAGAGTACACTGGTGAAGTGAAAGGGGGAGAGAAGTGAGTTATGAGAATGGAAGTTATTAAAAAACATTTACAGATTTTAAGACACATTTTCTGAATACTAAAAACTAAAACCTGAACTAATCAAAAATTTCTAGTAGACCAAGCCTTGTACAATGTATTCTTAAACATAATATCAGCTTTTGCTGGTCACTGAATTATGATAATGGGAATGCCGCTGCATTGTTTGTATTTTCTGAGTGCCCAATGAAAATTTTCGTAAAATGTTCTATTCTATGAAACAGTGCTGCAAGGAGGTATTTTTTTACTCTATCAATAAAAATTTTGTTATCAGAATACTATACAATCTTCACCTTTATGGCTCATAGTTATCAATTCATCATTGATATCATACACGATTATGGCAGATGCATTCGCCTTATACGCCTGCAAAAACATCGAGTAAACATTAGCAGTGTGAAAAGGATAATATCACAATGAATGGGATGGGATTCAAATTTAGTAGCTACTTCATGTCGCTGAATTTTTTGTAGATAAAATTGAAAAAGGAAAATAAGCATCTAATATTGCGTTGGATATGGGAAAAGTTTAATTTTGAAATAATTCTATAACTGGTTTTCGAATTTTTGTAATAAGTAACTGGTTTACGAGAACCGGGGGTTAGTAAGTTGCATCCCACCATTGCAGTGTATGTTTCATACATTGTTAATTTTATCTGTAAATGTGCAGCCACCACGTTGAACCAACGCTATCCATGGAAAGTTGGCAGTAATGTTTGAGTACGAATTAAAACATCCGTTGTTAGTTCCTTCTGGTTCGGATGCATGAACTACTATGCCGCTGACATCTCTTAAAGGAGAATGATGACCATATCGGCCTATTTCTTTGCTCCCAATGGAACCCTTAAAATAAAAATAAGAAGGTAACAATGTTTTATCTAGCACTTAATCCTATATTAGTGTAGATGCTGCCAGCACATATTACGATCATAACTTTCAGAGCAATATTACAATAGAGTAAATAATAAATATGAAATAATAGGTAACCTTAACCAATAAACCAATCGCGACCTTACCTATGACATATTGTGAAAGGTACTGACAGCACGATGCATGAATTAGCTTGGGTTCGGTTCAGGGACATGTGGTTCAGAGTTAGGTAATATTTCACGTTTATTGTCACTCAATTTTGATTATTCCTCAAAAGCGATAATGACACTACGTGTTGGTTTAGTTCTAGTGGTTTTTTTCTAATTTTTCAATGCTTCCTATGGAAACACACTTTAAACTAAGTTTCGCAAAGGACGACACTACTAAACTAGTACCAGACACTTGTCCATATCGGAAGCAAAACTAACCCACAATTAACATAACCCTGGTTTCTGAGATAATATACTTTACCTGTTCAACACTCTTTCCAGTTATTTTGTTGGTGATATTGAACTTGACGATGGCTCCCATATAGAATTCACCATCATCTTGGCCATCAGTTGTCATGGCAGAGTGGACAACTGACTGGACACAAATGAGGTTGAGAAATATTAACCAGACATTGCTGTTAATCCCAACCATCGTTTATAAACACTACAACTGCCTGTATGAATAAGTTTAGCATGCAGTGCTATTGTTTTCTGCGAAAAAATTGAATATATTAACGGACGCTTCGTTATAGAGGAAGTGTTTTGAACAAATATATCAAGGTTCAGCTATAGTTAGAACTCTCAACTATAAACTACGCTTCCGCACTTCTTAACCTCTCAAAACAATATACAGCTTCCTCATTTTCATCTGGTTTGAATGGCTGTCTTTTTCGTGGCACTATAACCTTATACAGTAACAGCTGATCACTTTGAAAGCCGAGCAAATACAAAAACAACAAAGCACGGCTACCTGAACATAAATATGACGTCATATCGAGAGAAAAAGGTGCGCTGGTGACATCAATCTTTTTAGTTTTTGTAACTTTTCGTTTACATGCAAGAATTTCTTTGTTTTGCAATCATTGTGTCGTTACTTAACATAAAAAAAAAATCATGTTTAATCATAGCAAGTTAAGAATAACACCGGCTCACCGATTTAAACCGGTTTAAAGTGTCGAAGACAAAAAATAATTTTGCACTATTAGGAAGGACGTTCAATGGCGATGAACCTAGGAATACATTCTTACTCCTTGGCGTTTTATAAACTTATTGCACGTCAGTAGAACAGCATCAATCCCTACAATGCAAACGACTGATGTATAGTTTCCGAAATGTCTCCGTATTCTACTATGAGTTCTAAAGACAGTTGGCACAAAACGTTTAACGTTTAATCAAAGCGATATAGAAAAAAGTAGCACACGTATATGCAAAACGTTTTGATCGATCCGAGTTTAAATCGTATCGGGGAAGTGACGCTGTTCAAAGAATTTTACCGGTTAGAATAACGAGAACTTCATATTCCTTGTAAAAATTCGTATCGTTATCCAATCAGAACATCCATTTCAATCAGTTAGTTAAGCTGAAATTTTGTCGGGTTAAATGGTAAGGTTTGTGGTTCTGACGGAGTTTTTAATCTTATCTATCTGGTAACGCGTAACCATGGCCTAGTACTACCAGTCATCGGTTGTCATCTGGCTTTCCTTTCCTAAAACATAGCCTTACCAACTAACCATTAGCCGCTTTCATTTATGATTTCTGAAACAAATAAATAAACGCTTACGATAGGCAACCTTCAATTCGCAGACGAATACAAACCTAGTGAAGTCGTGGAACTCGCGTTTGGCACAGCAGTTCAATCCTATCGAATGGATTTTACTTGACGTAAATCCGAGATGCTCACTTCTAAAAAAGGAAGTATGCGAAAATGCAAGCAAATGCATTCTATTTGAATTACCGGTAATTCACTCAGCCAGCTCGCGGCGACTAGCACACCATCTGCGATACCACATTTATTCCCAGTGCGAATAGTACTCTACTCTAGAATATATGGTATTATTTGAACTACTACCCAGAAAAGCCTTAATATTTTGAGTATTCACTTCTGTCTATCGGTCCAATAGACTGATGCCCTGTCATAAATATTTCATAATAAGGTTTACCTGTAAAAGGGCGTCACATGAAAGCTATCCGCAAGCGTCACGAAACGGAATTGATTCACGTATTTTGTGTTACCAGACGTCCATAATGTGCCTACGATTAACTCAATTATACCGTCTACATTTCAAATTTCTTTCCAAGTTCCTTGAAAACTTTTTGTTCTTTTTAGAAACTTGAGTTCTTTCTATTTAGACACACTATCCCCATCTGTGACAGCTTCAGAGAATTTTATGTCTGAATTTGGTGTTGTTAATTGGTATTCCGAGTTAGAACAGATGGACATACAAAATAAATTATTGAAGAAACAGAAAATGAGCAAAGTTTGAAGGGAAATTGTAATAAATGTTGAGCATATATTTCAATTTCCGTCTCTCAGACAGTATAGTTCACGAGCACCCGCATACATCGCGCGCCCTCCCCCTAACACAAAAAATCGTTCAATGTCAACAATTTACAAGGTTTTCAACATGACCGAGCAAATAAACGTTGCCACATACTAATTAACAGAATTTTACTTGCTAATTACAGCCATACTATCCTCATGAAATCATTATCCTTGCATTACATAATGCTTATCGAATAGCGTGAGTTCCCGTCTGAAGATACCGCCAATTTAGTGCTCCCATCGAGTTAGAACATGACGCTGTTGCCGATAGGAGGAGCAATACACTTGTGTTGCCCCAGGTGCTGATAACCCACGCTACGCCACTGTTTGTATTTACTTATTTTAATAACCCTTTGTCAAAAAATCATGTAAATACTCCTTATAAATAAATGAATACGTTTCAAACAACAGGTTTTTTATAAACTTTCCTTCCATTCTTGTGATGTGTATGATTCTTGCGAAAACTTTTCAGTAACCACGCAGCCTGATTGTGCACAAGATGTCATCTTTTTTATATAAGCTTTGAATAAGTTTAAAATTGAATAACATACAAAACTAAATCAAAAATTTAGTCCTCTGTGTTATACCGTATATAATTGTTACAAATACAACATTAATCTACAAATGCCAAAATTTCGAAACTTCACGGTTTACTGGAATTCAAGTACAACACTAATAGCAATGATAATTCTCATAATTATTCGAACATGACAAAAGAAAAACATAGAGGGACAGTAGCAAAATATGTGATGGGCGGTGCTGGCACAGATTGGATTAGCTAGTATTCTGGATGTGCCTGATAATACTCTGGTATATTATACAATGCAAATAAATTGCCTATCAAAGGATTCCTTTATCAAAAGATTTATCTCACTTGTGAATTTGATGATGCAATGTGAGTGTTGAAACATAAAGCAAGAATTGAACCAAAAGTGAGTTACTCAAGCTTATGCAGTACAAAGATCATGTTGTAGGCTGCTCTTGCTGTTGGAAGGAAGAGGCAGGAGGTGCGAGACGAGAGGTGAAGGAGATGACTTTGCTCATAAGGAATCTCAACGCCGCCGGGCAATTTCCACTTGCGGACATCGACTCGCCAGCCATACGAAGCTCATAAAAAATCAGCCTGTGCGGATATAGGTTAAACATGATGATTTTTAAGTAATAGTATAAATTGGGGTGCTTATATCACCTGCAATATGGATTTCTTCTTGATAGGTATCTATAAGTGAGAAATTTGTAGTAGAGGAAAGGTGCAAAGATCGCTGCTCTGCCGCTGAAAGTATAGAAATGAATAATTTACTACAATATGGCAATGCAGAATGAATGAATGACAATAGTATATTATGTATGTCCGAAATGTACTCCTAAAATTTATACGTAAATGACAATAACTAAGTGTAGGAAGTGCTGCAGGCACTACCCTTACACACGACTCGAATGTATAGCAATAAAATGCTTTCATCCGCCATCAAAAAGGGATAAGCTTACATAATAATCATTGCTACTACAGTAGGCATGATTAAGATCTCATTTAGAGAAATGAATCGGAACAATGTGGCCTGGTTTCGTGCGACGTGGTTGATGATTTTACGGAGGAATGGGTACGAATTGGCTCCGTGAACGTCAAGCATTTGTCGAGTAAAACTGCAGGCGTGAAGCATGGCAAACACCACTACGGGCATGAGGGCAACTAGAAAACGAGATATTGAAAAATTAAGAAAGCTGAAAATCTTTGTCTTAAGAGAAATTTAAATATTTCTCCAAATGTCTGCAATTTCATCTTCCATCACTACTCATTCACATACAATTGGCTCAGTTTTTACTTTAACTGTAGATGTAGTGCACAGATTATGTAATTATTATTTAAATGTAAATTTCACCATTGGATTCATTTGCAAATAAAAATAATTTCAATTAATATAGGTACACTATCAATGAAACCACTAACTTGTGATTGGATGACTAGTCAAGAAAATCAACGAATACATTAGGTAATGTGCGCTATCTTCCGTAAGCAGTAGAGCAAAGTGTTGACGTGAAAGTCTGAATTCCGGAACGCGTTGATGAAGCCTGAGTGCACAAATAACTCCGTTTGCAAGCATCGCTCGTTGAAAATATTGACCCATTTCGAAAGCACTGGATAAAAAAGTAACACTACTAAGTCAATATATGGAATGGTTTTCAATATACTGGGTAGCAAGTTAGTGACTTTAGATATTTCGTCCAATTTGAGCCAAATTCGACATCGCTCAAAATCATTCATTAATATGATGAAAATATAACTATATGTATTTGAAAAGCTGTAACTTAATATTTTTTGTTGTTTATATGAAGTACTGAAGTACTGAAGTCGGTACCTGCAGAAGAACATAAACTGAATGCTTAAAAATATCGCATATATTCTCATAACCCACATTGCAGTACCGATTTTCCGGGCTGACATGAAGTTCTGTCAGATGAAAGACAACTGTTAAGCAATAAGAAAAAGAGCTCAGTGAAACTGCAAACTACGATAATTATGAACCAAACCAGCATGGAACCAGTATCTCTAGCTTCCTGCACATTGGCCTCCTGTTGCGCTTGTTCATCAGACTGATCAGACATTTTCCACGTTTGAAATCTAGGTGTTAGTATTATTTGAAATATATAAATCTGTTGGGTACTGAACAATGTATGCCAGACAAAGTAGACCTAAACTAATAAGCTATACAGAAAAATACTTAGACGAGGTTCGCCAAATTTCACAAATTCACATTCTGGAAACTGTGAGGTCAAACGCCAAAGGTTAAAGTTAATTAGTAACGCTAGAGGGTATTTTTTACTGCCACTACATGGCTCGGGTATAAGAAGCAAAATAGCTTTTTTTATATCAAATAATATATTACTACCGTTATTACTAGAAAACGATGCAATAGAATTCTCGTATCTAGACGAAACCTCTGAATTGCTGAATAATCTTTTGACTGGGAATTAAGGAGTACTAATGTTTCTTCAGTCTCTTTCAGGTTGTTAGATTTTGCCAAGATTGTCCCCGAAGTAGAGAAGGAAGAAGATATTACTATAGTAGCGTTATCGTAAGTAAATATATGTTCCACTCTGCATCTTTTCGAAGATTTAAACTTATCTTACGTATCCCCAACACTGCCTTTGCGGACACCCATTAATAATTTAATTACCGCCAGTTTAGATCATAGAGAATATCGGATATAACTTTTTAGGATTTTTGAAATTTAATCTCATAAATCACAAAAACATTCAACTCTATACAGTATTAAATAGGCAATATTTTGTATGTGACGTGTTCCAGCAAATTAAGCAAATAAAACGAAAAATTGGATATCAGGCAATAGTATCGTAATAATATATATCTGACATAGTTGAATTTAATCATCATTATCGAACTTCTATTTCTGGACAGAACAAAGCAAGTTCCAACGTGTATATGGTGATCGCATCATATCTGACGCTTTACTTCTCTCGCGTTCGAATTGTCGTGTGCTCCATTGTTGTCATTCAACACTGAGACCAATAAATATCGAGGTCTGGTGCATTTACGAATACTTTCTGGTATTGAGCATAATACATATATAGTTTTTTAAAAAACGACTATGGGTCTGTTCGTTTCAAAGCTGTTGAGTATCTTTGAATCATTTCAAGACAATCCCGCAAGAGTGCTTATGCTGGGTATTGATGCTGCAGGTATAAAATAGATGTAAACTAATGACTTATACTACTTCTAATTTACAGTTATCATTTGGATATTAACTTGAGTGTATTATTTAAAGTAGTAAAAGAAGTCGACTAACAACATATTTTTTTATAGGGAAAACAACTACACTGTATAAGCTTAAACTGAACGAAAGCGTTTCGACCATACCGACGATTGGATTCAATGTTGAGACTGTGGCTCCGTGTAAAGGACTCACTTTCACTGTATGGGATGTCGGTGGTCAAACGAAAATTAGACCTCTGTGGAGACATTACTATCAAAATAGTGATGGTAAGACTTTCACTACACTGTAATAATAATCAGAAATCCTTTAGAGAATACAGCTCTAACATGATTTTATTTACATAGGACTAGTATACGTCATTGATTCTTCTGACGACGCTCGCTTTGAGGAATCAAGAATAGAATTGTTTGGAATTATAAACGCAGTGGAAATGCGTGGCGTTCCTGTGTTAGTACTTGCAAACAAACAAGATCTTCCCATGGCTCGGCCACTCAGCAAAATAGTGGAAGCATTGGAACTTCGCTCATTGAAACAAGAATGGCACATACAGGCATGCTGTGCTGTTACAGGGGATGGTTTAGTGGAAGGAATGCAAGATCTTGCTGGCATGGTGAAGAGATTTCAGAAGACCCGTCGCATACTTTAAATTAACGTCAAAGTACAACTGAGAAAGTTAATACGAACAATATTAATTTTTAGTTTTGATTATTAACATATTGAACCCGTTTTTTTCTCAAATAACATGTTACAGATCATCGCAATATTTTCATCACTCTTCCCTAAATGTTTACGTTGAGTATTTTGAATTGCATTGTTTATTCATTTTACATATACAGTATATATATTATACGCTATACAAATTTTTCTACTTACACTAAATAGAGATTATAACGCACACAAATAAAAGCACATTCAAGTTCCATTGCTTTTTCTGAAAACGAGGTAACTCGTAAGAACGACAGTGTCGCAAATATGCATCGACCGTACCTTATACAATAATCATATGGTCCGCCTAGAATACCCAATGCGAGACGGCATACCTCAGAATTTCCAGGTCAGATGCTGAATATGAATCAAAATGTTGTTAAATAGCGATGTATATACATCAAAAACAGCAAGAAAATTACTCTTTGCAATATACTGACAGAATGTCTTGAATCCTTTAGACAAAGCAACGGTAACAGTAATCCTCTACTGTATTGGGAAACTATATCATCAATTATTGAAAATCGATTCGGTCATATTGAATGTCCAGATCATACAGCCGTCAAGCGAAGTTGCAGATTCTGATACCGAAGTAGAATATTGCTAGTTAGTTGACACATGCAAGTCACTCCAGTTAATTCCCATCTGAAATTAACGCAGTTCTTTAAATATCTATAAACGCGAGAGTTGTTAGCAAAGTCAGTGTAAACATACCCGACCAGCTAGAGAGCAAATAAATATTCAATTTCTAGTTCAGAAAGTAACTAAATCACGTTATTTTTCCTAATGGTAGTAGGCTACTCCTACGTATCTGCGCAACTGCAGTAATCTACTTGAAATGTGCAAGCTTGTGTCATTATGTCTATTAGAGACGAGGTAGGCTAAATAACGAGCTTTATTTATGAGCTCATTCATATATAGCTGGTTTCGGATAGAGCACGTCATCTCAAGAATTATTTTTAAATTTTATGTAATTACGCGATGTCGCTGACAAAGCAGAACATGCGTATATATTCATATGCAGGAGATCCATATAGATATATGTACAGTATAAGAATAATCGAACAGCTGATGTTGTGATAAGAGATTATCCTACGATATTAATTATTGATTGACTTTACCACTGTAGCGTTTGCAAGGAGCTAGAAGAATGGGAAGTAGATTAGCTAAATTATTTGGAACCTTCAAAGACGATCCATTGAGAGTACTAATGCTTGGGATAGACGGTGCAGGTAAGCCAGTTGTCTGCGTTTTATCGTTACGCCTTGGTTGAACATTTTCCGGTTTGAAGTATTTGTACAGCCTATGAATAATTGTGTATCCACAAGCTTTGTAGTTTAAGTACAATACTATCTTACAGAATAACAGATATTGTTAGACAAATCTTACTTCATCACGAAACGAGAACTCTCCTTGTTTTCGGTTAGGACGTCAATAGCACATTTGTTTTCAATTTTTGGTGCCCATAAGTTGCCAGGCTTATGCGACCGAGCAAGTCTCTTGCATCAGTTAAAAATAGTGAGTATAATATATATAGCAACGAGATGTATCTGATTTAATATACAGGCAAAACAACGACACTTTACAATCTGAAACTTGACGAGCAAGTCTCAACTATTCCTACGATAGGGTTCAATGTGGAATCCGTCACTCCTTTTGAAGGAATTACTTTCAACGTGTGGGATGTCGGCGGACAAACAAAAATTAGGCCTCTGTGGAGATCCTATTATCAAGGATGTGATGGTATACAGTACTAATATTCTTCGATATTCAATCTTAGTTAGCCTAAAATTGTTTGTTGTTGTTGTTTGACGCTAGAATGCTTATTTCAATGTGCAGGCGTTTTAGAAGGAAACATGTGCGGGACGGGAGTTCTAATTACTAATTCCCAAGCGAATATTCCTCCTACTACTAATTATAGAACCAATGTGCATCATGACGCCAAATTACAACAACCAATCAATCGTTTCCAATAATTATTAAGGTCATCGCAGATGACATACTATTCAAAAACAACAATTAACCTCGAAGGCACAAAAATTCCACAATATTTCTAAGACGAAGTAACATTAAAAACATCCTAAACTACACAAGGCACTCTATTTACCACATCTCCCTTCCCGTCAAACTCACAGGTCTTATTTACGTCGTCGATTCATCGGATTCGGATAGATTTGCCGAGTCCAAGAACGAACTATACGGAATTCTTGGATCCCCAGACATGGGCGACATTCCTCTACTTGTTTTCGCAAATAAACAAGACCTCGCGGAAGCCGAACCTCTCGAAACTATAATAGAAGCCTTTTCCCTGCGTTCTCTCGCCGATCACGAATGGCAAATACAACCCTGCTGTGCAGTAACAGGAAACGGCATTACCGACGGACTTAAAGATTTTTCCGAAATGGTTAAACGACATCGTAAGAATGCTAAAAAGAAGCAGCGACTGTCTTAGTATACGAAGTATCTAATGAAACAGAGACCACTGTAGAAAGATGGCTTAGACTTTTGGATGAGAATATTGCAACTACCCTCTGAACAAAATCAGCTAGTCTTCCAAAACAAAAAAGTTCTTATGAAATATTATTTGAATAACCTTTGCAACGTTAAAAGCTGAATTTTCTTCGATACAATTATTTTTTAGTTCTTTCGGTGTAATAATAATATATATTTTATAAAATCAATTCATATCAATATTCTTCACATCAGAATGAAATTAACAGATAATAGAATGGATTAGTGGTAAAATATGGTTTAAATTATTATTTGAATTAAGGTATGAAGATATTAAATTCTGAAAAATAAATGTATATCAAGATTTAACTAAGATTCTTAGATTGTAGTACAGAACAACGATAACTCCCGAGGTCACCGTTAATTAATATTATAATATTCACAAAAAAATTACTGGCAATTGCCTTGTTTAAAATTGTTGTTGATTGATTGATTTTGATCCGATAATCACAGTTTAGATTTGTTTAATATTCGTTCAAATCTGTGCCTTATATCCGATATCAAGTCGGCATCAATATTGCCACCCATCATAATGTAACGGGTCAAGTGCTCCGTCTTTTCAGTGGATGTATAGTAATCTTTGCACTGAACAACTCCCACACAATGATTACCAGCACTTATACTGCTTTCCATCAATTTCTTATACCAAGTGTACCAATAAATAGCATTAGATATTTAGGATCCAAACCTCTTTCTGCCAACACTCGAATGGTGGCTGGAAGAACCGTGTCTATCGGCTTGCAATAATGGCGATACTCTCTGGAGATGACAAAGTTTCCAGAATAATAAAATGGAATTCCACATTCTAAAGAAACTGTGTTCAATATTGCTGTAACGCTCTTGCTCCAATCTTGATATCTTGACACAATAAAAAACAAATAAAAAAAGTTACCATAGGTGAAATAGTGAAGTATACTGTTAGACATACATTTTATACCGTTTCCAGCCAAATTCATCAATTTGGCGCATTTCTTCGGATTCTTTTTCATTTTTGTCTTTGTCAAATATATACCCATATCCACCGATAACCTTTGATTCTTCTGGATTTGTTACACTGGTCAGCTAAATGTAAATACAGGCCTTTGCTCAGATCGGAAATTTACACTACACCCTGTAAGCAACCTCAATTTCAAGTATTCTACCAAGAATCGAGACAAACGTCCTCGTCCGTTTTGATAGTCAGATCTATATCTGTATTGGTAGTAACAGTCGAGAAACCTTCGTCGTTTTTCATCATCGGGGTACATTTGTTCGTACAAAAAATTATCTTGAAACTCTTTCTTGCATATGCTCAGGTAATCTTGCCAATCATTGCTCAGTTCTAGCTTTATAATGTAGTCCTTTTTTAAACTCAAATTCCCGCTGATAATTTTACTTGCAAGTGAACTGTACTGCGACATGGCACGAAACATAACTGACTACTTGGAATACCAAGATGAATGTAAAGGCCGAGAGTAAAGGCCCTTTTACACACTTGCAAAGTCAATAGAGAGATAAATAAACATGAACTTTCGTTGCACATGGTTGGTTGCTACGAAAAAATGACAATACCACACATTGCTAATATTGCAGTTTATTTAAATTCAGAGAAAAAATACATCAGGTTTTGAAAATGGTAGAATGCCTGGGATTAGTAATGATATGAATGGGAGCCTATTCCATTATGAGTTGATATATATATTATTTCTCTCTAGTGGTAATATAAATCCTTATGAGGCAGGATATTTAATCGTTTATCCACAGAGCTGGGGAAAAGCGGGTAACTGCAAATACTGCAAATACATAAACCTTTTCACTTGATACCCGAGATGATCTCCTAGCAAACCTATTGTTAATACCAGTTATGCTTTTATCCATCGATATTGAAACCCAAATTTATATCATTACAAACCATGGGTAGATTGCACAATACATTTTAATATATTGTGCCTTCGTATTATGATATATTCCGACCTAGTTAGAACTCTCGCTACGAAATGCATCAGACATGAAGCGTTTATGATGCGAATCTCATACTCCGCTTAATTTGCGAAGGTAATTACCAAGATACGACTGAATGGTGCCTGGGGCCGTTAACATAGGGCCCATGCTGTTTGATGTTAACTTTAAATCTAATATGTTTGGACAAGGGGCCTTCGATGGAATCGAAATTTCATTTATCTCTGATGTCTACAATTATACAAAATTTACAACGTAGCTGATATACTGCAGTGATGTGAAATAATTGCGTGATGATAATGTGATAAATTTATAAGAAAACGACGAGAGTTTTGCATAATTGTATTACAATTCTAGTTAAAGCTTGAGCTTGTAAACCGCATCTCTTACGTGGCTCATCAATCTCACGGTATAATGAAACTGAATAAGGATCATTCAGAACGTTTTTGTATAAGAAAGGAACGCTCAAGCAATATTGTGATACAAAGTTATTTACGATCATTGTTTGGATCGATCCAGTCGGTTTCAAGTTTCAAAAAATAACGCCTCGGGCCTACATGAGGCAATACTGTATTCGAGTCGACGTGCTGGTGAACATTCTAAAACGTAGTTGAATGCAGCGCGTAGTGCAGATAAACTGCAAAAAACGGAAGTCGGTGATCGATCTACCACATGAGATGAGAAGGCATGCTCAGTGATACAGGCTGTGTATAATATCGAGCATTGATAGTAGCATATTAGTATCAGTAATGCAGTTTTGTATAGTATGTATTGGCTTGCTTCACCTGTAGCAGTATAAGTCTTATATTCTATAATTTTCGTAACACCCAAGGCCAACAGGCACGAATAAATCAGAATTTAGACGAGTTGAGACTGAATAGAGAATTAATTTTTCAGTAACACTTATATTCGTTCACATACGAACCATTTTCGGCCTAGTTTCAGCTTCTGCTTATTGCATATAAGTCATTAGAATTGATTTTATAAAGTACAATCAGAATCGCATAATAAAACTACATCGTAGCTACTCTGTTGTCATTTCAGAAACACAACCACAATTAACTACTAAATTACAATGTTATTCATTCGCGATACACTGAACATTTTAAGTATTCAGCCAATGAAAAAGGTAATAAGGCATGTAAAAAGTATACGACCTTATTCTTCCTCGGCTGTCCTAACGCTATTAAACCAAGTTAAGCAAGAGAATTCATCAATAGCAGATGCAGGGCTTTGGAAAAGTGAGAGAGTTATTTCAACGAAACAAGGTAAGTTCAAAATGATGAGCAATCTACCTATTGGTATGATACATTGAAGCCTGAAGTAATATACCCTACACATACCAGAAAAGCCCTTGTAAATTCTGCCAGAAAAATACAGTTACAGCATTTTTTAAGGTTCTCACATCAAAGTTCAAAACAACAATGCAGAAATATTGAATTTCTGTGCAAACAATTACTTAGGATTATCTAGTAACCTTGAAGTAATTCAAGCTGCCAAAGAGGCATTAGACGAATTCGGAGCCGGAGTAAGTTCAGTCAGGTATTAACTTGCATAAAAATGTATTATCAGTGAAAACGATGCTCAGTAAACACCGCTTCCTGTTATGTAGATTCATTTGTGGTACTCAGACCATTCACAAACAATTGGAGAAGAAAATAGCGGATTTTCATGGCAGAGAGGATTCAATACTGTATGCAAGCTGCTTCGACGCCAATGCTGGAATCTTCGAAACAATACTGAGCAAAGTCTGTTAGATGTTATAGCATTTTTATTCGTTCGGCAGTGAGTGTTAAAAAATATCATTTTTCCCAGGACGACGCAATTCTATCTGACGAGCTAAACCATGCCTCGATTATTGATGGCATACGTCTATGCAAAGCTAACAAATATCGTTACAAACACATGGATATGGCCGACTTGGAAGAAAAACTCCAGGACGCCCAGGTACCGAATGAATACACGTACATCTATTTACAAAGCTCTTTAACAAAGATGATATTGGATTAGAAATGCCGACATCGAATGATTGCAACTGACGGGGTATTCAGTATGGATGGCGACGTCGCACCGTTGCAGGACATTTGCAAATTGGCTGAAAAGTACAATGCATTTGTGTTCATAGACGAATGCCACGCTACTGGGTTCATGGGAAAAAATGGAAGGTGAGAAACCTGTGGGTAAGAAAAATAGGTAAGTTGATCAATTAATCTAATATTGGTCTCATTTTCATTCAGGGGAACGGATGAATTACTTGGAGTAAAAGATGGTGTCACATTAATAAACTCGACACTTGGCAAGGCTTTGGGCGGTGCTGCAGGTAAGACTCTTATTCCAGACATAGATGATGAATGCAAATCATCATTTTATCTCACTTTGTAATGTACGTTAGGGGGTTACACAACTGGACCAAAAGCTATCATAGATTTACTGAGGAATCGATCGAGACCATACCTGTTTTCTAACAGTCTACCGCCCCCAGTGGTAGCCTGTGCCAGTAAAGTTTTTGACATTCTCATGAAAGATTCGAGTCTTGTGGAAGATATAAAGGCGAAAACAACTAGGTGAGTTTCTTATTCAATTACATTGATAAAAACAGGTTAAAATCCGGAAGTTTTATTACCGCAGATTCCGAACTAAAATGACACAAGCTGGGTTCACCATATCCGGCAACAACCATCCTATATCTCCAATTATGTTAGGAGATGCTAAACTAGCTGCGGCGATGTCTGAAGATCTTTTGAAGAAAGGTAACAGAAGGTGACAGACAACATATTGAAACTTCGATTAACTATGACCAGCGTTATTTGCATAGGTATATACGTCGTCGGATTCGGCTACCCCGTGGTTCCGATCGGTACCGCCCGGATACGTGTTCAAATTTCAACAGCGCACAGAATGGAAGACATAGACCACGCTGTTGAAGCTTTTATCGAAGTTGGAAAAAAACACGGCGTCATTTGAATCATACTAAACTAGCATTACAGATTACAGGACTGAGAAATATGTCTTCCAAGCTTCTAGATTTGTAATAAATATATCGTTCAAGAATACTTACATATATATATCAGAAGTTAGTCGAAGAAACCAGACTGTTGCATGAGACAAGATTTCGTGCGTGATCACTACAAACTTTTCAATTGTTACCGAGGTGATGAGAACCTAAACTAGCTGCAGGACTGTTCGAAAATCTAGCAACAGTGACTTCCTAAATTATCAGTGGCTTTGTACGTGTTGTTTCTGGGTTTTATAATATATATATATCGGTTAAGAAAACATATACAGTATCCTTAATATCAGAAGGTAGTCGAGGAAAATACGATTATTAAAAACGACGTGATTCCTTACATGATTGCAATAACTACCATAAAAGTTTTCTGATACGAAACAACAACGTAAAAAACGTGCGAGTCGAAACTCGAACACAAGAAATAATTCGCAGCAGAGAAAAAGTCGCTGTAACGTTTTCGTTCAAAGAAAAAATAAAACTGCAATATAGATTAGTAAAAAAGACAACGCGATGATAAGCCATTACCCTTGGTTCAAAATTCAAAAAGCTAACGACTATGCAGTGCTTGTTACGATAGTTCTTCCGGTAAAAAAATATTGCTCGAAATAGGAACATTAAAATATTTCATACAAGTCCTCGAAATAATGGATGCAAAATACGACAACTTCAGTAAATTAATTCAAACTAAAAAGGCGCGTGCTCTGTTAACAAATTCGATCGTGGGTAGCGAATGCGAACAGACCCTGGGCCTAAACAATATACGTTACTTTTTTCATAAAGACGACACGGCGGCGAAGATTCGCGTTTTCGTTGAAGACATACGGCATTTGAAATAAATGTTTTTGCTCAAAAATAAAAAGTACAGTACCGCGAGAAAATATATTGGTTCGTAATTGACAAGAAGCAGTTATAACTTAGTGACCCTCGCAGTAGCGCTTAAAACGAAAGTAATAATAAGCTCTGGAATCTGAATAATGTGGTGGAAAGAACGTAAATATTAAAAGCAGAAATTATGATCAAAAAGTACCCACAGAATTAGGGCGACGTTAAACTCCGCCTTTATCAGGTAATGGCCAATTTTATTTGTTAGGATTGTAAGTGGAGACATTGAAGTTTTCAAAAAACTTCAGAAAGATCAGATGGATATAGTAAGCCAGCATTCCAATATGCCTCAGAGCAGGATGTTACCAAATAAAAGACCTAACATGGAAATGAGATTGCAAAATTTCCTGATTGCACTCAAGGCAGAAGATAAAATCTCAACCATGCTCTCAAGATTGTGGTGGTGATCAAGTAGAAAAATATCCAAAGATTGAGTGTGGAAAGACAAATCCAAATTGTGTATCCAGAATTTGAAAGGTTATTGTTAGAGATATGGTCGGAAAAGTCCAGTCCAGGAATACACTCTCGGCTGTTACATAGCAATAAGTATGATTGGGTAAATCTAAGACTTTTGCCTGAACCAAAAATGTTGGTTAAATTAAACGGTGTTATGAAGTCTGGCCCGGAAATATTTTTGGTGTTGGTTCGGGGTTTGGGAGAACGGGTCGGTCTTCATCGTCCCTTCTATTCAGCAAGTAGGTATCCATATCACCTTTGCCTGAATAGTAAAGAGTATTATAGTCTGTCTATACACAGTAGTGTCACAACGAATTTTTCTACTGGTGGTTCGGACCATATCAAGGTTAATTTTCTTTAACTTGAACGTTTGTTTGTTTGCAATGTTTTAAATATAAATTTCAGCCTTGTGCACAATCTTGAATACCAGTTTCCATACTTTTAAATAGTACTAACAAATTGGCAAAGCAGAAGAAATTTATTACCTTTCACAAAAATCTTTCCTCGATACTTGAAATCATAAAAGTTTTCCAAAACTTTTTTACTACCTTCAGAAACCTGGAAATAAGCAAGTGTAAAATCCTGCACTATTATTGCACATTGCTTAAAATAATCGAGAACCTGTATTTTCCTCGGCTCCCCTGTCGAATCCATACGACTGGCAATGTTCACAGTGTCGCCCCAAATGTCGTACAGCAACTTTGTGGTGCCTATGACACCGGCAGTGATCGAGCCATGGTTAAACCCAATGCGTAGAATGAAAGTAAAATATACCATGTTCTCATTGAACTCGTAGATGACATCCTTTTTACATGAAAAACAAATGTATGTTTATAAGATTAAAAAGTTCTACAGCCTCAAAGTGACGAGTGATGTCAGTTTGGGTTGGTGGATGGGTGTTTTCATTCTCAGCTATTACCTAGCATGAGAACATGCCTATACATATTTGTGTATGCAGAGAAAACAATTCAAGATAGTCTTTGAATATAAAATGATCCGTTATCCTGAGGATGAATTAAATAATTATATCGCTTCTCAAATCACCTGCATTTTCATACTGAAATCCATCAAAACACAAAGATGACTGTGTGGATTGTCAGGATCCCTTGGAATGTTAGGATTCAGTCCTGAAATATTAGCATATTAATGTTACCTGACAAGGATAATTTAATAACTTGAATCCAATATTCCTCAGCCGGACTTGAGAAAGGTTTGAATAACATGATGTGTTACCTGATGCGATCATGAATGTAGAACCAATTGTTTTGATTTTTTCAATGTCAGCAAACTCTGGCAAATCAAGAAGTTCATCCACATCGCCTGAAAAGCACAGCGTGAATCATGGAAAAAGGAACATCTTGGTGTTTAAAATGCTAGGGAGTCATGTTTATTGTGGAGGGTTTAAAAAAAGGCTCAAAAAATCTCTCACCTATTAACTCATTCAGAACTCTTATACATTCTTTCCCTCCAGCGAAAGCCTCCTCATAGAATTCATTGAAGTTGATGATGGAACCAAAAATTACTCCCACATTTTCATGATTCTGGGAGTAAGTCCTCTTTTCCTGCAATAGTGAAATAGCAGCACATTCAATAAAATATGAAATGATATATTTAACCAAGTTTAAAATAATGCACTTCTCTCTGCAATGAAAAGGATAAATCTGAAAACAAGAGTTTTGATAAGCTTTTCTTACCCTTATGACTTCAGTTACTCTTGGTGGAATGATATCATGAAGAAGATCATTAATTTGGTTCCTTGCTATTTCATTAGCACTGTTTTTCTTCTCTGCTTCATGTGCACTATAATAAGTCAGTCGGTGACCCACCTACGGTATTGAAACATTTGTGAAGTTAGTGAATTTAATTTATTCCACCAATAACTTTGTGTTGTAGAAATGAGATCGTACCTCATACTCCTGGTTCACGACAAAGATAAATACCATCAGCAATACCACATCAAGAATGTATTCATAACCTTCATCTTGTTGATTGCAAAGACCAGCTGGAAATAAACATATGTAAAATCATACCAAAGTATAATTACTGCTGAGGTTATCAATCTAATGACTTGATCTGTAATTCATCCAGATACTCAAAAGTTTTACTTTGATCAGATATATTTCTGCATATAGTTTGTTCTGCCTTTTCATATTGATTTCAATTTTGTGTACATCGAAAAATTATTAGTTTACAAACCATTTAAAATCACTAGGCAATTGCAAAAACCTTTGCACCCAACCACATCAACTCAAAATAACATTTATTCAGGGATTTCCTGTAGTTATGACTTTGATATCATAAATGACGACAAAAATGAAGAAATATTGAGATGTTACTTTGATTGTATGTGCCGTTTTCAACAATAATTGTGATTTGCTGGCAAGGATTGACATAGACGAGGACAGTTATGGTGATGGAGACCAGACAAGCGATAACGGATCTAGATATAAGGGCTGACGTTCAAATAGATTCAAACCATTGATAATTGACTCACGTAAGTAATAGACAGTTTTTACCTGATCCAAGAGCTAAGTTGATTATAATTGAGAAAATGAATGAGGGCAATGCTACCCAAGATTAGGTAATAGGCACACGGTGGCAACGACTGATTCGGGAGATAGTCACGGCACCATATGTTGGAGAGGACCACTCCGGCAGGGAAAGTCAACATACATGCTCCAAGAATATGTCTAGAGAGAAAATATTATAGTAAGCAAACCGAACAGTGTGATCAGGGGGTATAAGTTTATTTTTCTTTAAGTTGTTGTCATCAGTATGTTTGTAGGGAAAATCTACCTAGGAATCCATCCGGAATAGCTGATGATGAGGTCTTTAACCCAGGCAGAAGCATTTTCAAGGTTGAAGACGTAAGAGCCAGAAACGCAGACAATGAGTAACTGAATAGATGGAAGAATTTTATTCGTTTGGATTAAACTTGGATTCAAGCACCGAGTATTTTACCTCAAGAGTGAAGACAATGCAGAAGAAAACTATCCACGCAACATTGTCTGTTTGGGGTCTGAACATCAGTACTGATGAAATGAACACCAAAATAAAAACGAAAAAGGATATCAAGAGGTCCTGTGAAAGCAAAAGTTGAGAATGTAAATCACACAATTGTAGTCTCAATATGAGTAAGATTTCCATATAATATGTATATATGCAACAGTTACTGATAGTGTTGTATCTCTTGTGATCAAAAAACACTCCATTTTCATTTCATGAATTCATTTAAATACATTCTATATTTTGTTTAAAAATGAACGAAAGCATGTGTATATGTACAAACTGCTAGTAGAGAAGGAGTTGGATTGAAAATTTCAGACATAACAGCTCATATTGGAGTGTCAAAGATCTAGTGAACTTATAATTATGAGTTAACATGAAACACTCACAAAGAAGTAACTCAATCGAGCGCTGACGAATGACATGATTGGCTCGTGATTTTTCACCTCGGACCTGAACTTATTACGGTAGGCTTCTTCGATATCCTCTTCTTTGAACCTCATGCTGATTGTTTCAAGGGACTTATTTTTGTAGATGTTTTTCATCCGTCTGAGAAACAAGATTTAAATCAAAATAATCAGTGATAGACGATACATAAATATGATAGATCTCACTCGTCATTTTTAATGGTGTTGACAAACTCCCGGTCTTGTTCCATTCTGACCGACTGACCAAAATTTAACATCGGCAACATGCCGTGAAGTCCAATCAACTCCAGGATTTGATTCTAAAGGCAGACAACAAATTATATAGCATGTAAATATATAAGGAATAAATTAAGAATTTCAGTTTATTCAATTCTACTAAATATGCGAGATTGATGAACTATTTCGAAGATTATCTATATTCGAACTTCGATTATAATTACTATTTACCGCTTATGATTATAACTAACCTGTTTCATCTTTGGTTCCAATTCACTGCTCCTCTGTTTCTTGCTTTTCTCTCTTGTACTCCGAACCCTCCTAGAAGTTCTCTGTTGATAGGATCATAGGATGCATTCAACACAGGTAAGTTTAGTTCAGAGAGATAATATACCATGTTTATGACATCACAACACTATTCCATATTGTGTAGGGTAAAATCATTTTCAGTGCATTCAATTCTATTAAGTTTGCCATACCAGGCTGATG
>QRAM01000035.1:178676-201877 GCA_013436055.1 Halocynthia roretzi
GGCATCAGTCGTCAGTAGCGGCAAAACAATATGACAGAAGAATCCAAAATGCTCAAGTTACAAAGTATGAGCGAAGTCAGACTTCAGCATTATTTAGTTTTTTTACCAAAATGAAACTTTGTCAGTTCATGTTTAATCGAAAGCAGCTGTTAGCAAAATTAGTCCAGCAAGGCCTACTTCATGATAAAAAATCATCACCAGAAATTTAGCAGGTATATCATGCAGATCACCATTATATACTTGCACATGCACTGTGGTCGAAAGGTCAATCTTAATTTCCAACTACTAACCAGAACTTTTAGAAATGATATGAGCATATATCAGATACAAACTGACCAGAATCAAGTTAACTTATAGAGTAGGTCAATGATGCTTTTCTAGTTTCCAGTTTAGCTCATGCGACTTGCACAAGCTGTGTTTTCAAATTCATAATTCTATACTCGAGTACTTTCAACTGTCAATTAGTGGTTTGATAAATTAATGTCGCTGCTGAGTTAGTGCAGTACAATAGTGTTAGAGTTGGTTTGATCTATGTTGATGTGAGTTTAAAGTTAGATAATGGCAATGAATTTGAACACAGGCAATGACAGGTAAGATCAAAATGATTGATCTTGTTTCAAATCTATGTTATCTATATATCAATATTACCCAATAAAAATATTTCACACAGTACTTGTGTGAACATTAAGAATATTGTAATGATAGCAGTTTTGAAACTGCCTCACAGTTCTAGTACAGGAAACGTATAAACTATGCCTCACCGAAAGTTTTACAGCAACTCTATCATAATTCAAGTAAAGATAGCCCCAACTTGGTTCTGAAAGGTCAAACTGAACCAATTATCATACCCTAAATCCAGGAGAGGGATTCAAATTGACAAAACGGTTAAAAATACTATAACATAATATTTGGATAAGGGAAAACTTCAAATATTAAAAACTTCAGGAACTGATACTGCAAAACCGGTACAAACCAGTTGAATGCCACCACTGCCTTAACATAAATAAACCCCTTGACACCGATTACAAGATTTGATTGATAGATTCATTTGATTAGAAATGTGAATAATTAGCAATAAAGCAATCACGCAGTAAAGACCAAGGCTGAGTTTGTCGATAATCAATGAAGGAATTCAAATCTAGAATCAACACACTGATGCAGATTATCAGCTTCACAAACCAATTGTTTAAAAAGACAAAAAGTAAAAGATAATAAGTATTTTCACAATGGAATGACCCACCTTGCCTGGAAGCAGAGGGTCGGCTGGCATAGCGTTCTCGAGTTCCGAGGTCCCCTAGAGTTGGGCAAGACAAATGAAACAAACATGCATGCAATAAATAAAGTGTCGAGCAAGGAGTGAATACGAATACATGTAAAACAGGATAAGCACACAATGTCCTCTGGACGCTCTGCAAGGGTAACACATATGGTTAATGCATATAAACTTTATTTAATAGCAAAGGGATTGAAGATCACTGAAAGATCACAGAAACAATTTAGTAATACTGAATTTTGACAGTTATTTTTAGATAATGAAATTGACATTTCATCCAAGCAGTGATAATATTGATCAGAGTGTCCGAAAGAAGCATTATGCACGTAATATGCCAGTGAAAAATTGCCTTTCAAAGATATTACGTTCCAGCAGAAGTTAATTACCATTATTGCTACACCGAGAAAAACACAAATTTAGGACACCAAAAAATAGGTCTGTTTGATAAAAGAAGATTGTTAGTAAAAGTGAGTTATATATTGATAACTCACTAGGATTGTTTAGTATAACCCAAATATCTCGATACACCAAGCAAATGCTTGTTATTATCAGGGACAAATATCGACTAGCTCTAGGAATACAATACCCGGAAGCGATGCGAACTACACAAAAGTTTATCAAGAGGCATTACACAAAAAATAACAGGAGTAGCTTTAAGTAAAATCAACACTGCTCTTGATGAGCGAGCACCTAAAATGAAGGGTATAATGTGGTGTACCAAGTACCCTTGTGCTGACCCTGAAGATATACTATTAATATAAACCAATATTAAGATTAAATATAGAATCGTAACGATACGATGATGTGCAAATTTGGAACAGAAATAACTAAATTTGGTTCATGAAATGAATAGAATGCTAATTGAGTTTGAAGCATGTCTGACAACTCTAAAAGAAATCTCTGACCACATTTAAAGTCTGAGTGATATAAATCGTTTGAACTGAAGTTTGAGCTGAATCACCTTTAAAAATGCCATGATCAAGCAAAACTAAGTTGTCATCGCCAGCTAATTCATAAGGCACTGCTAAATGCATATATATTAAGCTTGAGAACCAAGGCATAAATGAAGTGAGGTTAACCTGGACATGGTCAAACCAGGACTGTTTAAAATACATGCAGTTATATCACTGTGTACAATGAACATGGGACCCAGTGATTCAAACTACATCGCAATCCGATTAAAGGTTTGCGTTGGGGAAGACAACACAGCTCACGTGACAATACGACACTATGGGTAAATTATTACGGATAGACTACATTTTTATGGTAATTTTATCATGAAAATTGAAATTGTAATTACCGTGCTGGTGAATGAACGGAAGTGAAAGAGAAGTTAATTATGTAAATGCTCCTATTTGCACATGCTAATATTCATCAACTCTTGTTTACATTACTATAAAATAGCAGGATGAACCTATAAAGGAATTGAGGTTACTTTAACATGTGATAGTGAAGTGAGATGATGGTTTTCTCTGTTAGAAATGCCTTTATATGTTCCCGGCTAAATATGACCATGCCAAGTACAAAGCAGCATGTTAATGGCACCATGTCCATTCAGAAATGGAGACTATCTTTAAAAGGAAAGTGTGGATGGGTAGAAGCGAAAGTGTAAATTACTACTCATTTACTACTCTCAATCACTATCTTCCTCTCATCTACGATTATTTTAAAAGCGAAAATGTGCAGTTCAAAAAATCACTTACATTTTCAGCTGTCTTGTCTGGTCCAGCTAAATTCTCTTGCACCACATCAACCTGTTTTAAGAAAACGTAAGTAGTGAAGGTTGTGCGAGATAGAAATTACTCCAAAACAAAAAGTGGGTGACTGAATTGGAGTGCATGAATCCACTATACTGACTTGATGAACAAATTTTTCAAAATATATCTAAGTTATTATATCTATCTATATCTTATTATTATATCTAAGTTATTTGTCATCTGGTGTTGAAATAGTTCATGATATTTTCCTAGCTTTCATAGCTATCAGCTGTGTGCTGAGGGTTAGATTACTTAGGAGAAGGACAAGATTGTGAAAATGCATTTTCATCTGGTAAATGTTACAGACAACGCAGTTTTACACTAGACTTGATTAACAACACTAGCGACAAATGATATTTGGTACGACAACAGCACACTTTTTACCGGTAATGAAATTGACATTGGTACATAACGAAAATAGCTACATGCAGCTCGACGATGACAGGGAACTGTTATTTAATCCATCAATATTCAGCATTACTTATGAACGAAAATTAAAAAGTTGTCTCTTCTTCAATGCATTATGCACTCCTACAAACCTTGTTGTCTGGTATTTGAGCAGGTCTTCCTTGCATATATAGTGAACAGTAGATTAAATAACACCGAAACAAGTAACAATAAAGAACAAAGTGGGAAAGAATTGTTGTGCACGTTCCACAAGAGGCATGACAGATTTCACACAAGAAGAGAGAGCTTTTGGCCACACATGGAGAATTACAACAGAGATCCATACCAATACAATTTTGGAAAGCACACGAAAGTGATATTCAATTCATGGTGCAACGTCCGTGCCAACTTCATGCCCACTTCGCACCTTATTCTTTTTCTTTACCCTCGCTTTCTCGGGTGTCGAGTGGTCCTTGTCAGCAGTTTGGGAGTTTTTCTGATTGTCTGTTCCGAAACCGTTAGAAGAAATATTTTTTTCATCTTGTGGAGAGGCCTGTTACGAAATAGAAAAAAAATGCTATATTAATTCAAGATTTAATTGATAGTTTAATTATTAAGTTAAAAGGCTATTTATTGAATAACCTGTGTGTTTCCTTCAGCCATCTGATCCTGAGTCAATTCCTCTGTTTCTTCAGACACAGATGAGGATTCTGATTCGATGTTATTGATGATTAGGTAAGTCTTGATCCCTTTTTCTATAATTTCAAAGTTGAAAAATGAATATAGCCATGTGATCAAATCAAAATAAACCAAAATGATTCTGGAACAATAAAGAAGCAAGAAATGAGCAAACAGTTTGATCACAGTGGCATTATTGACATAGAGGAGTAACTGGTCGATAATCCATATGGTTGTTGAATGAGTACCCAAGTTGATTAAAAAATTAGCCATGTTGCACTTATTGTCACTGACCTACTATTTCCTTTGGAGCTCTTTCTTCAATCTTTGCATCTTCGTACTCGTACTCATCTCCTAAACATGCTTTTGTGGGCTCTGATATGTGAATACGACCAGGGACACCCCACTGTTCCATTTGGTTTGCAAAAGTGACGTCATTGGACCACACATCAAACTGCCAATACAAAAATTTATTTGAGAAAATTGCACAAATTTATTTCAACATTCCTTTTTTGTGTTAAAATCATAATATTATTTTCTGGGACATAAGTTTATATGAATTCCCAATTTCTTATATCGAAAGAAATTAGATATTCATAAATGTATGTATTGCACCGGCATTAATAATCTGTCCCCTTTTACCTTACATGCAAACACTACAATGGAACTACTACTGCCCAAATACCTTGAACCTTTTCCTTCCAATGATCCCACATATTACAATGCCAGTGTGAATACCAATCCTCATGTCAACGTTGAGATCGTTGTCAGTACAGAAATCTTTTATCGCAGCAATCATGCCTAGAAATCAATGAAAGGTGAGAAATGTACATGGAACGTCATCTTCCCAGCAGACAACATAAAAGCAGGCCTGTTGTGTCGAAGCTATTTTCAAGCTTCGAGAGTAACAGAAGAGACTGAATGTAAATACATTACTAGTATTGTGGTACAATTATCCACAACTCTCACTTTTTTCTCTATTAAATTGTCACACGACTACAATCATCATTGAACTTATTTTTTCACATCAGATTCGTACAGACATCACCAATGCACTCTATTTCATGTGGTTTCAGCAAATAATGTGTGCTACAACCACATATGTTTATCTACAGTATACACAAATGACATGTTGTATGTTACTCATTGTTTGGAGTCACAATTGTAGCTGTAACCTATATGTCCAAAGTTTACCAGAATGGAGTGCTATAAAGTGGAATGATTCAAGTTGGCAGTGATGTAATACCTTGTTGTGTGGTGAAAATTAAAATCAGAAATATATATTTATATTAAATGGTCTCACAAATTGAGGAGTCGCAATTAAAAGTCTTGTGTACGGAAACCACAGCTCTGCATAACAGGATGCGGGATGTACAGTGTATACTCAAGCACACATTCAAGAGTAACCTATTAACCTACCCAAGCCCATCTCCACACAACACTTGGCATGATCATCTCTGTAGACGGGACAGCCAGCGACACAGTAGTAGCAATCACCTAGTAAACAAATAATTAATTCAAGTCTGAAATAATCTGTTGCAGAAATAGTAAAAAAGAAAACCGGAACCACTTACCAAGCGTGCTAATCTTTTCACAACCCGATCGGATGCAGAGGGTGTCAAAACGTCCAAACAAATCATTGAGTAGGCGTACGAGGGTGGCAGCACTCTTGTTTGCGCTCATTTTTGTGAACCCTACGATATCAGCATAGAGTATGGAGACGTTCTCCATTCTGCAGAATATTTTGAAACTCCAATTATAACTAATTACTACAGGGCATTAGAACGACAGATGAAACAAACCCCTCACCTGTCAACATACAGCGGCCTGAACCTTCCATCTTGTCTAGCAGTGCTTTGGAAAATACTGTTGTTCTCGTTGACAAGTTTCTCGGATATGCTAGGAGGCATAATGGAATCGATCATAACCTTCTTAAAATCTGCCTCAACCTCTACTGACTTGCTCGATTGGATGATTTGTCCAACCTGAGACAGGATAAGGCCAAGTGGTTAGAGAATAATGAAAATACACACAAGTTAAAAAATAAGAACTATTCAAAGTATTGTTTTATTCAATTGCAATATGTAAAATGGATGCCACCCAGTTATTTGCATTCCAGAGGATTATCTAAGGTTAATTCATTTACTTTCAAATTTCTACAGTGATGAAAACATAACATACTGAACAAAAGTCAAATGTTTGAGCAGTACCTCAATCAACATTGTATTCTACTCTGTTCTAGGAATAAGACCAATGAAAATTGAACAAAACAACTTGACTGTGGTCTACTACAAACTAATACAAGCTGTTCAAGCTCTACAGTGTTAAAGAAATTTATTGTATGAATGACAGAGAAAACTGATGAAAGTGATGAAATCAAAACTATTCAAAACCCGATCTTATAAAGAAATGTAAATAGTCTCTCTCCCCATCACAGTACAGTAATCTATCGCAATGTCATCACATGTTCCACTTGAGTTATTAATAGAACAAGGAAGCCAAATATGGATCACTGGTATCTCACCGTTGCAAGGGCTCTACATGTTTTCAAGTACCTTTGTTATTACAGGCAGAACCACAAAGGAGATAATACAGGAATAGTCCTGCCTTTACGGATCATTGGGTATATATCTGTATCTTAACAGAGTGAACAAGCACGCGGACCTAGAATTGTTTGCACAGAGAACATTGTCAAACTGATAAATTGAGTGAGAATAGAAATATGAACTGTGCCCACATGATAGCCAATTGAATGATTAAGTTGTTAACCACATTTACTAACAAACTTTATATTTCAAGGCTTACACTAACATTTTTACTCTTGGTAAAGAATTTTGATGAATTTTGATTCTAAAACAATGATATATGCATATATTGATGCTGTTCATTTAGGAATACTATTGATGGAAAGTTTATGTGAAACTGTGCCAAAAGTGTTTCGTATTTTTTTATTTCTTCAAGAATGTATCGATTGCTGTGCTGTGTCACAGCGAGTACAAAAGTCGGTTCCTTTTTTCCAGAAAATTCAATTTCCTCTAGTTAATTTCTCACAAAATTGGCAAGCAAACATGATAATTTTTCTGTGATGCACAAAAAGACGCAGTTTTGTCGGCAACAACCACTCGGTTCACTAAATGATACAATTCCAATAAAAAAATCGCCTAAGTAAGCTGCATAGTAGCTGCAAAAGACGGAAGGCGGAAGAACCTTTCGTATAGAGCTGCTGGCAAGTGAAAGAGCCCTCGGTTAATTTACGTGCACGCCACACAATGACTATTGACGGAAATCGTTTCTATAAATAGAAAAACGAGATCAGGTCGGCTCTAGTCATTTAGACATAGCTAGACCTTTGCAGGATTTGCATAGAATAAAATAATACAAGCGAACGTGCAACTTCCTGCCGCGTATGCTGGCAACATAAGTTAACATAGAGTATGATTGATAAATATATGTTTTATCATAGACTGATTTCGTATTCACTGTATGTATGTGTGCACTCCCGTGACCCGAACTTGGTGTGTATGTCAAGGGCTTTGAATAGTCCATTGAGATTTTTCACAAACAACGTTCAAGAAACTATTCTTTTGTCAGTAAACCGGGGAGTGAGTTCGAACGCAACTTACAACAACGGGTAAATTCACGCAAATAGTTAGTCGTCTGCGACTGAACTACTTCCATGAAGAGTTCGGATTTTGACGTGACGAGCTCAAGTTTATTTATGCTGCAAAACAGTATAAAATAATCTTTATTGTTGCAGGCAATTACAGATACGCTGTTGTGCTTGCTAACATTTCATGACCAATAACAAATTCTTACCGCAAATGTATGTCGGCTGTTGCCTTTCATATTTCTTGAAAATTAAAAGCCTACAAACCTCCGCGGTGAATTATCGAGTGTTTAATTACATGTGTGCAGGAGCGCACAGCGGTAATTACCAGCTGCGCACTATACGGTAAGCGAGATGGGCAAACTAAAATACATAGCAGTTTAACAATAAGGCACAAAAGTTGCGAGCTATTTTAAGTAGATTGTCGTCAAAATTAGTTCACCGCCTTTTCTTGCGCTCAAAGACTCAGAATAAAATTTATCTAAGACGAACGAAACAACCTATAAATAGGTTGGATCTCATGTGTGTTCATGCTATCACTTGTTAGCCTACAGCTAACCGAAATTCGATTGTCGCAATAACACTGCGAAGAAACTGGGCCGATGCCACGAGAAGATATACAGCGAATACGTAAGGTGTCAAGCGTGTTGCTTTTGTAGTTTTCAATAGATCATACGTCTCCTCTGTCACCCTTTGACAGCATCGTCCTCTAGGTGCCGTTCATTACCGTAACGTCTAATATTAACGAATACGTAATCTACTGACGTAACAACAAGAATATTTATTGACGCAAAGCGGTAAAATCGAACCAAAACAATTGTGAATACGTCACAGCAATAATATTTCCAGCCACCGAAGTCTATAAGTGATACAAATAGAAATACAATTAAACGGTACTGAACGAATATTAAAGAGTCCTGGGTGGCAAAGGATTCGGCATTGATATTCTGTAAATGAGAACGACGATTATAATATTGGATATGTTCGGGATAGTGTTTGTCGTTTGTTTACACAATCATAACGAAGAGCTCTAATGCTGGTTTATTTTTAGAACTATTTCTTTTTAAATTTTATCCATGCTAGGAAGCATTGCCCAGTGGCAGAAGAAAATGTGTTATCAGGCGATTGCAACAAGCATGAGCTGTTTCGCAACATCCATTTACAGGACTTGTACATGATGTGTTAATTCTAACATACGGCGTTTTGCTGTTATCCCGACAATATGAGTTGTTATCTACTGAAAGTATAGGAGGCTATCAGTCTCAGTGCGTGAAGCGACAACAGCTACTCGCAGGCAAATTATAAAATGGGCGACAATCGCTTGGATACGTTCGGGAAAAACTCGCAGAACCCGAAGTATCACATATCAAAAAAGCGCACGACATCGAGCCTGTGTTTAAGAAGCCAACAGTAAGAATTCTATTCATTTTTAAAACCACTGTCAGAGTGAACTTACAAAATATAGTGCTGTACTTAGTTCTCACATACGCACACTCGCGAAATAATGACAATTTTCCCGATCCGTTTTAGCAGCGCTGTGAAAATGCAGGTGAACCACATTATGGCGAAATTGCTATTTTGAACATTCAATAACGGTGTATCAATTCTCTCATACAAATCTCTTTCAAAATTTACATTGTAATAAAACACCGATGGAAAACACCGATTCACATCATGTCTAAATGCAGCATCGTATTATATCTGTTGCATATGTTTTCCTAAAAAAATAGTTCACACTTGTGTTTATCCTCAAGAACAGACAATCGAATGGCTGGAAGCAAATGAGTAATTCACTTCCTGCAGCAACGACCTTCACCGAGTTCATGCAACTGCATTAATAATAAGCTTCGCGGAGATATATCCGAGTATCGGCAAATTTTACTTGTACCTATTGAACGTGGCCGAAGAAGTACAGACCCCGGTCACGGCACGAAAGTTCTTTGTAAATAAAAAAATATCAATTATTCATTCGCCCGATCGTTAACTGCAACCTAAAAATGCGTCTCGCCCGACAATCAAAGACATTTTTTTTTGCCAATTTCAAAATCGCTTACCCGCTGTTTTGAAGCAAAATATAGAATATGCATCGACAAAATAACAATGGAATTGAGATGATACAACGCAGAATTCACCTGGGAGCCGATCGGACCGCAATTGTCATTTTGATATTAGCTAGGATCGATGGTTTCGAAGAGAAAACGACAGGAATTCTGTTTTCAGTCGAGGAAGACATAAAAGAAACTTCTTTCCTCCAGAGCAATAAAACTGTAGTAAGGCGAGTGAGACTATGAATAGAGATATAATCGTGCGCAAAACTCACTACCGTTATTAATTTAATTAATTAGTAAAATAATTACCTAATTAGAAATTATCGACCAGTACTAAGACGACGTTGCGAACAGAGGGGTTTGAAGTGGACGAACTTGAATGAAGGGGATTTGGCGAAAAGAAATATACAGTGAGCCTACGAGTAACGCCGACAAATGAATCGGCTTCCAGAGGAATTAATTAGTCACTGGCAAAGGTATTTCGATGAAAAATCAACTATTCTGTATAATACTATCATTTAGAACAGGGCTTCCCAAAAAAATTTCGTCAATTGTGAAACCCAAAGCGCTGATTTAGCAAGGATTTTTCTGGGGATGGTAAAAGTATACTACTTGCTGCTCAATATAACTACTCAATCTTAGTGTACTTAGTATTTGATAAAAAGCGTACAAGGATATTTCAGTTTATCCAACAACTTTCATGAAAGGCACCATTTTAATATAATTCAACATTTTATTTGGACCCCCTGTAACCGCGCTGTGGCCCCAGGGGTTCCACCTGGACCCTGTTGGGAAGCCCTGATTTAGATAATGCCTTCATTATTTTTAACCAATAGGATTATACTCGAAAATCACATATTGGTACGGCGGGTGTCTGATGAGAAATATGAATTTCTTCCATCGGACAATTGTCCATCACTAGATGGAAGTTTAATCTAAAGTTTAAATAATCTCACTGCCTAAACATTGATCTTAACCAAACAATGTAGTACATACCACCGATCAAAGCGAACTCCAAGTACGATAAACGAAGTATGGGATTAAAGTTTTTTCCCTGTCGCTTAAAAACTGAAAATATTTTTATTCAAGTTCAGGTTTATTCAGGTTCACCTATACGCAGCAAGTGTTTTGATGTATCAATTAATTCAGTGTGACCAAATTAGAACGCACAGCTTTTATATTCGATCCGGCTGCTATTAATTATGCATAGACGAAACACCAATATCCTCCAAAAAATCCCCTGTCGGGAGGAGCGAACTATTTATAAACAGAAGACGCTGTTAGGCTGAACAAGCAAAATTTTTAGAGTAGATGACAAATTAAAACGAAAATATATACAGTGCACATAAAAGCAATGTCACCATTTAAAAATTGTATTTATTGGAAGTAATCCTAAATACTTGACCAATTGCGAGTTCGAGATTCGATGGATTCAAATTTTCTTGAAATATTGCCCATCACTGAGAAGACGCCGTATGTAGGTATCAAAATAATTCAATTAAACATTTTTTTGTAATATTTTTTTTTTTTGCAATGTAAATCTCTTCTATGGGTCCAACGGAGCAGACTTCTATCGAGGATATCGATAAACCGAAAATCGCTAATATTGAGGAAAGGGTCTTTGAAATGGTATAGAATATATACCGGTAGGTAGAATACAAATGTAATTGCTATCGACAACAGCATGTTATCCCAGCCGTTCGATCGATACTGTCATTTTACACTAATAATCCAATGCGCAATTACCCTATTAAGTAATATTAACTGCGCCCGGCAAACCCTTTCATTGAAATCCGTGAATTCATCACGAAATGAATTCATCAATAGAACTGACTTCGTTCTGGATAGAAAGATCACTTAGTTACAGAATATTTGACGGTAAAACACTAGACAGAGATACAGAGGTCTTCGATAGCTATAAGAGGCACTTTCACGGCATTGGTGTATCTTAAGACGAACATAATAGAAATTAAACTGACGTTCCTTGTTCCCAATACGAACAAAAACAAGTCCCAGCGCTTAAACAAATATTGGCGTGCTATATCCGGGAAGGACGGGCTATATTTAAGATCTACTGCTATCCACTACGCTAAAATTCAAATATCAGAACATTGGAACTCAAAAAGGACTCGGGTTAAGGTTTGTCTAAGGGTATGTGGTATTCAGGGTATGGAATAGGTGTCTTTTTGCCATTTTAACGACATTATCAATGTTAGGTTGCGTTTAAAACTGCGTACAATATCGCAGTCAGGATCCCGCTTAGCAGTCTTGATGTGTTACTGAGAACAGAGCGCAAAGCGAACCAGTGATAAATTCTTCAAGTATTGGTTTCTTGTTGATATTATGTAATAATGAACTATAAAAATGTCTATGAAAAGCTAACTGAGCACATGAACTCCATATAATTCACTCATAGATGAATTTTCAAATAAGAGAAGTACGATGAAAAATAATTTACGTACCATGTTAGTACGAAGCAATATCGAACCTTAATCCTTTCCTAGCCCTTACCATAACTCCCAGAACGAGGTAGACCGCAGTCTGCACGAATAGGAAAATGTCGTAGTTGCAATACTAAGCGGAGGATTTGATTCGTCGTAGTAAAAATTAGCCTGAAAAAATTGGCGAGTTCCCTTTCCCATCGCACCTATTGTCACTAACAAAAACGTGAGAAAACTTGTACGGTTGCGTAATTGCTCCAAATTAACCTGACAGAATTATCCTGTAAGAAGTACTTCCTTGAACCAACGAAAAAACATTGGAACAGAGGAAGAATTGGGAGCGAGTAGAGTGAAATCGAATGAACGTGTATTCTGTATTAAACGCCGTGAATTTGTATCACACGGTGAAAGAACGATAATTCCCGCAACACTTCCGATGAGATTGGAAATCAACCGATTAGGCTGGGGAAAGCAGCACGATTATGGTAAAACGTGATTAATCTAGTCAAATGAACGAAGGTGTAATGTGAAGTAAATTAATATCGTAAATATGTGTAAAACGTACATTAAGTCAATAACAACTATACATAACAGTCTTCGAAGGTTAGAAAGAACTTTCCAATTACCGGTGTATATTAATATTAGTATTACTGTACACAGACAACAGCAGGTGCGTATTCTAGACCAATTAACACGCCTAAGTGATGTTTCGTCGCAAAGAAATAAAATATTTATACATGGGCGTGGCAAGCACACACCATTGGATTAGTTTTCCTTTATTACTCTTTAAGATCTATATTGACGTCACCCACAGAGTTATATAAACGATGCTTTTTTTTTCTCCGATTAATCTGTTATTTGTCCCGCAACAATGAGGCTGTCTTCTGTCTCCGTGTTGCAAATTAGTACATGCATATATTTAAAATACATTTTCTCACATACATGAATTAACCATTTGCCAATTGGATTCAAATTATAGGACATCTATGTATTGACCCAATAATTATTATTACCACACCAAAATTTTGCAATAGCAAATAGCTTATTGCAATCAAGTTAGCTTCACATACTCGTTTAAATGCTACTTGAAATTACTACTGTATGTTCATTTAAATACACAGGATATACGACGCATTGTGCATATGCGCCTACTCGATGTAATTAAGGTTTCTGAATACAATTCCGACACCATAAAAAAATATTTAAATAGATATATGAACGACCACCCTTATCAATAAATGGGAAATCCCATGTTTACAGATGTACAACAGGCAACCAACTATCTAGGCTATTTGCCACAGTGTGAATTATGCATGTTCTCCCATTGTCTCCTATAGATACTGTTGATTTTATTTTCAAATTGAAAATTTAAGCTGAATGCCCATCAACCTACAATAAACCTATCTACCTTTATAAGACAAACACACCTTTCCTCACACACTCAAAAGAAATTGCATAATTTTCTTCAAAATATGGAGTACTAACCTTCCAGAATGTACTTCTCCTCCGAACTTGAAGGTTTAAGCAGATCTGCACACCGAGAAGATGAACACAAATATGCAGTAGAATGTGTGAAATGATGTCCAACCATACAATTGTGTATTTATCAGGAGACTGAATGGCGGAGACATGATAAATTACCTGATGAAGAAAAACAACATAAATTTCCTGTTATCACAGTCTTGGAGCCGTGGATACAACTTCTACAAGTTACTACTCGTTGGTGGTGCAAGAAAATCGTGCCACAAAAAATACTGTTCACATTAACACAATGCGAGAACTATCAATACATACAATTTAACCAGACAATTTTAAGACAGCAATTCTATGGTGCTTGTATTTTACACCAGGTTTGTGTATTTTATATCATGTACCATTTTAACGCTTGAGGTCTTTTAGATATCGTAGATTAGATTTGTGTTATTACTTAAACAAAAAATAGTCTTTGAAGCTGGTTCTAACAGCAGGAAAATAACCACTGCACCACAGATTATATTTTGGTACATGAAAGTGTCAAAATTCATAAACAAACCATGTACAATATACGAATATTCATCATGTGTTCTCATATCAGACTACAGGAATTTTCAATTCAATAAAAATGTTCAACAACACATATGACTCAAAATGCGATTTTTAATTTGGTCAACACACTTTATATAGGCTATGAGTTTCGTTTCTGAAAGCAATGTATAGTCTCCTATACACAGGATCTTTAAAGCAGGCGAAAGGATAAAGGAATATTAAAGGAAGCTTGGCAATGAATGAGATTTGCTAGACTTCAGACTTCCGGAGGAAGAACTCTACTGTTAACATTATAGGCCATATTGGATGACTAACAATTTTCAACAAGCAAAGAATTATCCAATCAATTTGCCAACATCATCCGACAAAGTTCAAAAAAGACAGCCCAAAAAAAAATCAATTCAAGTAAAAACTAATATTTCTAATTATTCTACAAACCAAATTGATTGCCGTACTTAATTGTTGTAAGTAGAAAAGGCTAGGCCGACAGATATTGAACATTCAAGCTACATACCTCGAATAAAATCGAGAAAGTTCCTCCGAAAATAAAGTTGACGTGAAGAGGGAGAGGCATCACGGTGTAGAGCAAGAGAATGATCTCCATGGCAAGGAAGAAACTTCCTACTATTGTCATTATGCTGTTTTGGAAGTAAGCAGCGAAGCATGCCGTGACCATGAGAATAAAAATTATCCCGACAGCAATGTAGCAGCTAAACCTTTTGTAAATGCTTTTCCTGAGAAGAGACAGAAAGTAAAGATGAAAATGGCGAATTATAGGAAATTTAATCTCTAAGGATTTCAAGGACTGCGTGGAGAAGTTTGAATTTTCTCATTTGAATTAGTATACTGGGCTGACACATGCCAGAGTGGTACATGCATAAAAATCTGATTTTCACAGAGTAAAAGTGTGACTTGAAACACGAATAAAGACAAAAGGTATTCTTGACGAAGAAACAAAAAAAAACATTCATTAAATTCCCTATTACTAACTTTTACGTTTGGACCTGCTTTTATTTTGGCTGTCAATATTTTTAATTCGAAGAATTTCACTCAATGATCACAAATCATCTTTTAAAAAAAAATTTGGTTTCGGAGGTTAAACACAGCCGTATGTGGTTTAGCCAAGAGTGATTATATGTACACATCATAAAAAATTTACTAAGACTACTAGCCGGTGTGACAGCTGCTAATTGAGTGGTCTATTCTAGGTTGAATCATCATTCAAAATTAATACTCAGATGCCAATTGTGGCTTGCTAACTATCATATATAAAAATCAGTTCTGCTACACAAAAATTATGCAGCAAGAACATGTAGTTTGGTGTATATATGTGTTGGTTTGATACATTACTATGGACAAGGTAAATAAAGTGACTTTGGTTTATACAAATTAGTTATATATTATCTATGAAATTCAAAAACAGAATTTATGTGCAATTACAACATATGAACAAGAATAAATTGCTGGAAAGTCATTGCTTAAGTGCCTCCAAACTAAGTCTGGATATCCTGATAGCAATCTCCAGCTATTTGAAGCACCAACTGTCATACATAAAAAATGCATGATCTTACACCTTAAAAACAGTAACATGACAGGTGATTAGGCTTAAGTTATTCAGGCATTACCATGTTTCAGAGATAGTATCAGTGGAATATTAAAACAATGTTGCAAACCATCGCAACATACGTTCCCTGATCGACACGTCGTAAATATTTAACCTGGTCACCGGAGGAACATTTTCTTCATTATTATTATGCATTTTTATCCCACACAACATAAATCTTGATTTCAAACAGGATATGGTGGACTGAAAATGAAATCTTTTTTGCATGGCACTTAGGTTTACACTGCTATCTGTTGACCTACTTATGCCAGCAATAAAGTGTAATAAATCATGGTTGATTTTGGAAGACATTAGTAAAGAACGTTATCCATTTGCACTCACAGTGTTGCAAAGGAAAACATCAGTTGTCACACAGAGGAAATATTAATGCCAAAAAAAATAACGACTGAGCAACTACAATAATAGTAACACATGAGCATCGGGCACATAAGTTTCACTGAAGACCTAAATCGCAACACTTGAGAATGGCAATAGTGTAGTTATTTAGCTTGAGGGAGAAGAGGTTTTCACCTTGCTTTTCAATGACTATATCAAACAGAAAGCAATCAGTAATAAAATTGATTCATGCTTCACCTTGGCTTATCTTTTACACAAACAGATAGTCTCTAGTAAAAATTAATCAACGCTTTTTGACATTTATTGATTACCCTTCCCTGAAGCAAATATTTTTTGAGTATCAATGACACCATGCGTCCATTTACACAAAGTTCAACACAAAACCTTTTTTTTAAACGTGATAAACTTCAGAAAGAATTTTGCCAACCTTTTTGTTAACACGAATGTTATGAGACATAGGAGGGTGAGTGCACAAGACCAAATTATTCCAGCAATCCAGTATGCGTTATTTCGTACGGCGAAATAAATTATCCACAAAACGCAAGCAAGCAAGATGAAAAACAGTCCTTTCCGAAAGTAAGATCTAAAAATAAAAGAAATGAATGAGTGGGGCATAATTACGAGTTATGTTGTACGCAATCATTGATGCCTTTTAAAGGAACTGTACAACACAATTATGAAAAATCCCTGTTACGTTATGCATATTTATATCTGAGAGGGAGCCGCAAGAGGAATAAAAATAGCTCAGGGCAATATTATATGTGGGGATGATTTATCTAAATTAAACCAGGAGTGTATGGAGGAAATCTTAGCATGGGCTCGGGTTCTTGAGTAAAAACTCTTTGACGCCGTGGGTTGGGTCGGTACCACACAGGGAAAAGTCATTAAAAATAGGAAGCAACACACCTACTATCATCACTTATTAGAATCGAGATGTTGTGATGCAATTTAGGTTCCTTGAGAGTTGAATCTCGAAATTTTATAAAAAATTTTTGAATTTTCTGGAACATTCATTGGGAAAATACTGGGTAAATTATGGAGATGCATACGAAAGTGAGATGTTGAAGTAAATAAAGTAAGTGAGACTAACATGCTTTGATCCAAACTGCATTCCAGGCATTGTTCTTCTAGAATTTTCGTATCCATCTGTGGATTCCACCATTTTTTTGAACTCCTTTCGAACAAGCCAGGAATTTTTCCTTGATATCAAAAATAGAAAACACCTCAATCAAGTTCAAATTAAGCTTTCGAAATTAATAAAATAACAGACCATGGGGAATTTAATCTTAAAAGTAATGAAGTATTGATATGCAACTGACAGCAAATACAATAATTAAACTCAAATTCACAAGTCAACTGGCAGTAAATTAATTAAAGAATTATATAACTATGAAGAATTATGTAACTGGAAAAAGAAATGAATGAAAAGCTAGTCTTATATCAATATTAAAATATTAAATTTAATCGTAGGTCTACAGAGAATCAGACAAATCAATTTTTAGGCAGCCTTTCATTATATTGATCATTAATTGCAATGCAATCTCAAAAGGATCTTTAGCTCGTTGAGTTAAACACGGTTTGGCGTGTGAAATACCTTGCGCTTGCTGACTTCTCATAGTGGAATCGTTTCCTGGGGATCCATCTTGACTTTGTACCGGATTGTCAGCAATCGGAGGATCCTGATTTTTCTTGCCTGGCTCGCTGACCACAACCGTTACATTGTTTTTTGGAATCGAATATTCCACGTGTGTTGCCATCGCTCTATCGAAACACAGCTACCAAGTGTTGTCAGGCCATGTATTTGGAAGCTAGCTACACAATTTGCCTACGCGTAAACCTAAAAACACATTTTAGAATTTTTGTTTCAAATCCGGTACAATATTTTTTATTTTTAGAACTGGGATACCTAATTGAATTACTTTTTTAAAACATAATTTATTATGTTATTTCAGTTCAAGTTGTTTTTTTGTTAAGCCTCTTTATTAGGCTAATAGTGAAATTAACTACTTCAGCATCACATTATTTGAGTATACTTGCTATATAAGATTTTATTATAGCAATAAACGGTATGAATTCTCCGTACATTTTACCGAATTGAATGAAAATGAATCATTCAAATATACATGGAGTCAGGACAAGCTAACAAGGACAACAAGACAGCGAAATAGTCTCTCCATGTTGACAGACATTTTTTCATTTGTGTAAACATAGAAATCTCAAGCCAAAGTGTAAAACTTGAACATGCAGGCGTCCATGTCATCAGTTTAATGTGATGAAATACATCTTAAAGTTTTTATGATCGACGTAATTTGTAGAAAATGATGTATAGTATAAAAATCAGTGCTACTTTAGCATACTACATGGGCAAGATTGAATGAGTTCTGTGCCTAACCATAACCCCCAAAAATTAGATAGACAGCATTCTATTGTAGCTGCCAAAATTCTATCACTGAAACTGTCATTTTCTAATGCTGACCCCATATTTGTGGTCAGATGTCAACAATGACTATTGAAGCATTAAAATTAAATAATCAATTATAAGAATAATATATTTTAGACATATTATCTTACTCTCATGAATCAAAAGACCATCTATACTTTTCTATTATTATTTAGCATAGCCTATCTGTAATTACGATCAAATGACAATCACACCAAAGAATTAAACAAAGTCTATTATTAGAAACAGCTTTTATATTACCGTTACTTTCTTCTGTACTGACAGTCGTAAATATAACAAAGTACAATCCTAACTTTCATCTAGAAAGTGTGAATAACAGCTTCTGTCATTATCACCTTCCCAATTCATGGTATCCCGCTTTAAGTATCAAGGGCACACGACTTATTCCAATGCTGTTCAACGGACGGCTAAGTTATAACTGCTATGGCGAGCAGAAAATAGTGGCCTGAGATCTACATCTGACTTAAAATTAACGCTACTCCAAAGGACCTACCAGAATCATTACAAAAACAATGCCTAATTCCCTCTAGACAATACCCTCATTAACGCCCATACTATGTGATTAAATATTTACGCTAATTAAACAGTTGCCTGGTATTTAACTGAACGTTGTAATTTCGAGATACCGATTGTTCTTAATATTTCAATACGGTTAAGCTCAATCACTGCAAAGGTACGTAAGCTGCAGATTAAATTTGAAAGAATTCTTCTTTACATAACTTCTAACCATCACATCGCATCAAACCTCAGTATCAGCTGCACGCCCCAACCAACTGCAATTGTATTCTAGTTTGTTTGTAGTTATAGGAAATAAATGTCGGCATCATGGCCAACACTCTTGCTCTAGTGTGCCATCTACAGGATTCGATTTCAAGCTAGATCGATGCCTGTCTTGATCTCAAAGGCCTGCTGGTGCAGAATAACTGGTCTCCAAATAAACTCAGCTCATCTGTATAGCTGTGTTAAATATAATCATAAACACTTCCAAAACTATTCAGACCCGGTGTTTATTCTGAAAGCATTTGTAAAATCTGACGTGCACGCAACAACTTACAATTTGACGAATCAACATTTGTATTCACGGAATTGCCCTGTTCACCTTCATTTTTTTCATTATTTTTATCGACTTCCGCATATATGGACTCGGCTTCCTCAATCGTTAACTTTCTTGCGGCTCCTTTTGCAGCAGAAAGGTACTCCAACAGAATTTTGAATTTTTTGTCATCCACTTCAGTTTCGTTATACAAGTTTTTAAGCAACCATTTTTGCCTGACCTTCTTGAAAGACCAGTCATTTTTATTATTTTTCCAAAGGTCCAAGTAAGCTAAAGCTTGAGTCTTGGCAGGAGGTTGTTCTGGTTTTTCCAAATCATCATCTTTCTCTTCATTCTTCTCCTTTTTCTTCCGCTTCCTACTTTTTTTCACAATATCACGTTTCTCTTCAGCATCAAGGTGTTCTTTGGTTTCATCTTGCATCTCTTGGTCTCTATCCTTATCTCCTTCATTTGATTCTATGTCAGAGATCTCTTGTGTGATATTCTAAATTACATGAATAACTGTGATTATTCCAAATACTAATTCGATGCCTGACGATGCAAAAAAACATTTTATCCATACTTCTAATTCCTCTTTTGGATCTGTCGTTTTCTCCAGCAACGATTCAAGGATCTGTAGAAATGAAATGGAAGGTTAAGCTTTTATATAGAATTAAATATCTTAATAAAGAGGCTGTCATGTCGATGTAAGTCTCAAAGCAGACACTAACTGGAGGTTGCAGGTCGTCATGGGCAGAAGTTCCTAGACTTGTGATTACCCAGACAAAAGCTCATCTAGTATATTTTCATACGAAAATAACACTACGACATGAACCGGTCGAAATTTAAGAAGTGTTTGGGTTCAAGGAAAATTTTAATCTTCAAATAATCAGTGACAAAAAATTCCTACTGAATAAAAACATTCAAAATATTGAAATTATGAAATGTAACGGAACCTATAAAGTTTTTTAATTTGGGGTTAAAGACTGTTAGAATTTTGAGCTTCTTTTTTTAAGATACATATTTTTGTATATTAGAAGTCACAGAAGTTCCTCAATGGGCAGTATAAATATAGTATTATGTTGTAAGGTTTTCTCATCCAACTTACTTTTCTATTTTTTCCATTCCTTCTCGTCTTCTTCATCCCGTTATTTCTCTTTTTCGAACCTTTATTTTTGGGTTTATTCTCTTTTTTCTCACTCATCTCCGTGCCATCCGAATTAGATTTACTCCTCTTTTGGTGAGCATCAGCATCATCATTTTCCTCTCGTTCCTTTTTCAAGGGGACATTCTCAAATTCTTCTGGCTTCTCAACCCTTCTCTTTTTTATTTTTTTCATCTTGCCATCTTTGATAAGAACGGTCCCATCAGAAATCTGTTCTTCTCTTTCCTTGATTTTAATGGGAAGCGATTCATCTCCGCTCATGGTATCCAAGATTTGAGCTTTTTCATGCACCTTCCGTTTCTTAGTTTTCTTCTTTTTCTTTGCTACCTCAACATTTTCAGAATGATCTTTTCCAGTCATACTAAACTTATCACAAAGACTAACAAAACAAAATAGATAAAATGACAATTGTAAAGCAGATGATTTCAAAATAAAACTACAGTATCTTTTGAAATATCAAACACAAAAATAACCATACACACAATATACATTCATGAAAGCTTAAAAGTGATGATCAGATATCCGGAAAATTCAGTTATCCTCCAGTAAGGATATTACTATATATTAACCAATTTCTCACATATTTTAAAGACTTTTCCCGCCCTTGTGCTGCCCCAACAAAGCTCACAAATAATCAACCAATGAAATAAAATCCAAAGCATCTAAAGATTATGAATATTGATTTTTTAAACAATCCGTTTCAGGTCTTGCGATTCTGAACTGAACTGGACCAGTTAATTCCTTCAAATTGTTAAGATTCAGGGTTCAGGTTAACAGTCTGAATCCCTTCCAACAAGCTAATACAATTTACTACTTTGGTTTCTATAAGCGTATAAATAATGCATTATATGAAAAAATTATAGCCGCAGGTAATTTTTTATATATTCGGCTTCTGGCTTGATCACAGTTTTATCTTGAAGGTTGATAAGCCAACCAGGAGAAATTCCAAAGAAAACCTGTCTTGGATCTTTTCTCATCATCAGCATTTCATAACATTCATCCTTTGTTAGATCCGGAAGCTGGTAGCCATACTTTTGAGCCAGTTCGACCCTTGCCAATTGAAGTTGGGCTGGGTCACTGAGGTATCCTCTTGTGTTTGGGTCCGTGTAATATGTTACAAGTTCCTGTGGTGGCAGAAGTCGTTTGTGGACTGGATTACCTTGAAGAAAATACTCCACGGGTCGAGTAAGTGCATATACGCTCTTGAGATCGAAGAACGCTGTCGTGATTGTGCCCCCGTTTCGTTCCACAGCCGCAACTGACATCTCATTCGATATCTGCACTTCAATATTAACCTTGGCCTTGAATATGTCGGCTCCTTGCTCGACCAAGAATACTCCGTAATGCTTGGAGTTGATATTTCTATAGAGCGCACGAGAATTTACTAGGGTGGTCAAATCAATCGGTTCTGAAGGATCAATTCTTCCGAGGTCGATCATCCTCTGCAGCTGCCAAAGCGTCAAAGGCAAATATTCCCGTTGTAAATGGGAATCCCTGTTGTATCCATACTTGGGTATAAGTTTAACAAACGGAGTTTTCTCTTCGTAGCCAATCCTTGGTTTTATGTTGCTGTAACCCTTAGAAGCCTGACCTTGCGCATGCTGCCCTTGACGATTCGGAGGCCTCTTCAGCGAGAACGGATTCTCTTTAATGTTAGTTAATGTCACCCTTGCCGATTTCTTAAGAATTTTAGATATTTTATGGTGAGACATGATAAATTCTTCCGTGGATAAACTGAAAACAAAAACACAAAGGCAGACAAAATAAAATACGATGATAAGTTTCAAAACGGTACGTACGTATTGACAGTGGTGTGATTACTTTGCACATGTTCACTTACCTGATGTTTGACCTTTGAACCATTTACCAGCGGTTTAAAATTTGTGTTCGATGAGACAGTATTTCAAAAAACGAATTCACTATCAGATTTTATCAGCTTCACCGTTATCCTCGTCTTCAATCGTACATATAAAACATAATTACGATCCGAACTTATATCCTTTTCTACCGATTCCATTTCATGGAAGGTCCTCAATTTATCTATTCCACCGGAAAAAAATCCAAACATGGCATATACCTTTTCTACCTTTCATATCGGAAACAAAAACATTCATTGTAGGTCTTCAATTTATTGATATATTCCACCAGAAAAAATCCAAACACGACAAGTAATCCCGTTTCCGAGACTCGCACCTGTAATCAAATCATGTAATACCTCGTAGCCAGAGAGACACAAATTAGTAACAGCAATACAACACCCTAAATGCAGCAAGCGACACAAAAAGGAAATATTTTTTTTTTGCACAACTCATTGAAAAAATCTTTGGCGTACACAGTGTAGAGATATCAAGATACTACTGAAATAT
>QRAM01000035.1:203490-257362 GCA_013436055.1 Halocynthia roretzi
CAAGAAGGTTGGGATAAGTTATCGCAAACAACACTAAGTAATATGATGTTACAATACACGAGAATGACAGTATACTAGCGACTCAGAATAATCACTGCATATAGACAGTACATATCTCATATTCAGAGATAATCACAGATACCACAGAACATTGAACAGTATCACATATATACCAGATAGAGATCATGACCACTGTTCGAATGTAAAGTTCAAAAACAAGAAGAAAAAAAGAACTAAAGTAATGGTGGCACTGGTCCCATCCTATTTTGCCTAATTGAAATACCAAGCTCAACACTCCCCCCTAAGCTAGGCACGTTGTCTGTACCATTGTCGAAATAGAAGACAGGATTTCCTAGAAATAATAAGGTCACAGGCATTACCGCATCATTGCTGAAAAATTTGATTGTCAGCAGTAGCTATGAAAAATTGGAGTTGACTCTGCTATAGTCTATACTTAGGACAGATCTCAGCAATATAAAGAATCGACTGAAGAATTGAATACCCAGCTGTAATGAATACTAAACCATATGGAAGTATACCAAACAATTTGAGAACTACCACATGGAGGATTTATTTTGCATAATTATTATGAACCAGAATTTCATCTATGTTCATTTTTTTGCCATTTGATCCAAAATATCACCTATTTCGACTAGGTGCAGGGTATCGGTCGAACTATCTTAAACATTGCAATGTGCAAATTAATAGTTATAACGAAACTGTTTCTCGATACTTGTATTCACAATGCTATTTTTTAACATCATCTACAGAGATTTCTTTGTCACGAGATAGGTCACTTTCAGATATACTTTCACTTGTACCCTGATCTAAAGCTGAATCTGGAGCAAGTGTAGTGCTCTCATCAGGAATAACTGTTGCATTATTTTCTGTGTTAGGATTTTCATAGCTCTCTAAAATTATGGGTATGGTAGACACAACGTCAAGACAGTCATCTACGTTAGCAGTGGCACTTTCTAAAAGCGGCCGATCTTCGATAGATATATTATCTGTTTCTTTGTCGGTCGTAACATTCAAAGATTGGATAGAATCTATGTTGACAGATTCTTCTTCGGCAGCAAGTTCATCAGGTTGCTGCTTTATATCTGATGGATTTTCCTGACCTATTTCAGATGACAATTCACTAGCAATAGGGGATTGGGGAGATTTAACAGATTCCTGTACAAATGCGGTGATGACTTCATTCGATTCTGGATCTGCAATTGAAGGATGATCCTCTTCTGCAATTTCACCGTGGTCTAACACAAGTTCATCCGAGATTGTATTTGAGGGCACTAAAATAATAATCATTATTCCTTATGACTGGACAGGCTACATAAAGCAAGCAACACATAAATGCATTAATTGTCGAAGAAGAGCATACATCTAAATAAACTTACTAGAATGAATTGGAGCATCAGGATTGCTTTGGGGTAAATCGAGAAAACATTTTTGTGGCGGATCGTTTTCTAGCTCTTCATTTGTACTTGGAACGTCTGAACAGTGAATGATGAATATTATGTAAAGGACTGTGACGTGTCTTAACAAATATGTCATAAGACTGTACATGCAGAATTTCATTTTGTGCAGGAAAACTTTGTAAGTATCCGAATGTCAATTTGGTTTTAGTTTATCTATTGCATATTATTATAATATAGGTGATTTCAATGAGATCAGACAATACCACTTTGTTCTACAGTACATTCTTTTTACTGCGAAAAATGATGTGCCTTGGTGTCATACTGCCAATTTAGACATATCACATTTTTAGATTACTACTAAGAGCTTGCCTTGAAGAGCCTTATTTTCTTCATCTGTGCTGTCTTGCTTTATATCTAAAGAGGTTTCTAGATCTCCTCCAACAGCATCATCATCATCATCACTTTCACCCATCATACCTTGTTCTGGATTCTGTACAATATATATTGTAAGTTCCATAATATTAGCCATGAAAATCATGTACACCAGTTATACGAGCTCTACCTTCATTTCATCATCTTCCTGCGTTAGGGAATCTAGACCTGGAATACCTTTCAGACTGTCCTCGATCGGATTGTACAGCGAAACTCGTACAGGAGTCTGAGTGTAAAGAATAATCTTCAATTAGAAATCGAAAAAGGAAATCTTACATAGACCACAAATCATAGATATCTATATATGCGAACTTACAGGCATTGGCAGAAAATCAGGATTATCGTTGTGGTCCGCATAACAGCTCGGGTGGAAATTAATTTCGTCCACAGTGACGCAATTCAGGAACTGCCATTCGTCGTCTTCATCATTGTAGACAGTCTTGAATGACTCCTTGCAAACTTCACAACGCTGCAGTAGAAATAAAATCATTAGATACTGAAATACTGCAATTTCACAGGATAAAACCTAAATAGGTATTCCCTTCCCTGATATTCCTCTTTCCCTGTTATTTGTCACCAACCCACATTAAAATATGAATTATTGAAACACAAAACAAATCAATTGGACTAATTCAACAAATCTACATTACTAAAACTACTACACCACATAAATCTTCCTATAGGTGGCTTGAACATGAAAATCAACCGAGTAGGAATCTCTTCATTCTTATTTTTTTGTCATCGGGGATACGCATGATACAAAGATATGAAAAAATGAAGCAGGCTCTGCAGAAATCAGTGGAGTCAAGTAGGAACAAAATAGTGACTCACATCCTCGTTAGCACGGCCAGTTACAGGAACCACCAATTTCTCAGGGTCTTCAATCTCTTGGGTAGGTTCAGGTGCCTGACTATCTTGCGATATACCGTCATCAAACAGAGGATTCTGAACTCGATTGGGATCTCCAATTTCTTCGTACATTATCCATTGCTGGTGAGTAAACACATTTGTAAGTATAAAGGAGATGTGAAGGTCAATTAATTCTCTATTGCAGAATAGACTTACTCCTGCAGTAGGGAAGATCAGTCTGTGAGTGTCTTTTATGCCATCCCTGTCTTTTCTATTGAGCCTGTAATGCCAGTCGAGGTGTTCGGCATACATGTCAGTTTGACGCGAGGTGAAACGCATTCCACAAGCCGAACACTGGATGCCTGTGTATAACCTAGTGATGATATTATCATGACGCCTGTAAAAAAAACAAATTGCTCAAGTACTAGCTCGCTATGTGATGCATAATTTTTTTTAAATCTAAGATGATGAACCACAACTGTTTCACCACAAAGGCTACTGTTTATTTAAATCAATTTTCCCATGAATCCAAGGTCATTATCATACTGGCTGTGTACGTGGTCATAGAGTTACCGTACTGCAATTGCCTGACACGTAAGTATCATGCACAAATACTTAAAACAAATGCAGAAAAAGGGGGTGATGAATTGTATTGAAATTTTATTCATTTATCACAGCTTTTCAACTTTGCTCATGGAATCCCAATCTGTTATGAACCACGATTATACTTCACAGCAAAAACTCACTTCTTCAACAAATCAGGATTCTTCAAAGTGAGAAGAGGTAGCTTTACATCAGGATCTACGTTCATCAGATCGTCTTCAAAGAAGACTGGAGTTGGTACACGCTGCTGTTGTTTTTCCAAATCCAATGCTTTATTAGATTTCTAAAATAGCAAAATAGTTAGAATCACAAATATCAATTGACAAACCTTATAATATACTACTCACTGTTGCCTTCAAAGGCTCTGCTACACCCAGTTTCATGACTGGTTCGACAGGAGCATTAGGCTTAACGTCAACCTTTACTTCTGATGGTACAGGACTGTCGTTCCGACTCGACGGGCTACTGCCGGCAGCAATGTCTTCAGACTTGTGACCTGGTATGATACCCATATTCAAGAGTTCTTTCAAGAGTTTATTGACGCTGATTTGATTCATCTGCGACTCATGGAGTTCTTGTGGCTGTTGTTGTGGTGGCAAGACGTCCTTGCGCCCGGGTGAATCGCCGCCCCTTCTAACATCAGGCTCATGAAATCTTGGGTTGTCCTGAGAGAAAAAGAAATGAATCACACATTTTAATATTTACCTATCATCTAGCTAGTTGAAAAAAAAAACATTCAAGAAATTCTTACAATTGGCATTCGATCATCAGGGTGAAACATCGATGGACCGGGGCCAAATCGGTCATCTAGCGGACCTTCTGGTCTTCTTAACATAGGCCCAGTTCTTTCACCTGTGCAGTATTTAATATTAACAATCAAATAACTTACCATAAAATTACATACGATATTGGTATTCTGACAAAAAATGAAGCATTACCCCGAATAGGAGGACGTCTATCGAATTCTGGACGTGGAGGACCCCGTCCCCGCATTTCTCTTGGCCTGAATTCGTCTCTTTGATCACGGGCTCCGAACCAACCAGGTTCGTCGATTCTGTCTTCACGCCAGTGCGGATGCCGCATGCGGTGCGGGTGTGCCAGCATTCTTTCAGGGCGAGGTCTGCCGTGGAATCTATCCTCGACGGGTCCACCAGGAGGAAAACGGTTAGGATCATCCTTGAGAGGAAGTTGAAATTGTTATTGTATAGGTACATTATTGTATACTACAAAAAAGCATATTTCTGTTTGGATATACCATTTCTTCATTCCAAGGTTCATCTCTTCTCCATCCTCGACCACCAGGCCTATTTCCTCTGCGGAAAGGACCTCTCTCCCATCTTCTATTCCAAGGCTTTTCTTCATCACTTAATATTTAATCCTCTATATAATTATGCTACTCTAGTATTGATGAATCACAAATTCAGGTCTGATGGAAAAAAATCTCCCCAAAGACTCCTAAGTACTAACCGATTCCATCCTCTTCTACTAATATGTGCCCCTCGTTCTGGATGATGTTCTGGCACAGGATGCCTTACTTCTCTATTCCTCTTCATCTCATGTTCAAGTTGCTCTATCTCGAGTTGCTTGGCCAGTTCTGCTTCCCACTGACGTCGATCTTCGTCCTCTCTCATAATGGCTTGGAGTCTTGCATCTTCATCATTGTGTGGAGGAGTAAATTCCGGTCCATCTTGCCTAAATCTCCTGCCAGGCCGTTTCCTTAGAATAAAAATGCATTTGGGTCAAGCAATGTTCATTTACAAATACAAAGGTTCCACTGCATAAAACACAGAACAAATTTATTACCCTCTATCCCATTCTCTTTCAATTGGACGTCTCTCTCTTGTTGAATGTTCAATATGTTTGCTCTCTGGTAGGACATCTTCCTGTTCAATATCATCACTGCTTTGTACAGTGTTATCAGGCACCATAGCATCGTTATTCATATCAATCTGCATGACTTCGTGTTGCGTTTCTCCCACAGACTCTATCTCCTCCTTTACCTCATTTATCTCCTTTACAGGTTCTTCATCAGTCTTTAGCTCTTCTGCATCTTTATCAGAGACAACTTCCCCATCTTGTTCATCATTCACTGTATCGTGTGTTTTTTCAGGCACTTGGCTTTCCTCGGACTTCGGAGGCACTTCTGGTATATTTTCACTCTCTGGGCAAATGTCATCCGTTCTCAAATCTGTGTTGTCAGAATCCGATTTAATTTGATCGACTTCTAGATCTGTCAGAGCATCACCGCTGTCTGTCTTGATATCTCCAGAAGACAACTCGTTTGAAACATCAATATTTTCGTCGCCTGAATTGACGTACTTGCGTTTTTTCAATGGTAGTGATGGAGATTTATTGATTTCTTCTTCACTTTTATCTTTCATCATCTCTGGGCTGGTCAAAACGTCTTTTGCGAGCAGCTCATTGTCCTCGGCTGATTCTGAGTCGGATTTTGTCTTCAGGGCTTCGGCAGAATACTGTTTCTTGTACGCCGCAAGAAGTAAATTCCGCCTATGGTCTTGATAAGCTTTTTCCGCTTCAGTTTGATCTCGTTTCAGCTTCCTGGAGTGGTCGCGATATGCTTGCTCATCGAAGTTTTTCGCGTTCGCAACACTTTGAGGAATCGCAGCGATGATGTAGTCCTCCGGTTCTTCCAGTACCGGAGAAAAGCTTTCACTCTCGCTTTCTTCCTTGGAACAATTCACATTTTCATTCTGGTTTGGTTTGTCTACAGCTTCAGGTGACCTTTCCATAATTATTTCATTTTCCTTTTCCGAGACATCATCTTTCTCTATCTCTGGCCGTGCATAGACCCTCAGAGAAAGTTTATTACCATCCTCTCTGTCACCTTGACTGTGTCTTCTGCTGGCGCCTTTTTTTTCTTGATTTTTGTATGGTCGAGTATTACTTGGTGGGTGTATGAGGTCTTTCTTGAAAGAATCTGGCTTACGTTCGGGAATCTGCAAACGTCTTTCCTCACGCATTCTACGATGCTGGTCTTCCAAATCAAGAGATCCATAGGAGGTTCTACCTTGAGCGAATTCTTCAGGTCTCGGAGAAAAATCTTCGTGTCTTTTGGGCAATCTGCCGCCGCGATTACGTTGAAACTCGTCGTTGAATTGCTCGGGGGCATTACGAATCCTGGGATCCCTGATATGGGAAGGATGAACTCTAATTTCTTCTCTCAAATTAAACCTCCCGCGTCTCAAATCCTCGGGTGGCATTTCTGCTGAATTAGTCCTGTGCAAAGGTTGGTTGCGACTTTCATCCATAACAGGTGGTGACGGAGGCCTGAAGGTGTTCATGTTGAAACTATCTTCATGCACTAATGAAAAATGAAGAATATAGTAAAGAAGTAATCGTCAATAAATTCTCAATGAGTGTAAAGCAATGTAATTTGTAACATACTATCAAGTTCCATTAGATTAGTTTTTTGCTCCATTTCTTTGGCTCTCTGTTCCATGGCTTCTTTCCTTTTCTGTTCACGAATTAGTTTGTCGATGGGTAGTGGCTGCCCGTGCTCTGCTAATTCTTGACCTGAAAAACCATAGTTACATAATGATAATAGAAACAGATTTATACAATGTCTATGTCTACTAATACTAAACAAATGGTACCATAGCTAAGCTGCAGTACTTACAACATAATACAACTTTAATTTTAATCATATCTATGTAATGATGTATGAATATGTATAGAAAATCGCATAATTGGATATATTTCAATATTTCTAAATCTGAAGCCTTACTCATAATCTGCAAATTGCGAAGACGCTGTAATTCAAATAACTGATGTAATTGCTTTAAAAGTTCCTGATGTTGACTGTGAGTTAGCTGTCCAGTTTGCAACTGAATCTCGGCCTGAAATATATAGGACATGGATAAATAAGCTGGTAGGTCGACGGGTACCCAGCCACCATTGCTCTTGGTCCCTATTTTCCTCTGGCATATTTGATATATGGTATGAGAGCGACTTATTCAGGGATGATGTATCATGGTAACATCAACCACATATCAATAAATTAACCAGTTAAAACCATTCAAGCCTAAAATCTCAAGCAAAGCATAACTTAGCAAACCTGTTTAAGAATTTCAGCCTGGTGACTAAGAGTTAATTCTTGAGGTATTCGTAGGTTAGGATCAACGCTCGATCTACGTCTCGCAATAGGTCTGTGATCCATTGCTGCTCTGTGATCTACTAATGGTAATAATCTGTTTATTATAACATAATTTCAATACCAAAAATATAATTAATTAGATCAGTCACACACCTGTCATGGCTCCGGCCCATCTTTTCGCAGGCGGTCTCCAATTCATGCCCCGATCTCTGTGGACTTCTGGTTCTTCGGGTTCCGGAGAAAATCGGGGTGAAATCGAGCCATCAGTCGACCTAGGGATAAGAGAAAATCAATATTAAGGAAATCTAAATAAAGCTATACTCTCTACCTTCTCTGCCCCTTGCACCCTTTTTATCAAACATCAAAAATGACATTCCCTCACCTCGGAGAATCTTTTCCTCTTTTTCTCTCTCCTTCCCGAACAGCCATGTGACGAGGCTGTTGTTTGTCCAGCTTGCCCTTCCTAGGGGGATCAAGGGCTCTTCTGGGTGGTGAACGTCTCCTAAGCAGATTATTCGATTGTTATAAGTTGAACATAAGATTACTCAACAAGGAAATCTCTATCTATATACAATCCTGTCGGAAATTTCTATTTGATTTAAGCAACAACTTTACATCTTACTCAACTAAGTCTCAATATATCACAAAATATACATAGCTTATATATAGATTCTTTCAGGGAAATTTTCACCACTTAGCAAAAATACAAGTGAAATAATATATAAAATGCACAAATCAAACAATTCTCCCTTCCGTGTTGCACTCTATTATGATAAATCCTTAGCAAATCATACCCGTTACATTTGTAAGAGGAATCTCAATGGGAGGGAAATACTGCCTGGATATTATGTTTAATAAAATGTACTATATGCTGCTTAGCAGACCTTTCCAAAGATGTGCTCCTTCTTGGCTGTTTAGCTGGCGGTGACGGTGCATGAGGAGATGGACGTTTTGGCATCCTGTCTCTTTTCTTTGCTTTTTCGGGTTTTGAAGATTTTTTGGATGGCTGCTCCTCTTTATTCTGTGAAGATGTTGGTTAGTTTTGCATTATGAAATCTGAAGTAATTTAAAATATTATCTAGATAAAAACCTTAGAGATGTTGCTTTCCAACTGCTTTGAGCCTTTCAGAAAGTTCTTATTGTTATTTGGTGATTTTTTTGCAGCTTTTACCATCAGTGCTTTGTCCTTGTTCAATTTATTTTTCTTTCCACCAGATTTCAAAGGACTTTTGGGCACCTTGCTTTTCTCGGATGCGATCGGCGACTTTATATCCTTCTCCTCTCCGGAAGATGACTTGCTGATGTTGGCTTTCTTTGAGGCGTCAACTTTTTTCGATTTAGTTTGTTTTATTCCGGTAACTTCTTTGATAGTGGTCGCCACGCTGTCAATTGGTTTAGTCATGATGGATGTTACCTACAAATAAGTAACCTTGTTGATGAAACATTCCGGCGATGCAATAATTTTAAAGATTCTAAATTATATGTTGGGCATCCCTAGATGCAATAAACTCACGAGAGTACATAAAATTTGCATACCTTTGGCCTATTTTCATTTTGAGTTCTCGGATCCTTCGAGACATTTTTAGTTTTTGTAGCTCCAACATTTTGATGTTGGAGCTTTTGTTGATTTCCATTAGGCAAACCAGCACGTAATCCAGCTGAGCAAATAAGTTCAAAGATTATTATATTAGCAGTGTCATAAATGGTATTCAACTTAATACAATCAAAAATACTTTATACCTGGTGATTTCCGTTTCAACGGCAACAGCATTTTTTCTTCTAGGATCCAGAGGTGTATTTTCCGACTAGAACCAAATTGATATATCAGTGGTTTAAATTTAACCATGATGTAGACAGAATTGTACAATCAAGAAATTTGATAGTGTGAGAGCTTTATCACTATGGCATAGTTAAGCTGAATTGTTGTAAGATGAAGATGAGCAAGGCTAGAGACTTGTGCAGCGGTATATTAATTGTGATTACATGACCAAATGATTAGGTTTTCCTACCTGCTTTGACAGAAGATGATTCCTTCTTTCCCTCAATGCCAGTTCACGCTTAGTCTGTTCTAGTTCGAGCAGAAGTTTTTGTTGCTGAATTTCTAGCAATTGTTTTTGCTTGTTAATTAAATCTTGTTTAAGATCCACACTGTCCGAGGACGTAGCAGCAACCTACATGGAGGAGTGTAAGAATCATACCATATTCAATGGTGCCATGTGTCAAAAGGCCTCCTCTATATCTTAGACATTGGTAAGATCCAAGGGACTTGGAAAAAGCTATATCGTTGCAATTACAAATTGCACAAAGATAAAATTTGATAATAATATCAGCATCATCGTTTTCACTTAGCCCATAGTCAGTCTTATTCCCGTAATAAAAGTCTTGTGCATTGAGGTTCTGTACATTGTAAAGGACAACAAGAGTAATTGAAGCTATGTAATAATTCGGAAACCTGAGCATTCATCTAAACTTAACACCAAGGCATGAGTGCGTCACAGCAACTTTGATCCGTAGCCAAAAATAAAGTTTCAAAAAATGTGCCAATATGGCATGGACGATCAAACACTTACAGATTTCCGAGCTAATAAAGTAGCACTGCTAGCTGCGAAACTGCTTTGTGAAATTGAATTTGCAGATACTGCCGAAGTCTCAGCCTGAAAACCAATGCAATATTTAGATAAAAAGTGCTGTGATACAGTGAAACTTGCTTTAAATCAAGACCAACAAACATCAAAGTTGTGCAAAAGAACCAAATGAAACCAATACAAAAATCACCTTTTTAAGAAATTTAGGATTTACATGGATACTGGTTGAAAGTTTGTCTTGCAAATGTGGAGGTAAAGGCTTCACTGGCCAGTTAGGGTCGACCGCATGGATTGTCACGTCAACTTCGTGAAGTTTTTTCAGTGGAAAATAATCGTCCCACGTGGAACGAAGCTTGTGAAGACAAACTTTTGTCTTTTCATCTCCCTGAAACAGAAGCGTTATGGTGACATCATTCAGTCTGAAATTGAAGTCATTCATTCATCCGATTCTCACCGTATCGAAAGTGAGGTGGAAGCTTCTGACTATGTTCTTCGCAAACAATGGTGTGTAGTTTCCTCCGACGTTCTTGACGATCGAGTCCTTAAGGTACATGATAGGAAGACGACATTCCGGTCGAGCCTGATGTTGGAAATTCGTTGGTTTTTGGCATTTGCCAATAAAGAAATTTAATCAAATACGAAGGTGAAAAAAACAAGACCGAAAACAGAACTATTTCGCAGATCGTATGAAATATACCGAGTGGTTAAACGGCAGCGCTTTTATTTTCTGCCATATTGAGCATGGTAGCTCAACGGAGATTGGTATTAATAGAGAATCCTGTTCAATTTTTTTCAAATCGTTAAGGTTTCAACTAGGCTTATATGTTGAATCACCCTGATACATTTTTTTTTTTTTAATTTTTCATTCGCCGATCAACATTTAACGAATTTAAAATTGAACGAATCCGTGTCAACTCCTTACACCTCTTCTTGTTCAGCGTTGTCCTCAACTCCTTATCATGAAGCCAACGATAGGCAAAGAGAAACTTCTACAACTAACAAATGCTTACAAGGCAAGCACAAACTGCAAATGCTTGATTCATTTTTTTGTTTAAGAACACACAATTATCAGTGTACAACATTGATCGTTTAAGACATTGCATGAGATACCGCGAACAAAAAAGTATTGAGATTAAATTTGTAAAAGGTTGACTAAAATACCACAAAAATGAAACAGAAAACATATGAATGACCAAGAATGAGACTTGTTGCAATTCAAGAATAAAGCAGGCTACCTAGGTGTACAAAACTAGAACAAATGTAGTTCTTGACTTTTCCGAGATCATTCAAAGGCATTCTCTGCTCAGTGGAAAGCAAGCACAAGACAATAACTGCTGGCGGGTGGATCATTTCGTTTTAAAAGGCTTATAATAAATATTATTGATCGGAGCTGTTTAGCCTTTAACTTTAACGCATAAAACTCGGAGCTCGTATGAATTTTCACGAGTGAAAATAAATGTTTATACCTTGAAAACAAACTTAAGACTTTTAGTTATTGAAATTTCACTATTTTTTTTGCAACGAAAACCGAGTCTTGACGATTTTATCACTTCATTTAGGCTAGATTTAGTTCCTGAAAACATGTAAGTTTAAAATTCGTTAATCGAAATAAAATAGTACTAAGAGGTAGGTGACGAGGCACCAACATCTGCAGGCGAATCAAGATTCTCTTCATCACTTTCATCAATAATTTTTGGGAATATCCATCCATCACTTTCTACAAATTCACACGGTTTATTCTTATCCATATACAGTATCGAGACACTTCTCTGGGCATGTGTTACGGAGCACGGGCTAGTTTCAGTTATTTGAGGAGGATTTTAAAAACTTGTTAAGCGAACGCTTGAGAAAGCGAGGAATTAAGAGTGTGTACATAAACAAACTCGTATTTGAGCTTTTTAATAATGCGACAAATTAATATAGTTATCTGTGATCATGACTACGATATCGTCAGAACTTATTCCTGCCGTTTCTACCAGTCGTTGCTGATCACCACAGGAATCTATCTTAAAAATTGCACAGAATTCTAATTCCTGGCAAAAGAAGTTTGCAATACTCTTGAATTCTAACAAGGAAAGCATAAATAAATCTGAATTTGACTGTTTCTATTTCATTTCAATGGCATTTTAGTGCAGCGATAAGCGAAATAATACTCAAATTCAACTCTAGTGTTAAACTAAGAAAACGAGCACAAAATTTACTGATCTAAACCTTATTTATCTGTGCCTCTATTATGTCGACGATTAGATCGGCGTTGAGCAGATATTCTTCAGCCAGCATCGTTAAAGCGTTGATGTGAGGTTTCGAATTGAAGGTGAGGTCGTCCAACGACATCTGATACTCTTTGCGTATGGTATTCGCCATATTTCTCTCCGCTCAGATGACTAACAGTGACGAAAATGGCCTGACAGGCTTACGAAAACTTGACCAAGGCGTCACATGTAGAATTTCCTCGACTTTTTCCGCGGATTGCCAGTGGGAAAACAGTAAAACGAACAGAATACAAAGAACCAACGTTCGCGAGAGAAATCAGTGGCAAAATGGCGAGGGCGTGACGTCATAAGCACATGATTGTCACGTGATTAGTCTCGAAGCAGCCGTTGCTCTTCGAATAAACCTGACAACATCCCAAGAATCTTCTAAAAATAGTGTTCCTGTTCTTTATATAATGGAATTATTACTGTCGGATTGATATTCTTCTTGGATATTAACACTACAATATACGGCTTTTGATAATCAGCATTGATTAACATCAAACACTATGAACAGTCAATAGCTACCCCGGTGACCTGACTTGAGTAAAAATGGAACCCACTACTTTACCGTCCAGATTCATTATTCTGATACTGGTGTATGCAGTCGGATCATGGTCCTTCGAGAGGAATTTCATCAGGAAGTAAACGTTTCTTTCGGGTCCATTTTTCTTCATTCTTATCGTATGTATGTATATGCCCACACAATATTGCATACAGTACAAGCTAGAAGTCGAGGAGGCCAGGCATATTACGTGCAGCGTTTAGTTTCCTACAAAAGTCTACTCCCCAAACCATTGCCTATGGAAATTTCTTTTAATAAAGTTCCATTGTCACCCGACGGGTAATACAGTCCACACGAGTATAAAAAGTTGCCAAGTATCAGCTTTATATTAAATATCTGAATACCGAAATTCGTACAGGTCTCACCATCTAACAGTCGTAAGTGCGAGCGAATGTTAAACAAGATGGTCGTTGATTGAGGTCTGGCTGTATAGCAAAATACATACAACGTTGCCAATGTGCGTTAAACTACGATAATGTTCCAAATGGTAAACGTGAAAAACGATGCAGCATGACTGTATAGGCAATTAATATTTCGCATCTCTCGCCTTGTTATCTGTGATTTACAAGCGAGAAAGGCGGAGATGCAATTAGCACTGGCTAGATAAGTATTCACCAACTAGCTCCGAAAACAGCTGCACCCAGGTGTGACGTCACGCGTGTCTGTCAATTCCCGGAGCACCGTAAGACGACTGAAATTGAAATTATGACATGTCTTATAATAAAGGTTCCGACGCTGACTGACGAACAACTCGCTGACAATTGCGGAGATAAAATATATCACGGGTCTGAATTTTCAGTTTTCGAGAAGTATCGGTAAAAGATATTTAGGGATGATCCCAGGGAGGATACTACTTCTATAACTAGATGATTCAAGCGGAGGTGGACGTACTGTAGTATCTTCTCTTGAATGAGAGAGTCAGGCAGGGTATTTAGGATATTTTGGTACAGTAATAAGTCGGTGACACAGATCAAGTTGGAGGATATTCCACAGTTACTAGTGTACTTTATTTGCTTAGTTAAATTTGACTACGTGTGATCACGCAGTCGAATGTTCGTGGAGATTCAGTTGTATTGAATTCAGTCGTGTGTAGATGTGAGGTGTAAATGTGTTTAAATTCCGCAGTAAGATCAGCAGACAGGATATTGATATATAATTATATGATATATTTCCTGTAGGATATATAGCACAGTATTTTTATAGTATATTTAAGCGTATACATGTTACTAGGGCGGGTGGGATAGTTGTTTTTCTGTACTCTAAAACCACCGACTCGGAGGCGACAAGGGATACAGATAAAGTTCCATGTAGTCATTACTTCGAATATACACTTATACTTCAGAATTACTCACTCTTCAGTTAGAGCAGAGACTATCTTACTGCATAACTCACTTATACATATAACAATTAGTAGTGAAGTGGTTGAATTTGCTGTTGTTTTATACCATTAGCAGCTGATACACAAGACAGTCGTATAATACTAAGTAAACGTTGTGGGATACGGAAACTCTAGTACAGATATAAATTGTTGTTGTTTCATACCATTAGTAATTCAAATTAATTCATTTGCTCTATTTTACCACCAAAAAAATAAAACCTTTATTCGATTTCTTACATAAGATTGAAGGTAAGAGTGAAGGAAAATTAAACGTCATCGCGGGTTTCGTGTTAATTCTATAAAGCATAAAAGTGCAGCACATCGTTTTGAGGAAAACTGTTTTGACCTATTTCCGATAAACCAAGATTATTTCTAAAACGACGGAAGAATAAGAAGAACAACCATGTCCGGGTACGAGAATATGCTGGAAAAATACAGGGATGTTGATGAGGATGCAATTATGTCAGAGCTAACAGAAGATGAACTTGCTCAACTCGAGGTAAAGCTAAGATGACTAATAGTAGATTCCCTTTCATTTCTGATTCGACTCACAGACCCTGGCCAATGATGGCCTAATCACACAAATCTCTTACAAAGGAATGTTATGTTCAAATTGTAGAAATTCCTATTTCAGTTTGGTACAGCGACAGAATGAAGTTGTCTCCTAACGTACAGTGGTCTGCACCGATCACTATATTAATTCGTTGTACTGTATTGGCTAAATTATAATATCATGGTTGCCGGTATAAATATATATCCCACTACATGGTATTAAATCTCGATATGATTCTAGAATGAAATTGATAAAGAAATATTGGAACAACCACCAGAAGCAGGTGAATCAGGAGGCTCTGACTCGTATACAACCACTGACGATAGCGAAGAGTCCGAAGAAAGTCAAGTAAGAACTTCCTACAAGCTATGATTCTTTTACAACTCGTCCTAAGTAGAGTATATATATATATATGAATTTGTCAATTCTTTACTTGCAATATATAAGACAGAAGATGAAGAACGTGAGGAGTATCCCAAGATACATGAGCAGGAAGAAGAAGAGTCCATTGAACAGCAGCGCAAAATATTAAATACGAAGAATCCACCCCCTAAGGACCAGCCAAGCGCATTTAGTCGAGGAAAACTTGACCGAACGCAATTAAAACCTGTTCCCAAACATCAGCTGCCACAAAAGAAAGACGGTTTATAGTGCATTCTTTTTGGCTTTCACCATTGACTAGCGATTTATAATACTAAAAGTTTTGACAATATCGTAAATCTCGACAGGAAAACATACTTTTAAACTCCCAACCTTGAAAAAAACTCAGACGAATACCAAGAACAATGACGAAACTCCAGAAAAGAATGCCGAATTGAAAAACGAACTTATACAAGCTGTGAAAAAGCGGGATAAGTAGGACCAATAGAAACAATTCCTATTACTATGTAATGTATTGTAACACCCAATATGTAACAGAAACTGTACTTTATCGCAGAAAAAAATACCGAAGGAGCAGTAGCGGAATAGGCAACGCTAGGCGATTGAGCAGTCACGTGGTTCCCAAGGCCCGCAGAAATTCAAAAATTATTCGGTATAGAGACGGTAACGAAAACGTACTTAACGCAGCGCAAGTCAACTCGAATTTTATCGCGCAAGAAATGCAAAGTCTGCGTCCAAAACTTCGTAAGGTAAGAAAATTTCATAGAAAATGTGTAGAAGAAAATATCTACGCCATGATATTCATATGGAAAATTTAAGGTTGCAGTGAAAGAACCGAAGCTCGTACTGCCGGAAGAGCTGCACGGTGTTTCGTGTAAACGTATTACGGCCGGAGTTAAAAAACTTCAAGAGGAAGACGAGGCCGATCCGGAAGTCGCCAACAGTGAAGATGGAGATGCGTCACGGAATTCGGCTTTCGGCGGTTACGACGCAGATAATGACGTAACTCCGTCGCTCAGCGACGAAAGTTGCGCAGTTATAAACGAAGACTGCTATAATGAAGTTGAAAAGGAAAGGCAAAAGGCCATGTCCGAATGCAGCGAGGCACCGAGCGATGGCGTTATGACTATGGCGTCGACTGCTAGCACAAGTGCTGAGTCATGTGACGTATTCGGGGAGCTATCGATAAACCCGAACAGCGTGGAAGAAATGGTGGAAAGAGTGCGGGAAAACGACCCTACTTTGACCGAGGTCAGTGAAATATAATACTTGAGTGACTTGGTGACGTGAATTAGGATTTCATATACAAGTGTTCCGAAGTCAAACAGACTTCACGGAATGCCATTGCTGTTTTCTATAATCCCCGACAATTTTGGATCTAATTTTCGAAAATTCTAGTAATATATCATCCATATTGAATAGCAGTCTCACCCATCATCGTTTTAGTGTAAAATGCACCCAATATTTCCTCCATTTTGTCTGCATATTCATATTCCCATTATGACATTAAAACCGCGTGACAGAAAAACGACGGCCAGTGATACTGGTTTGGCTTTGTATATAATGCAAGTATGCGAGAAAAAAGATCATATATAAATAGAAAAGAAGGTCAACATTTGGATGCAGTTTCATGTGGTGTCTCCAGCAGTTCATGACAGCTATTGCATTAGTCGTAGAACCACATCCATAGTCGTTGCAAGACGTTAAGAAGATGTGTGATTTGTTCGCTATTACCAAATGAACATCTGATGATAGAATAGCTTAAAAAAAATCGTCAATCATTGGCGGCTATCACCCTGCTCAGGATCACTCTGAAGGTTAGCTGGGTTCTTTTTTTGGGTCGAATGGAAACATAAAGATCTTATCAAAGGTCATAGATAGTTGTAATGCTGTGAATTTGTTATTAATCATCAGAGAAAATCTTTTGAACTTTGACGTGTCGTGACGTAAACGTTTGGCACATATCGACTAGAAATTTAACCTGAGTGTCAAACTTCCCAACGGTATCAAAAGAGTTAATTTTACCATTCTCAGCTACGAAATCTACCTCCCATGAGCTTCGGAACGAAACCTGTTGTAGCTCGATCTCAAGCAGTCAGTGTTTGAAACACTAGCTAAAAACACGTCATTATATTTATAGCCCTATGTAGATACACCTTGCAGATATACTTTTTCTGAATTACCAGACCATTTGTTACTCCAGTAGGATTCCAAATTCAAAAACGGGCGCCTTGATTGATCTTGTCAGTTCAAAAATGCTAAAATTGTGCTCCAGGTGAGGCTCGAACTCACAACCTCCGCATTACTCCGATACTGTTATATAAGTACGGCGCGCTAACCGATTGCGCCACTGGAGCTCGGGTCGGTTGTTGGGCAATGACGCGTTCCCTGCAATGCGTTGATTGCATGATTTCGTCTTAGATGTGGCGACACTTTTATCTCTATGTATAATAAATAATCTATATTAAAGCAAGAATGCGAAAGGAGATTAATATTCGGCCCCGGTACGGTTAATATAAAATATATGTGGTAATAGCGTAATGGAAAGGCCTTTTTTCCAGCTGTCAAAACTGGTGGCAGTTCCAGCATTTAAACAGAAACTGTGCACGTCTACCCCAACCTACTACACTAGTGTTCGTTGTTTACCTGCTTCCCTTTATTCCCTTATTACAGTATACGTTATTTACGCAAATGCCAATGGGATAGAAATAGTTATCGGTCATTCGAGTTAGAGCTCTGAGAGAGTTAAATAACTGCAATGCGGCGAAAACATTAACCCCTTCAACGTATCGTAGCAATGTTTTAATCAAATACTATACCTGATCTCAGACTCCTCGCTTGATGATGTTTACTGGGACAGGGATGTTTACTTGACGTTGACGCACATACGTAACACTTGCGTCAGCAACGTACAGAGTCTATCGCATGACGTGCGTGTGTATATTAAAGCGATCATTCGAAATGCCACGCATCCTTTGTGCTCTCTCAAGTAATCCCGACACATCAAAGACCATTGCACATATTTTTCACGAATACCATTCAATTCCGTTACGTTACTGTAATAGAATATGATATAACCGAGTGAGCACTTATCTTTCGACAGCTGCTAGAAGTTTATTGCCACAAGAAATGAACGGCTTTTGCTGACTCAGTAATCCCTAGTGGAAGCGATTTGAAGTGCAGAATCTTAAACGTCACGTGATAGTAAGGCGGAGTTCAATGCGTCGTAAGAAAATGAATTCCAGACATTGTGGCTAATGCACACGTATGAAAAATATGATAAGGATTTCTCCGAATATTCATCGAATATTGTACTCCCAAAGTTACTTGGTGATTGGTCATATTTTGTTCATCAATATATCTCACATTATCACAGGTGAATTTAAATAATATACACGACGTACCAATGGAGCTATTTGAAGAATTATCTGAAGCTATGGAGACCAATACACACGTTACTTCACTGCTTCTTGCTAACACCGGTCTGACAGACAGAGCTGCTCGAGCAATGGCAACAATGCTGAAAAAGAATACGACGTTGAAAAAGCTCAATCTGGAATCGAACTTCATTACCGGTACCAGGCGATAATTTCTTTGAACAATGACAACAATACGACAAATCTGATCTATTTTTAGGTGAGGGTGGAAGGCGTCTTGTTGCATCTCTCCGTAAAAACAATAGCCTGATAGAACTGCTGCTAGACAACCAGCGCCACATTTTCGGTGCCAAAGTCGAATTCGAGATAGCGAAATATTTGAAAGAAAACAAGTAATTTTTAAGAACAAGGATTTCTTTCTTTACAATGATTTCTTTAGAAGACGAATTTTTTTAAGATCGTTGTTGAAGTTTGGCTTTCAGTTTGCCAATCCAGGACCACGTATGACAACGTCTAATTTGCTCTTAAAGAACCTTGATATTGTTCGCAAGAAAAGAGTAGCAGAAGAAAAGAAACGAGCGCAATCTGGATTGGTTTAAATTAAACTCTTTATTGTCAAATAATAAAGTTATAAATAAATTACCATTCAACACTTCGATTTTCCAGCCCAAGAGACCACAGTTGCGGCGGCAACCTAGCAGCGAATGGTATCGCAAAGAAAGACTGGAGAAGCTTAAGAAATTACAGGAACAATCCAAGTTACTCGGACTTGACTTGACCGGAAATATTGGGGTAGTTATTGAAATATATTGATTTATAGTTCAGAAATGCAATTTAAGCAAATATATATGTGTAATTTGGACGAAATTTATAAATCCATTATTCTTTTAGGACACTGAAGTTGAAAAAGTGCTTATTAATATGAAACCCGAGGAAATATCCGTTCTTGAGAGATGGTTTACGACGAAACTGCTCGGCGCGGTCCAGGGACCACCAGGCGTCAACAAAAAGGCAAGAGAAGAAGACAACAAAGCTCTGAAAAACACATCTGTAGATAAGAAAAGTGAGTCTACAGCGCACAAAGAGGAAAAGACCGATTGTGCTAAGGTAAAATTAACAGTATTACATATATATGCAATACTGTAAATGGAAAATGAGAATTCACCAGCAATATTAATATATTATATTATTTGTATTCAGAATATTCTTTTAAATGCTCCCCCTCGAAACAAGCGAAGTAAGAGTCCTGTCGCTTCCCACGGTGATTTGATGAATTCGATTCGCAACCAAGATCCGAATGCCAGATTAAAAAAGGTGGAGATAGATAAGAAAAAAAATATGTTTGAGAACTTCATACAGCACTAATTGCCAACTAATATTTTTTCTTTTCGCAGGTGCAAGTACGACCCTTCGAATCTCCCACATTCATGTCACAACAGGATTCTGACAGTGAAATAAAGTTGCCCAAACACATACCATCGCAAAAATTCGATGAAAACTCAATCACACCCCTGGTGGTCAAAGAACGAAACGAGGGCCAAGGAAATCATGCTATGGTACCAAAATATGATACCCCTAACGATGCATTATTGCAGAGCTAGATTGATATCAGATTTCTCGCAAACACAACTTCCAAGTTATATTCAATCATTCCTAAAAGCAATCATTCCGTGTGCTTGAAACAACACACCTAGCTTCTACTCTTATATTTTTTAGGTCAGCGCACAACTTGCAGAAAAACGGGATTCGACCGAAGCAGAGGGGCGAGCTACTCACAAGATTATAGAAGTTGAAAGTCCAAAGATAAAAGATCCTGAGAAAATCCATAATCTCAAGTCAGAGCCAGAGAATCCACCAGAAGAATGTGCGCATGAGAGTGATAACGCTCTCAAATCGGACACATCGTCTTCGACAGGGATTAAAGAATGGAATGAAGGTGAAGAGTACGACAGCGACGAGTACGAAATTGTTGAAGTGGAAGTGACTGATAGCGAGGAGGAGGATGACCTACAAACTGAATCACAGAATGTTGAATCTATACCGCAAAATAAAATTGTATCTCCTGTAGAAGAAGAACCAAGCCATATATCAGAATCCCGAGGAACGGAATGTAATTCGCCGCAATATAGATCATCCCTTTCTGCAAGATTAGGTAAAAATCGACCGGAACCATTCAGAAATAACATGCCAGAGCCAAAATTGAACAATCCTTATACAGGGGTTAATAGTTACACAACTTCTCCAAAGCCAGAAGTATATGGATATCTGGATGCAAAAAGAAAAAATCAAAGCGGATCTAGCAGTCCCCGTAAAAGCAACCCAGGAACACCACTGTCTCCAAGCAGTCCATGCCTTACACCGCGTTCTCCCTTATCCCCGAGAGTGACATCTTCGCCACTAGCACAAACTAGACTTTACTCATCTCCTGATTACAATCGAAGTGTTTCGTCGGATAGCAACGTTTCCAATGATAGTTCAAGATCGGCAAATTCAAGTTCGCGATTCGGGAACCGCCCCAACACTCGAACCTACAGCAGATTTCGTCGCTCGGACAATAATCCTGTACCAGAGGAAGAAGTAAAGATATGCCCAAAAGCTCTTTCGACGATTGAATCGTTCTTTAATATCGGAGGGAAGAAATTCTAGAACGGCAGTATTATACCAAACCAGTGGATAATCATCACGAAGGGCTCAAGACAATGCCTTAATCATAAGCTTTAATATAATGTTATTTGAAAACCGGTCTGATCTTCGGTAGTTATCTTGGCTGAACATAGACACATTGGGGCCCACAACTTCACAATGGAGATTCATGTGAGATGTTGAGGGGCAATATTTCAACCTTGCACATGGGGCCCTGAATCATTTTTGCACAGGGCTCACATGTTCAGTTGCATCTAACCGAGGAATCTCACTGTTATAGCAGTAACAGATTGTGCATGTCAGATGGATGTAAGAGCTATCTTTGATGAGTGTCCTGTGCTGCTTTTGATCCTTTTCTTGCACTAATGGATCCGTGGTATTGCACAATACAATGATATATTTATATATAATATGAAGTGTAAAATGTGTTTTTTTTTGCTGTACAATAAAATCAGCTAAGCTGATGATGACTGAACGTAAAGATCTAATGCATCAAGAATCAAAACAAAGAATTAGGTTCCAGGGCTTTAGCTCACAAAGCAAATTGCAGGGGAACATAGGGTTGACAGTTTTAGCTGAACTATAGCAAGATCGCTTCTATAACGGGAAAATGATACAGCAATGAAAAAGAAGACCAAGGTACGATAAAGTTTTGACTACATTTCCTCAATAGTAAATTTAAAGTGGAATTGTAGAGCGATAATTCTCTATTGGAGTACCGGATGCAGTATGAATGGTAATGGCTGAAAATTTATCAGTTGATCATCATGTGTACATCATTGCTCCTCTTTTTTGGGGGTTTTTGGATTGTTTTCAGGAGTCGGCACATAAAGCAAACTGATATACACAGGAATCAAATTTTAATTCTATTATTTCTTAATCAACAGTAGACAACCGTCATAAATCTCAAAACGTTTTGATCTCCTGACAATCTTTGGTATTGGAATCCCTTATAACACTAAAAGAATCCAACAACTCCATCGCAAACACGAGAACTAGTGAAAAATCTCCGGACACAAAAATTCGGAGAGATCGAAGATTATATGCTTTCGTTGTCACTAAATTCAAGTATCTCATCCTCTGCCAAAGCAGTTTCCTGGTGCAGCTGCGTCAGGCCTGTAACATCCTCCAAATATGATGGAGGGGAGTTGAAGACCTCCATGAGAAAATCTATGTCATCCTCCTTATACTTGCGAAGCACATGGTCAGAACAGGCTGTACATTTGCTGAAAGAGTATGTAGTAGGAAGAATGTTATAATATTGCGAGACGAAACCTCTTATTTGATGTGGGATCATGCCGAGAGGGAAATCCTCTCGGTTACTGGCAGACAATGATTCGGGAATGGCAGATCCCGGTCCGGGAGGATCATAACGACCTTCTTCTTGATGTTGCGTGACAGATACAAAGAGCTCTACAGCAAGAGCAGATGCTATCATGGAGATACCTGGTCTGGAGACTGTGCATTGCTGGTCAAGAGTGCGATCTCTGGTAGAATTGCCAGGAGCAACAACGTCGTTACAGAAGTAGCATCCAAGTTTATCATGTGATTTTAAACTACTTGCTGCGACTTCGGAATCTGCATTTTCAGCAGTCTCCTTGTTTACTCCATGCCTCATCACAAGATAAGAATCAAAGCCAAGAGCAGAATTAATAACCAGCTTGTTATTCGCAGCAGCGATTATGGTCGGAAGCCACCGACTCTCTCTCGAATCCATTAGGAGAAAAATGACATCATGATTTTCAATTAAATTTGCCAATGTTCCGACGTCTGCTTTTGCTCTGTCGAATGTTTTTTCGTTGGTGTTTACCGGGTGTCCCGGCATCGGAATAGACAGCCTGATGCCTGTGGCGTCAACTCCCGGAAATATCTTTCGGAGTTTTTCTGCGGCAGCTATGGCTTTCGCCCTTCCTCCTGATGTGGAACAATCAGAAAATTCATATAGCGTCTGCCGCACCGGATTGGAAAATGAGACTGTTCCGTTGTCAAGAAGCGTTATCTTCTTCACACCCCATCCAAGAAGAGCCCTGGCAACATTACATCCTAGGGTCCCAGCTCCTAACAGTAAGCATCTTTGGTTTGATATTTTCTCTAAATCAATCGATGGTAGTAAACGCCACTTCATCAATTTCAGATTGAGATCCACGGCCGATTCTGCCAGTTTGACTGGATCCATTGCGTCTGCGAGGTTCACAAAACGGGGACAAAGTTTATTGTTTTTGTTACGCTCCCAGCCAATGGCATCAGGGCATGGAGATGAGAGCTGCATCTGTTTCTCTAAATCAATATTTAATTGCAGCAACAAACTATCAGAAATATTTCTGACACCTTTTATAGTTCTATCTCTAAGACAAAGAATCTTGACGTTTCCTTTCAACAGATGTCCCCACTTTGCTGCGATCAACAACAGGAAGTTTCTCAGTTGCCATCCTGGGTGATGGGGTAGCGTACTCGGATCCGAGGAACCAAACCAAATTTCAGTGGCTGATTTGGAACAACGGTCAAAATCGGACAATTTGTTGATCGACGTGGTGTCAGGGCCGGGAGAAACATTCACTATAAAAAATCCTTCGTTTTGCCTCCCGCCAGATGACTTTAATTCAGCACGGTATACATCCAAAGCAGTTACGATATTTGCGACCACTTTGTCGCCTACCTCTTCTTTTAGTCTTGAAGATTTCACGATTTTAATGTTATCAGTCGACTTCAAAAAAGCAGGGAAACCAAACCAATAGTAAAAGTGATATTTTTTCAGATCAGCAAAACTAATCAAAATAAAACGAACCAACAGAGATGGCGACTCTACTGCTCTTCCAGACTTGATATCCTCCCAAATGATCTCTGCTTGTGTCTGAAGCAATTGTTTTTTGTCCACATTTCTGAATTCTTCTAACGTGTTTTTGTTCACGAGTTCTCCGTGACTGATTTGACAAAGACGTGGTTGTTGGTCAACACCCTCGAAGGCATTATACTCGATACTGTGACGACAGGGGACAAACTCTTGTTCCGAGTTCGTGTACGACCCGACGATGGACTGCGACTCATCATTAAGTTTGAATTCGTTCAGTTTCTTATTGACTAGTTTATACCAGAATCCCGGCGATACGGTACTCGAAAACGGAACAAATTGTAACTTGGAAGTGTCTTTTTCAGTCATTTACAAGGATCGTGAAAAACTCTTTAGTTGATCTAATATTTGCCCTGCTAAATCAAACAAACTAATGATCACTATTCTTTGATGTTGTGAATGTGTAATATATTCTTTCGCTATAGCAAACACTTGTATTTTTACCACAGGCGCACCAGAGAGTTTTTACCTAACCTACTCTCAAAATGGGGACAACGCATGATATCAGTTTTTCAAGAGATAATGGTGCTTGCTAGCATATTTTGCTTGAAGAATGGGTAACCAAGAAGTCGAAAACAAGACTGTAAATATCAATGAAAATATCAGGGCAAACACAACACTGATGTTCAAGTGGCAGCAATGAATGGCTGGTTTGGCTCGCGCGCGTCATCTAGCTGACATTCACAGAAGTAATTTCTGAAGAGCAACTATCGGGGATAACGAAAATGACCCCAATAACGATTAATTAAAGAAATTTCCAAACGATTAGGAAAAATCATAGAAATCCCCCCCAGATAGTAGGTGTCTGGGATTCTTGTGATGTGTAATTCAATGAGGTAGTCTACTAAACTTGCTGAGTAAAAGGTGATGCCAATTTTTTAACAAGATTCGGGGATTCAGGAATACTGTACTTCTTCATTCAAGTTTTGCATTTATTCAATGGTTAAATTGGAGTTGATGATCATAACGTAGTTTATGCTAAGTCATAAAATACCGTGAAACCACATTAAACATGTGGGCAATGTATTGTAAACAATAGCAATACATTGTACGGAGAGGACGATTAAACTAATTTGTTAATAATTAATTCACACTGCAATGAAATGAACACTTGGACACATTAATCTCGTGATAGCGTGTTTTCATTCACTATAGGTTAAATATTTTGTGAGGGATCAGTACTTTAATGTTTAGCGTTGAGGAGATACCCAACGGTACAAGAGGAAAGCCATTACTTAAGTGTCAGTAACACAATGGAAGATTGATGATAACTCGGATAGCTATTGAATTCATAATTTATTTACGATTGCAGTTTAATATTAGGTATTAATATATAATAATTACATAAAAACTGTACACTGAATCGACCGGTATGGCAGAACCACCTCCGTATTCAGAGCAAGATCCCAGCAAAAGTGAACTGAACCCAGGTAAGACATCTGTTTAGAAAATTAAATAAAGTTTGAAAGGCAACACTTTACCTATAAAAAATAACGTTTAGATCTTCCTTATCCGAATCAAAATCCTGTACTAGCCCCACCACACCCCAAACCAAATTCTCCTCCACCCCCGTTCTATCCACCGCCCGTGAACAACGAGCAACCGGGAAATTATTACTCTTACCTTCCTCCCGGAGTTACAACGATAACACCAGGAGCACAACCGAGTTCCTCAGTAATTATTCATTCGGCTGGATTCCGTAATGTTCCTGTAACGGTACGATCTGTCTTTATTATTAAATTAGTTAGAAAGATATCAGCAAGTTAGCTTTGAAATCCTTTGTCATACTGATTCACTTCCTACAGACTACGTGTATTCATTGCAATTTGGTCGTGATGTCAGATATTCGATACGTCACTGGTAGTTTTACGTGGATGATGTGCTGCATAACTTTTATATTCTGGTAAGTAGAAAGAAAATGTAAAAATTGAGGAATTGTTGAATTGTATGCTAAGTCCTGGAGTAGAATTCCCATTAGGTGAATGAAGTTACTATTACTGTCATTGTAATCTTCAAGGAATTTTAATTATACCTTTATTTAGTACTGCAGAGAAAGGTATAGATTCAATACTAGTATGTGCTGTTGATTGTAGTTTTTCTCTCACTGAAAATGAATTTTTTAGATTTGAAAAGAGTTCATATCAGCTTCTGATACCCATTCTATTATTTTCATTCTATTATCTCACACATTACTATCGATATTAACATGACTTGCATTTTTCAGTCCCTTATTTTGCTGGCTGATTCCTTTCTGCGTTTTGGGAACGAAAGACGTCCATCATTATTGTCCTAATTGTCATCACTTAATGGGAACGCACAGCCAAATGTGACCAGCAGGAAAAATTTCGTGACTTCATTGCCATGTTCAGTGTTAAGTTTCTATATACTCTTCATTCCACCATCGAGAATTTTCCCATTTAAATATGCTGAGAACTTGATTATTATTTCATTTCGTTTACGCAATTGCGCTTACATAACTGTTCAATAAATAAATCATTCACCAACCCGATGTTGATTTATTAATCAGCGTCATTCTACGCGTCATAACTCGGTCAGTAGAATGATCAATTCTAATACCAGTTTAGATTATGATCAAAACGATCAGTTAACTTCTTCGGGCATATGTTGTTTTCGATCAGTCCTGATCTATGCATGTTAATATTCGGTATTACAGAGTTGGTTGGTTGTCCTCGGTCACAAGATGTCACACTATCGCTTCCTGCAGAGACGGATTAAAATAGTAAAGGGAACAAATGCTAGTCCCGCGGATTTTTTGAGTGATCTAGCCTGATAATTCCGTGTAATAACATAACAATAGTCCCCTAGTGAAAAATACAAAATGATACGATTTGTAACTATCAAGCTGCTCGCCAAGCGACAAAACAACGTTATAACGTTGGTGAGAAAAAAGGCTAAATTAATGAAACTAACAAAATTTTCGTTTAACATTGTTTTCACCGGAAGTCTCACTTTTCAATCCACTTCCTATCCAGGACGTTATATGGAACCTGACGGAAGTGGTGACGTTGAATCTGTCTGAACCTATGGTTAAGCTATTGCATCGTTCTGTTTATTTCATTTAATCTACTTGTTTGTTCAGCACGTTTCAGATTAAAGTGCTCCCATCACGATTTGCATAATATCACGATATGTTTGTAATCTCATTTCAGTAGCCTACATTAAAATACGATACATAAAATATACTTCCCCTCGCTGCCAATCTCAATGACCTGATGAACTGAAGGAAGAAATCTTACAAGACCAAGAATGAAACCAGCAATACTTGTTCTGATATCGCCATTGAAAATTGATTAATGATCTTAAGTTGACTATGAACCAAGACATGCATATCCTTGATGACTTATCAGAAACAATTACAATTTCGCAATCGCTCGTAAAATAAATTCATTTGAGAATCTTTTACAGTAAATTACATTGCATTTCACAATGTCACGTTGGAGGTTGTCATCCAAAGCAACCGACGTGCTGAATAGAATTACTTGGCTACCTCGTTAAATCACCCTCGCTATACTGTATAAAGAAAACATGAAATCCATAGAAAAAGTTTATATTTTATCAAACTTTTTTCTAACAGTCCATGAAACACAGGACTTTTTTCTTCAACTTCTTGACACTTTCAGTTGGCTAGGGTGTAAATTCTACGCATTTTTTTTAAGGTAAGCACATTCTCCTATGTCCTATTCTATCATACGAACATATCTATCGTAATAATATACATCATAAAACAATTATACAGATTACTAAACTCAACTCTGTGTGTGCAATGATAATATATTAATTACTCTAGATCGATTGGAACGGCGAGATTTTGTTGGGGAGACTTGTGTTTTACTATGTTTTCAAATGTAAAATTTCAAAACTGTGAAATCATAGGGAGTGGTCATTATCTCAATATTGAATACTAATCTTGCAATATATTTGTTAGTGAACTAACCATCTTCATTCTGAACCCATCGTTCCGAAACCTGGAACTACGAACATAGAAAACACAGTGTTTCCCGGAAGGTTATTATTAGTTTCAATTTGGGACAGACCACAGACCGCTAATGGTACGCATCCGAAGGTCAGTTCCATGGAAATCCCTCATACTACATTATATACTGTTAGGTATAGATAACTGAAACTAGCCAGACTAAATGCAGTGTGACCTGTAATGTAGTTCATCCCGACCAATAAATAAATAAACATCATTACAATACCGCACAGTTTAGTAAACTAACGTCATAATTTGGCACTATATAATAGCATTAGCTCTCCATGTATATATAAGTGAGATACTTATATAGCTTGCACCTTTCGGTTACCTGCAGAATCGAAAGTAATATTATAAACGGCATTGGATACGAGTCGATAACGCCCTGTCGATTAATACGTTCACGTTTTTGTATGGCATTGTTTATTGTGAAATGTTGGTATGATTATCCTACACTTAACGTATGTTTATTCTTATCATCAACAATATATAACGGAACGAAATATAACGAAGGTTTATTCGAGCACATGCTGTGTTGCTTGTTCCAGCTGAAACGCCTAAAAAAAACAGAGAAACTGAAGGAGAAACATAAATAAATAAAAAAATAAGGAACTAATTGAGACAGTGTATGGGTTTGATGGCAGTGATGGACGTTTCAATTACCGAATGCAATGAATTCATGAATCCAATAATTTCAAGAAACGCATTCTTTTACTAACGAAGGCAACTGACTTCCCAAGAGCACGGAATAAATAACTAAAACAAGAAAAGAATATCACAGAAATATAGCTGGGGTCTTTTGGTTGTTTCGTTGTTCCCAAGGTACGCCTCTAAGTTCAAACACAAAGTTTCGGATTTCTAAGCACTACGTTGTGTATATGGGACATACGATATTCATTGATAGTCATTATATTATTCATTACTCTTTACCCTTAATTAATATATGCATATGGAAGCCACATTCTCCAGAATCGTTTGAATAGCATCTGAAGTTACCACAATGTAGTTAATGCATCTGATTCTCGACGAGAAAAATTAATGATATAGTTTCAAAAATAAAAGGATGTCCCTTCACTCGTTTCACGACATTTGTAAAATATTTTGCACAACATCACTAACACAATATTCGAAATCGTGAAAATACTGGATTTTTGCATTACAGGTTTTTATTTGATGTTATCCGTAAACTGTTAAATATCGGTTTGATACACTGAGAAAATTACAGCTTCAAACATTGGTTTTAATTGGAATATTGAGCACGAATAAAACTATGAGCCTGATGTTTAACAATATAATTGCCGAGAAAATATACGATCGAATCGAAATTCCGCGTTTTTACGATAAAATACGCAAGAACCGCAGACAATGATGTGCGCTTGGGAGAAATCGCATAAAAAATGATAAGACCAATGGAAGAAATTGGATATTTATTGATTATTATAACGAATTAAATAAATTAAAAAAATCTATTTTGAAATCTTTCCTTCCTTTTCATTTTTATAATAAAACAAAGACCGCACTGTATCACAGTTGACCTGTACCGTACCATGTTAATTCAGCTACCGATTAATTGTGATTACTCTCCTGATTGCATAATGAGATTATTGTCCTGTACGCATGATTCACATTAACGATACTGATGAACGCCTCGTTCGATAAAGAATTACGGTAAATGAATAAGGAAAGAGTTTTATGATCGGTTGCGCTTTCAGTAACCATCCGGAGATTTTCGCTTTCTGCGAGCGCTAAAAGTCAAAACTATCGAAATCTGAGGCGAGATGGAATTGATGAAGATTTTAAAATGCCAACGAGAATCGTTTTAACAAGTATCAAAACTAAAAGTTGCCATTGTACATATCGTCTTTCGGTGTACTATATTTGTAGTAGTCGTATAAGGCCATTAGAGCACATGGCGAGCTTTGATTGCTCCAGGGCAGAGCTTGAACTTAGCGAATTCATACAGTATTCAATCCATCAACTGTTGCACAAACTATTATAAAACAACTATGCAGTGTTTCTGGAGGATAAGAATTTTGCCAACAGTCTATATACTATTTATATTTCCCACATGCATGAAACCAAACCTAAGATGCAATGTTCCCCTATATTTTAGCTCCAAGGACAAGCTATATTTTGCTCCAATCTTCCTACAGAAGTTGTCGACAAGAAGTCTTAAGGGTGGTTCTGCTTATCGTGGGTTACTGTATTTACTTGAACTACCACCTATAAACTAGAGCACCATCTGAATGTTTAATCAATCCGCAATGTGTAATGTTTCCGGAGAGGTTTGGAATCATTAGTAATATGTGACGCATTTTCTGAACCATCAAGATGAGTTCAAATATCCATTCTCCTAATTAATCGTACGAGGATCCGTTCTTTCATTTAAAAATGTGAATCAGCATTGGTGGACTTTATCGATGACTTATATCAGTGTCGACTTAGCAAACAACCATAATAATATATACATTGTATACAAATGTAAGAAAACGTTAGTAATTAGTCGTGTGATTTGTTCTAAACGTAAATAATATTCCAGTTCGTCCAAGGTGACAACTATCCGCAAAGATTAAGCGTTGCCGTGGGCGCAATCAATCATTTTTTAGAATTTATCTTCGAAAACAATAACATGGAAACTAGAGACAATTAAGCTTTACATTTGTAGATAATTACTTGAAAAAAAAAGAATTTTGAACTGCCAATGTGTCTACTTTACAGCACTTTGAAGTTTGGTAATACTGAATACTGAATACTTTGTATGTTGGAAAAATATATCGTCTGGATTCAACCCAAATCGTCTTTAAGAAGTTACAATTTTCATAGGAAAAATTATAAACTTTCCCATAACCAGTACAACGCATATTCATGTGTATATTACAGCGAGTATTATGTTTTGGATCCTAATGCTATCCATTAATACTATTCTTCAATATATACCGGACCAACAAACACAGAAATTGTAAAGAAAACGGTACAAGGGGAAATGTGAATTGATTGCAGATTTGCACGATTAATGTGACAGGTGGGTCTCTATGACATCCATCAATACAAATTTTGCAGTATTTCGACAATTTAATACCATATATTTATATCTATAAGTGCCAGGTTCAGTTTCGGTATAAATGTCTACCTTGTGATTTTACAATAAGTAATGGTGCAAAATAAAAATGGTTGATTGCGTTTAAGATAATCTCGATCTGTTCAGAGATTTCAAATAAATATTATCTTCCTTTCGCAACCAGAGAACAGGTTAATAACCTTTACGAAAGCCATAAAACATCGAAATTTGCCTTGTGTCGGTATTTGATGTCAAATGCATAAACAAATACACAGAGAGATTTTCTTCTATCTTAATTTTCACGGCTGTAACTTTTAACATCAACGTCAGCGAAATCTATCGCCACAGACTACGGCGTTCACTGCGGTTGAATTTTGCGATGCAAAACAAGGGATTAAAATTCGTCAGTCACGGCAAGTTGAAGACCAAGTCTCCGTCATGCACAGGAAAATGTGCAAAGTTGATATGTTATATAATTGATAGAGTAATTTGGAAAATTCGTGTTCCGGTTTTACCACACACTCAAGTAACTCGATCAAAACCGATAAATACAAGTTACCTGACAACCGACGAATACAACACAGAGAAATGATTGAATCGTATGACTAAAGGCTATATACATACTTCTTTTACTAGTAACTAAATCCATACTGAATTGGTAGCAGCCAAACTAGTATGACGATCGTACAGAGATATCAATAGACATGTTTTGCGTAATCATTAACTACAGGACAACATGAACGCCTTTATAAACGAGATTGAATTCTTAATTAGTCCGGTGACCTAAAGATGTTTATAGCGAATCCCCAACTTGCACTTGAGTCGGTTCCACGAAATGACAAGTAAAATTAGACGCAGATTACAGCAAAGGTACATTTTTCAAAAGATTTAGTTGTTTTGTAACTGCAACCGTAACTGTGACTGCTTCACGGATCAAAACTGTGCGTATTGAGAGAAACAGGACTAAGCGGAGTCATTTAGGTATAGGTGGTTATCAGATTTCAGATTGAGCAAGAAAAAATGTTTGGCTGAGCGATGACATTACCGTTATGAAAATAAAAATCGAAATTAATTTTCAGGGATTTTTACTACCGGCATTAAGTATGTGTTCATTAATTATATTAAGGAATCTATATTTCTTTAAAAAAATGAGACAGCTGTTGGATTAGGCTAAACAAATGCGAGCTCTTTGTTGCGAAACTTCCAATGTATATCTTATTGATAATAATGATGCCTGCGAAAAATTAGATAAACTGAAAATTAGAATAGATTTTGCCCGCAGGATTTTTGCATTCAAATGCATGTTGCAAAGGGTATTTTACAGCATAAATCGATTCCATGATAAACAGTAAAGATTTAAACAAAGCAGTGATGTAGTGCAGGGGGGGGCGTGAAAACAATAATATTTAAAACAATTCGAGACTTACAAATTAGTTTCTCAGCAGGTCATTTTTTGCTTTCAATCTTCAAAAGGAAAGAGGATAAGGATAAAAGAAATTAGTCTGTCTGGCCTTGAGAAATATTTAAAATTGGTTTTGAATAAACCTTTCGTTCTAGCATTTTTTAAAGCTCTATACCACAATTGAGGTATAGGCGTGTTTATAGAAATTCAGCGGTAGAAAGTAATTGCATTTTAGTTCATTCGACGATAATTTTCATGATCACATATCAAAAACGTCACATCTACGATTACCTGAAGACAATCTACCCTACATCTGTACATTATTTAATTTCCTGTGAATTTTTTGATAACCAGCAGTACGTGGAAACGAGTTTAATTGAGCAATTAGATAAGATTTATGCTGGGACCTGACGAATTATCTGACATACGGACGACGGAATGATCAGTATCACATCGTTTGTGGTTACTACAAACGTCACTATAACATTTGCAGTTGGAAAGATCAAGTACCTATCTCTGGGGGTACCTACGTAAACTAGAATTTAATTTGCAGAAATCAACACAATTAACAACGATCGGGATTCTTCGGTCAATATTTAGTATTAAAAAAATGATAACTAAAATTGCGTTACAATTATGCAGAACTCCCGTCATTTTCCCTATTAAAATTGTCACATCACCACTATTACCAACACCGCACATATTTCACATCACTGCAGTTCATCAGCTACGTTCTAAATTTCGTGTTAGCGTAGTCATCAGAGATAAATAAAATTGTAAATTTCGTGTTAGCGTAGTCATCAGAGATAAATAAAATTGTATTTTTCGTGTTAGCGTAGTCATCAGAGATAAATAAAATTGTATTCCCTTTTTTCGAGGGCCCGCTGTCCAAGGTATTAAATTCAAAGTCGCCTGACCGTAGTCAACAGCAATAGGCCCAACGTGAAGGGCTCTATGGTCCACTTATCTTTCCACAGCTATCATTGGAAGGCTAGCAATATGATTTCATGAATATCCATTTACCATATCTTTGAAAATTGCCTTCGCCACGTAAGAAGATTACGACCCCATTTTTAACGCTATTCCGGATCAAGATATATTGGATTAACTGATTATATGGTCCTCACAATACAATATAACGCATCAGCTTTGACCATAATTACCGCTGTCATGTATGATATTCAATATTACATTTGTATTTCATGAGATTTTTCTAGATAAATATTTGCTGGATTACTCTGTCTTTGGATAGAAAATAAATCCATTAATATTATTCCTGAGCGACACTTGGGTAAAGTGGGGTCATCGGATGAACTTACGTACTTTCTGTAATACGCAGTAAAGCAGGTGATTGGTATAAATACATCAATGCTGTCTCAAAAGTTAATTGCACAGATGACCATTACTATATATAAAGCACATCCCAACTTGCACATTTCATTTCAAGTTATTAGGCAAGACAAATCGTATAAGTTGCAGAAATAAGAAATAGCGAAAATTAGTAACAGATAGAGCCAGTGTGTTAAAGTTAAACAGCTTTCGGAATGGTAATTGTACAGGTTAACAAAGTCTGTAGAACAGCAACCAGGGTAACGTTGTATATAGTGCATTTTGAATAACTCCTTTATCTTTCCTTTCTTATTGCACAATTTGTTTATGTTTATTCTAATGAAATACCTACGCGCATGAATAAAGCATTGTCGTTTCTTCAGTCAATATCGATTACATTCACCATTCCGTATTGACTTTAGTGTGTCTGCACACGTGCTCGTGCTCTCTGGACCCCGTGCTCCCAGGATTTCAGGTACTTTGGGGCCCCCTCCGGCAAAGTACCATTGAGCATTGGTAACAGCGCCTCAGCAAAAACGTGGACTAGTCCAAGTCCCTACGGTGTACCTAGGTCAGCCTATTTAGCCTTATAGATGATACGAACTTGATTATTTTCACATTACAAATTAGTTGCCGTAATTACTTGCAATCAACGGCAAGGATGAAAAATGTATGCTTAATTGGGAAAAGTACTCCGGGCGCAATCTTTCTCAGTTCATCGTTATCCACTGTATTTAATCATATTTTATAGACAATATATTGTAAATTATATGTTTTTCAAATCTTTTGATTGAGTGAAAGATTTATCGCGTCATCCGTTTCTGGTCTATCTGACGTTTATGAAACGGTCAGGTAAATAACTATGTGCTAGAAATTGAACTCAGATTAATAAAGTTGATAAAAATATCTTTTGCTAATGACCGACTATTAATGGTAATTATTAATAGATAGTCGGACACTTACTGGGTCTAAGAAATCTATAACACGTACTTTAAATTCTTGACTACGGGCGGTTTCAATTTAGGGTGTTTCGATAGTCTGCACTGCAACTCTTTTTACGGAAATGCAAACAAAGCAGGGTTGATAGGATATTGATAAGACGAAGGTGTTACACTGTAATTTGTGATGTACAGAGCAGGGAGGATAGAAACTGAATGACGTGAAGGGAGTGTAGCTTATTATCCGGAAGTACAGGAAATAGAAGTCAGTTCTGTTGTTGATCCTATTAGCGCAAATATAAACATAAAAGTGACATTGTTGCTAAATCTATATCTATATAAATACAAACAGTTCAACTGAAAATTTGATTCAAGAGCGCGTTTAAATGTAACATAAATAAAAAGATCCGTAGTTGTTTCAGGCGATAGAAACACCTGCAAAGTTTGTACTGCGGTGACTGTGATATACAAACACAAGCGTTTGAGAAGGTTGGTGGACGTTAATTCATTTGATTTGGGGTCGTTAATGACGCGACTGTTACCGCGCCCCATAGGAGTGAATTGTCGATCATGTACAAACAGGCGAAGTGAACGTTTGAAACTCAAAGGACAATTTCTCCTGGATTATTGTGCAAAAAGTGACGTATTATATACGTATCTCCCGCGGATATGAGGAGGCAACAGTATATTTTTTAAATGAAAATTCTCTTACGGTCGGATTGGGCTTTGAGTTAAAATTTCCCATGAATACAACAAGCATGTGGCTTGCTTACTGAAAATGCAAAAGTCATTGAATAACTCTTTGAATTCGAACATATGTACAATTTTAAAATATACAAATATTCCATGTTTTTGATAGTGATGAGGAGTAAAAATGAAATGTTTTGAAAACATTTATCCTTTATTATACATTGAGCTCTAGTAAATTATTTACAGTAAATTCTCAATCCACTATTCGTGCGTATTTCCAAAGAAAGGCTTGGAAAGTTCAGTGGTATAAAATCAAGTTTAGTAATAATGATACAAAAGTATGATCGACATCTTCTGATTGAAAAATGTCTTTGTCTTTGTCGGTACCACCTAGATGTACGATCGATTTATCGATCGAAACTACGGTGCGTTTTAACCTCAGCTACCCGTGTATTATACAATTACGGTTCAATAACATTCGCCGATATTAGGTATGGAGTTCATTGATGCTCGTACCTTTATTCTAGTGACAAATATTTGACATTTCTGCATTGGCGAAAATTTGACAAGTGCTCTCTAGATGCTTCTTTGTTTATCTTTTAAAGGCGCGATTATGCGGGTGTGGTTTTAAGAGGTTCGTTGTTAGACATTCGTGTCCGAGAACGGATTATGCAGCGCATTGATGAGCAAGCACATAAACAAACGGTCGATTGTTTTAAGCCGACTAATTCTCGGTAAAAAAAGGCAAAAAACGTAGTGAATATTTCTTGTAATTCTGGAATTGCTGGTGTGAAATCTTCGACAGTAACGCGAAGCACTGAGAATTTTTTTTAACCCGCAACTGACCTTGGAGGGTGCGATACAAGATGGCTTTGTCAATTGGTCTATGTGGTCTATCTCAATATTTTGGTAAAATTTATTCAAAAAAGATGGGTTCATTATAACCCTCACTTCAAATAAAGGGATGTCTACATACACCATAACAGCATAAAAAAAACTGTATCAAACGTGCGAATAAAAGAAACAATTCATCAAAACCGTTCTGATAAATTGACTGACTAAGTTTGTCATTTTGAAGTACAATATAGAAACCATAATTTTCAATACAATCTTAAGAGATACGACGTTACAAAAAATATAGAACACGTCTCTCTCTCTCTCTCTCTATTTATCTATCTATCGGAATCTAAAACTGTTGGTTTCTATTCAAGTTTCAAAAATAGAGCACGATAAAACGCAATTCTCGCTAAGAAGTTGACAAGCCTCTGAAAACCCAGATCACATACATTTACTTACATTTATTAATTTTTCATACCGGATATTATCAATACGTTTTCACAACGTACAATATCAATAACGATTCGGAATGTCATGACTATTATTAGTAACAACGGAGACCACCCTGTGCTTCGACCTTCTTAAACTTGAACTTTCGGAATAGGAATATCAGAATAGTCGTCGAAACAAAAGGGTAAATGAAGTGCAGCGTTGACTAGATTCCAGTCACCAATTTTTCTGTGTGGACTCCAGTTAGAGATATCAATTCTTTTCCATACAGCATATGATAGCGGGAGTATATTCCTTTGCGACTTGAATCGAGTTAGCGGCATTAATTCCTTTTTCATAATTCATTTACCCAACTCGATATGCAGAAAAACTGACTTTCACCCAGCAGTAATTCCAGACTTTGTAATCCATTACACTAACTAAAAACCTACTCATGCGAGGAGAAAAGAGAGATGACGCATATTTCTTAACTAATACGACAAAGTGAATACTGAAACAACCCGTTTTCAAATCTCAAACGAAAACTAAAGTCAGTAAGCAAAGATGTTGAGATCGCGTGTGAGTCACAATAATATAGTGAGAATTGTACTATATCCGTAAGTCTGGCGAGAGAATAGATTTTGGGGCTTATACGAGTTCGAAGTATTGCAAGAAACTTGATTCCATTCCAAAACACTAAAGTCAAATTCGGGAAGATACTTTAAATCGTGCGGAAAGTTTTGAGTTAAAATCAGACACCTTACATCCTCTGCTAATTATTTCTTATGCAATATCCGACACCATTAATAAACTGTATTAATTTACTGTTTAATAATTTATTATGAGTTAAAAACTTTTTCTTGTGACGAACAGCACGCTACACGTGGGTGGGAAAATTATAACAGTAATGATGATCTATACAGCGCGGAAAACTTAGTGACTCAATACTGATTTCCCAAGTAGTCTGGGCCCATGTTGTTACAGATTAAAAAAACTTTAGTCAGAAAAGTCAGGGGTATAATCCCGAAAAGTATTTTTTTAGGTCTTTAATTTAGGTCTGGAGTGATAATTTAATAGTATTTCTTTTATTGCATACTTCTGTGGCGATGTTCTCCCGCTGATCGATTACAATGACTCAAAAATCGTACTTATGTCAACGTTATATTCTGCATACATTTATCTGCTTTCTTGAGAAAATACTTGGGAGTCGAAGTGATAGAGTTAAAGAGCTCCAACTATCCTTTTCCCTTTCTCAAAAATTTGTAATATACAGTTAAGATTGAGGATAAATTAATATTGTATGTTAAAAGGTTAAGAGAAACAATGGTTTACTGAATGAGATCAGGCATTTTGCATAATCTTGTAGATATCATGAGGTTAAATTTCTAGCTCCATGCAAGAGACATAATACAGTAGGTACAACAGACCTGTCATTATATTCATATTATAATCTATTGAGGCAAATATTATTAGGGACATTACCATACTCTGCATACCTTGCATGTCCATTGTATATGGCTGTAAGTAATGCACTTATTTCACTTTTGCTAAGGGGTTTACCACAATCTCCGGTCATGTTGTATCAGAGTATCGTGGGAAAGGGGCGGGCGGTGTCTGTCGTCAAGAGCCACAAACCGTTAAGGTCTAACGAATATATCAAGTTACTTCGATTTAATCCACAAACCGTACCATTTTCACGTCTACGTTTGATTGCCGACGAACTGCAACATCATGACTAAGAACAAACAAATGGCGTATCATCCGGTATATAATATATAATATACAACAGAGCCTGTAGCGATTTCACTACACTGTGTATTCGAATTCAACCTTTTAACCAAAGTTCATGTTACAAGACTTGACTAAACTTGGTTAATGAGTTCTCATATAAAGGTTTTAAATTTGGACAAATTTACATTGTATATATTTTCTAACGGTTAGTTCAAGTTCAGCAATATTGTGAATAGCCTTGGAAGAGATATTCATAATAAATTTAAATGACTAATGATTGCAGCAGTTTCGCACTAACGTTTGGTAGCTAGCAGTTAATCACTCACAGATGATCGATTACCAACTTATTATTAGCGGACGACTTGAAGGATTTCTCAACGAAAATTTCACGCGGTTGCACTTTGAAGATGAGAGGATCTTCCTCATAAATACATTTCGTAACATACGTTCAGCTAAAGTAACGGTCCACACCTGGTCATTTGAATTAACTGACTTAAAAGACCAATTGAGAACAGATGACGTAAAACCGGCTTGCTACTGTATAATTTTAACAATTGGTGCCGGTGGCTAAAAATTTCATCTGTTAATAATGATGAGAGAATCGTCAATTCGGATAAAACGTCGGATTTTTTTTCTTGTTACACACTCAAAATTAATTTAATAAACTTCTAGTTGAACCGGTAGAACGTTGGGTGGTTCTTTTTTGCTTATTCTCCGCTTTCTAATAGAAAGATATCGTTTAAAATGTTACAATACATAGTTGGCAGTGATTGTGACATCTTAGCTTAATGATAGTTCTGTGTAACAGGAACTTAGTATTTCGTGCACAAAATATTGTGCTATGTGTATTAGGTGTAAAAGAAAAACATTTTGCGCTTCAACTTGAAAATAATTCACACAAAAATTAAAAAAAATATCTTTGTACTCAGGCGAATAGACGGACAACACGAGAGAGCCTAGAGCCGCACTTTCAGCAATACAGAATAATAACTTGCATTCCCGTGATGTTTATTTACATATCATTAGGAAATATTTATCACATAAATTTGAATTCTATTTGACAAGTGCGACTACCATGTATTTGCATAGCAGCCTGACCTTTAAATACTGTACACTAATTTAATGTGTTCATTAACCTCAGATATATTTCCCAAGCCAAATAAATGCCCTGTTTGTATGTACAGTATATTTGTTGATGAATGACTAGCGGAACTTAAAGGGACATAGAAGCGATTTTCCAATGCTGTCTAATTTGGGAATCACGTATTTACATTTATGTGCTGCGATTTAGAAACATGACATTTTTAAACCGGTTCCTTGTGTTAGTTTTTAACCTTGTAAGTCAGTTCTTCCTTTAAAAGATCATAAATCATTCAAAGAGGCACGTCAACGCTCCTTAGCGCGCTGATTTTTAGGAATGATATGCAAATAGGAAGAATTAAACTTGCTTGTTTTTATCTTCGGTAAATTTACGCGGGAAATCGGCGCACTTGAATTTGTAACAAACATTATATAATTTGCCCGAACCCCATATGGCTCTAGCAGGAACAAGTTTGAGGTTTAAACTGAATAAGTTCTCGGAAAACTAAAAATAAAACTCGGCCATGATGGCAAATTTTAAGCGGAAAATCGGCACACTCAATTTTGTAAAAAATATATACAATTTGTCAATACCGCATTTTGCTCTAACGGTAGCAGTTCGAGGTTTAGACTAATTAAGTTCTCAGAAGACCAGGAAGTTCAGGTTAAAGATAGGTTTGTAAATATAGAAGTGTAATGAGTTGTAATGACTTACTTTGGATTCAAGTCAAGGTGTTTGAGAGAAGGGTACATTTGATTACGCAAAATAACTGATCTGTCCGTTTCCGTTTTCAAGAACAACATTGAAGTGACGATAAAAAACAATCATCAATCAGTTCAACGAAATATTTATTAAAATTGGTAACGCAAAATGCAAACCATGCGAAATTGTCATTTCATTCCGACATAATTGTCATCAGTTTTGGTCACGTGTTCGTCACGTCACGTAACAAGGGTCCCGTGAACCTCGATAGAAGCCATTGCATACAATGAAGTATCAATATGCATTCAAAGTTTAATTGAACGTTGTGGTCTCGGAAGTGGTATAGCGTTAATTCGGAACGGTTAGACAATTGCAGTTTCGTTCGTTCATTGTGCCGATGAGTGACCGTACATCATTCGACAAGAGAATTCATTCATATGTACAGTAAGTAGATATACCGCTGACAATAGCAGGCACTGTATAAACTGGTTTCAGAACCAGGTGTAAGGTATGTAATAATTAATTCGTCCAAGGTTAATTACGATGCATTCGCTCCCACACTGATAAGAAGCGGGAATGACAGGAAATACCACTACCCGTGGTGGAGAGGTTTGTTGCTGTTAAAATCAGCGTGACATCAGCGGTTTTCCATGTCATATCGGATATTGGCGAGAACCAAATGTTTAAAATGCTCGAACAAATAAAAGGAGAGATTCCTAACAGGCGGATGCATTTGTGGCCGGAACAAAATGACCCGTGTACAGGAATAATGATTCCAGGTTAAAAGGCAAATATAATGTCAATGGGAAAATTGACCGAGCTTATTAATTAAAAAAGCTTAAGTGTTCTTGTACAGCTGCAAATGTCTTGTAAGACTCGTGTAAAAATATTGGCAGGACCAAAAAGGCGTGGCTCGTCAAATTTAAATGTTATATTTCAAGTCGCTTCTTAACAACGTTTCAGTTATATTACCATACCTGCTTAACGACGATGCCACTCAATTAATGCCAGAAACAACTCGTGCGAGAGAAAGTGCTTCGCTAAGTTGGCAAACGTCTTTAATTATCAAATTGTTCGTATCGAAATACCTGTCTGCTTTGCAAGATTAGCGACATATATAAGACGATAGCAATAGTGTATGGCACCAGAACGACAAGGGCTTAGCTACCTCGAGAGTAGTGGAAGACGCGGCTGTTCTAAACCGTCGTAGTATTACTGCAGGCCACATGGCTACCTTTGCCGCAATCATGAAATCTTCAACCGGCAATAAATTGAATATTCGTCGAAACTTATACGGCATTTTTTTAATTTTTTGCACCAAGCATCTTTAAATATTGTAATGAAAAGTCAAGAGGTGACTTCTCGAATGCAAGTTTGTCAGTTCAGATGTTTAGTTGCGAAAGGAAATATGATGATTCAATTTCCTGTCTGAATTGTATACAAACTAATATTTCAATTTTTCCAGAAGGTTTAATTGATAAAATATCTACAGAACATTATCTGAAAAATTGCAAGCACTTCGTGTTAATTTCGCCATTGGGACCGACTGCCGATTGAGGACTAAGAATTTGACACTCCCACGCAGAGTCAGTAATATCGGCATCTTTTTGTGGAATATGCTGGATTAATTTTGCAATACCAACGGGCGATTATCGATCTGGATAGCGTAACCCATTAGCTGGGTGATTCCGTTGGCGAGAGAATGGGTATTTCAAACTCGAAGGAAAAGTTGACGAGAAAAAAAATCCGACTTTTGGGGAACAGAGGCTCTTACTCACATCATCGCCCCACGGAAAAAAATCTCAACTATTTACAAACTTTCCTATCTAATTGTCAGACATTACCGACAACCGCTGTCGATTGCTCTGAAAACTTTACTACTGTCACAAGCTCGGCACTACACGTCGTACATAAAGAGATTTTCAGACTTGGAAAAGGTATAGAGGCATCAAAATATACAGCACAGGTACAATGAGTTGTATTTGCTCTGTTACTTGTGGAATGAAGCTGCTTTTACTTCTTCTCCTCGCAGTATCGAATACTTTAACTGTCAGCCTGCCGGAACTGGGCACCGGAGAAGGCCACAGACCGAAAATCAGGGCAGTAAGAAACGTTGTGACGGGAGACCAAACCAAATGGAGTTTTCCAAAACCGTTCGAATGCAAAATCAGATACAACGGTACGGTATATTTAAGACATTTTCGGGGCAAAAAATTTGCACGTGGAGGTAACAAAGGACGAATAGATTGGCAATGTTACCAGTACACAAACAGTAAACATCAATACGGATACGCTTTTTCCAGAACAGTTCGTGGTAAGCAGTATTTCTTGTTCGCTACCTTCGGCAACAACATGATTAGGTTTTTCGGAATTCCCACAACGGCAGAAAATATCCTGGAGTCCAGGGATCTGACAGAGCGGATGATATTTCGGCATGTGATGAACTCTAGGCTGGGCGGTGAAATTTTTCTAACTAATATCGAAGCGGAAGGAAACAACTGCTTTTTCCACATGAACGAAAAAAGCCTACTGACCAAACACTGTGGAATACCGCACGACACAGCTCGATTTCAAGTTTGCAATATAAGACGAGGTTGCTGATCATAATAGTAGTGATAGACAACCAAATCACTTTTGAACATCCTCATTAATGGTTCCAGGAGGAACGAGGAAATAAAGAAATGAAAAGAAGCGATTCATTCATAAAAGAAATTGCGCAAGTCACTGTAGTTCAGTGATTCTTTTCACCGAATGTCAAATGTCTTTTACCACCCTCCCTGCTGTAGTGTAATTATCATTTAATTATTTTGTTAAGCGTCACCCATAAGCTGTTAGAAGGTATTACAAACCTTCAGCATGAGGAAATATTTTAGGGAACTCAATCCGAAAAGCAGAATTTGAACGATTTGAAAAAAATTACATGACCGGCTTCCCTAAGAGGGTTCGTCGTCATTGTAATGAAAAAACAGTTCATGTAACACAGTAGTAGGATTTATGTCATGAGCTTAAACCGAAGCTTGTTTCCTTCGTTTTAATTACTCACCAGTTCCGTATGTAATTAACTAACTTGTGATCATTAAAAGCTAACCAATTGAAACGCTTATAGTGAAATGACGTTCACGGCGTCCTCTATACTCAGGGTGTAATACATCATGATGAAGCAGATCTATATATATGATCAAATCCATTTCATATACGATTCATGCAATTGCGAGCAATTTATTCCTGCCATTCCGGAAGTATTTAACCACTGTGCTTGAAATAGAGGTATAGCGCAATACGAACTTTCGTTTTCAAACTAATGACATTACGAAAGACAGCCGTCAGTACATTCAAATCTTTGCATTGTTATTTTATTTATACCTACTTCGAAATACTTTGTGGTTTTTCTATGCACTTCACAAAATCGTATTTAATATATTATTTTATATGTGTTCAGGTAAAATTAACCTAAATAAACGTGATTTCTGTAAAGTACTCGTTTTGGTGTAGTAGCGATTCAGTCAGGTAGTTTAGATATGGAAGTCAAATTTGCATCATTTCACGGAATATTCGATTCTTTAGTGCATATGAGCAAAGCGTAGCTTGTAACAGGAATATCCTTAGGTAAAATTATGAGGCGACAATAGATAATAAGAATAACTTCAAAATAACCACCAATACCACCACCAGTTTTTGTACGGATGGACGAAAATTGGGAATTATATTTTTTAACAAATTTAAATACTATTTTTCGGGACATATTAATAATATGATTCGCAGTCATAATAATGCACTGTATACGGTCGATAAAATGACGAAATGAAATTCACTGTAGACCCGTTATACCGCGATAATACCCTCTGATGCGGTTGGGGGATGAACCCCAATTATGATCGTAAAATGAAAAAATTCGTTACAACACGACCCCATCTATCTTGTAACCAGTGACAATTCATATACAAAAATGGCGTCCACTTGTGATCTGGCAACATAATAAAATTCGTAAGTTTATTGAACTGTATAGTATTTCATTCTGGCATATTTCCATATCAGAGTCACAAGACCGCACCCCTTCTTTTGCACATAAACACCGACTGAGCAACACCCCAACCGGTGGAATGAATTATATGTCATTGCAACGAAAATATAGTCAGGTTTTTCAAGGATATGTTCAAATTGAAAATACGAATAATATTTCGAATACTAAAATACAGTGGTTGTCCCGAAGATCAAAATTACAAAAATGTAGAAAATTCATAATTTCAAATGATTTGAACATTTAAAAATAGGCCCTGCAATGTAGTCCAATATTAATAAACTAAAGCAATTTTGTGATATATTACAATACCCTCAAACCTGCAATCAACGCTTTGACAATCATAGAGTTGTAGGTAAGTGACGGAGGTCTAGCGACAGGTTTATTTCCACTGACTCGAGATAAGTTAAATATCTATATACTCGATGTCTTCGGTTAGCGTTGTAGTTATTAAGGTGATTAAAATCCCTGCTGTGCGAGTAAAAATGAATAAGTGCTAACAGTAGAATCAAAGACGTCGAGTTCTGATAAGGTAATAATAACCGATGTCACGTAAATTGAAAATAGGTAGTTTTTACTATGTTACGATAAATTTAAATCATTTATAATAGGTGAATATTCGAAATCCTTATTCTATTTTAGCACAATTCTAGTTTAGTCTGTAGTATCCGCACGAAAGGGGGAATTTCGAATTATGCAATCGATACCAGACGTATTGCCGGAGATTTTGCATTTGGAATTGTATCAAATTGCATTGCAAAAAAATTGCATTATTGTTGAAAATTTTTGTTTCGCAATAGGGGCGAATAGGGCAATCCAGCTACTTGGAATGAAATTCCCGGCTATTGAAAGCATACGGGTCACTGAATTAGTCATAATATCACACGAACGCGAATGGCCTTTGCAAATTCGCAGATACAGTTTGCAGTTGTATCACAGCTGTGTATTTTTACACATGTGAAGGATGATAGTCGTAAAATAGCCCATTTTTCCCAAAAACCAACCAACAGTAAGCCTTCATGGACACGCCCACTAGCGGCGCACAAATACACACCCGAAACGACACAGCACAATCAGTACCAGAGTTGTTTCGATATATGACAAGGCTAGAGCTGCCTTTCGGTTTCATATCTTCCCATAAATAGAAAACGTTCGAATAAAAATATAGGAAGCTTTATTGCGTAAAAATGTTGAAGTTACTACCATGGAATATTTTGGCACCATCAAAGCATACAGAGAACGACGTAGAAAAATTCTAGTAAAAATTGAAGTAAAAAGAAAACGCAGTGAAGATATTTTGCTAAATAAATATTTTAATATAAATACTGTATGTAGTAGTCTGCATAGATTGACATCGATTCGGTAACGGGAAGAACATTTCAACGTATTTTGATTTCGATATGATTCTTAGAGCTGGTTGGAGCACTATTGCAATCACATAATTGAAGTCTGGCATAACGCACAGAATATCCGACGTAGCAACATTGTTTTGAATACAATTTCAATACGTCTTTCTGCAACCGTTGGTCAAAGACGTGCAAAAACTGAGCGTTTTGCGTTGTTACTTTGTTGTTCGCGCCCGAAGGGGTCCAGTAGAAGTTTGACAAGACCGAAGAGAGCAGTAGCTTGGATCCCTTCGATATGAGGAACCGATAACCTTTGTTTTGACGAATTGCAAAAGAATAGAGAACTCCTCCACTCCCAGATGAATCGGATGCTTGGAAGCAAGTCCATTCTTTAGAAATAAAGTGGACGGCTGGCTTTCCATGGTACACTGTCAAGTATCTACTGTTTTCGAAAGAAATTTTGCATAAAGATTCCGTCGGTACAAATCGTTTATGTCGATTGAGAACTAATTCGTTCCATTTGTGCTCTCCAGGTGGAGCTGCAACCATCGATGTTCTCTTTATTGATAAATTGGATCCATACATTTCGGGGATATGAGAACACGCGGCTTCGATTATTAAAACGGCGAAAATTCCGAGAAGTAACCAGTTGGATAACATTTTTCCGACCAATTTCCAAGTGGTACCGTGGTAATGTGAAGAGCAGTTTCAGTTGTATATTTCCAATAATGAATTCGTTTCTGCTGTTTCTTCTAACAGCTATTAGCGATGTTGGTGAATGATACAGTCGACTTCTGTCGGCTTTCTTATATATTTGCGAAGACCGCAACGTTAGGACGCTACAGACCGCGTCACACGCAAGTCACGCAAAATTTGTAGTAGTTTCGGCGTATATTCCCGCGCTTCCAGTTGACTGACTACTTAACAGTAGATTTCCAAATACAGTATGAAACCACTCCATAAGAACGTCGTAATACCTTTTCCCACTCACTACAGCCAGAAATATATCCATCGACTGATAGCGCAATTGTTGAAAATGACGCAACGTACAAATAAATATAAAAAATATTACACGAGGTAAGGATATGACCTATCTGTGCACGGAGCATATTCTTACGTCTAAAGAAATAGGAAGCCTTTCAACCAAGCGAGAATACGCGATAACAATAAAAATATCACCCGAGAAAAATATACTTGTTTCTGCACTATTCATAGCTAAAAATTCCATCTGACAGGTCGCACACAGCACATACACATACGGACACGGGTATCGACCGAACGACCATGTAAATTTTTCTTACGGCATTGGAGTTATCATTTAAAAATAAAGCTCAGCTTACCTGTTGGTAAAACTATGACTAAAAATATGAACCGGGTGCTTTCAAAATCTTACTAGACTACTTACTATACGCAGAGAGAGCGTGAAGCGTGATACGTGGGAGGAAAACATTTTTAAATGATATAATCACGGTATAAAATAAATGAAGGTTTCTCCCTATATTACACAATCACAAATACATCATGTTGATGACATGTGTGTAAAACACTACGTACTAGCTGACCATCGTCAGATTAAGACACGTATGTTTTCCCGGAAAAATATATTAGCTAGGAAGACAGTGGCGTAGAAAGGCTCCATTCTGCCCGAGGCGAAGGCTGAGAAGGACCCATAACGATACCTTGAAAAAAATTAAAATCAGGCAAACACGGCGTTAGGGTATTATTTGAATGAATATATATGTACCTTTAAATATTTGTAAGGTATAATTATGGAGGTTAGTCGGTATATTGTTACATAGAATGACAAACCAGACTGCCTTGGTGTTTGATATATACCCGTGACCTTGAGTAACCCCTCCTACCCGCATGTCTGCTGCCAGTGAATAATTGTGTAAATACTACCGACCTCTTACAATAATCGCAACGGTGATGCGACGAATAATCAACAACAAATAAAATCCATTGCTAATTCGGATCATAGCGTACGTACCGGACATGCTGAATATTTATTCACAATCGATGTCCTGTTGACATCATATACATCACGTCTCATAAGCGTTAGAATTTTAACCACATTCTTATTGCAGAGAATAGAAATTTGGTAATTACAGGAACTGCTCCAATGCTACAGATCTAGTATAAAAATACCACGATCAATACCAGGAATACTGCCTGGTGCCTGTACATAATCGAGACGACCTGATGGTGTTAACCATATAAATGACCACGAAGACAGCTGCTCGATAGCTAATTCTTTATTGCTCTTAATAACTAGGGTTTGAAATTCATTTTCAAAATCTTTCTCCGTAAATTATCTTCGTATTTCTTCGTGACTACAATGTCAAATACACCAAGCGATCGCACGTATTCTCGCCAGCTATCTACTCCGCCACCAACCCCGAAATAGTGTGATTTTGCTGCGAGATAAGCCGTGCCCTCAGAGCTAAGAGTGTGACTTACAAAACTATGGAGTTTTTCGTAAGCCGATGGATTATAGATGGTCTCGCTTGATAGAATAATGTCGTATTTGATATTCCTTTGCTCCACTACTTTTTGAACGTGTTTCCAGTCACCGGCGCGGAAGCAAATTCGTTTGTTCAAATTCTCGTTTCGTAAATCTCCTTTCAGTATATCATCAACATAAGTTCCGTCTTCCAAATTCAGTTTTGAAGTAAAATCGGTTTCATTTTTATTGCTTTCTGAATTTTCTTGTGATTTCGCGTTACTCGGAAACTTCATTTTTTTACTCGGCGACTCGCTTGCGATATCTAGCGGTTCTGATTTCTGTGCATGGCGAACGTGGTTGACGATAACGGTCGGACCTGTACAGCGCAGAAGAACTTCTTGGTTGTAATCTTGAAAATCAACTTGATGCGCGCCACATTGCGTCAGAGCGTAGACTCCGAGCAATCCTACTCCACATCCGAGGTCTAATATCTTCTTCTGGTTGAAGTCGATGTTTGATTCACGTATATATGAAATAAGATCGAGCGTACATTCCCAAATTTTGAATCCTCCCTCGTATACATTTGGTACAAGATCATATTGCTTATTATCGAAGTTTGGAATTTTATCACTTTCAGGATTCGGTTTCTCTTCAGAGTTGCCATCAACACTTTGGGACAGAGGAAGTACTACCAATAAATCTGCGTTATCGGCAGTCACGTTCACTCTGTCAACTTCGAATAAAAAATCACAATTCCACTCTTCTTGTATTTTTTCAATGGTTATTTCCTGATACGGATTCACTTTTACTTTGTCCTCGTCTTGTGCTTCATTTCTTACGTTCTCTGTATTCGGAGTTTCCTCATTCAGTTGAAAGTTGAATTTGAAATCCATTTAGTGTGAGTTATGAAAACGACGGTGAAGACAGGAGATTAAGAGTTTTCGTACAACTAGTATACGCACTTATTAAAAGTATTTTTTTTAAATTATTCGACTGCAAAAACATACAAGAGTACTGTACTGTAAACCATAAATTAAATTTTTTTTGTCAAATGTCCTACAACATTACAGTGTTTCCAACATTTGTACATTGTGGCAATATCAATCTATCTACCAGTTCTTGGAGCACCCAATGTAAATGGCCATCATCATGCATGCAAAGGTTCAGCGAGGAAAAAATAGGAAAAACTATGCTTATGGTAGTTGCTGTTTTGATAAAAAATTCTGATTAAATAAATAATTGTGTTAATTATTAGATCTGTTTTTGAGAATCCATTTCTCTGTGAATCATTGGATTTTTGCACAAGTTGAAAACACTTCATCTACAATCCATAACAAGCAAGTAATCATTACTAGAGGACTGCGAAACTAGATCTACTCAATACACTGACTATAGCGCTCAGCGACTCCTCCGTAGAAGCATGCGCAGCAATAAAACTTTTGTCGGCTAACATGAAATGGCCAAGGAACAACTGAAGGCCTTGTCTAACGAATGCGAACTTTGTGGAAGAGCACAAGGGACTGAAAACTGTTTTGAGTTGGTCAATAGAACCACAATTTTCCACAATTAAACACAGCAGGGAACGAAGGAAGTCAACCAGAGGTTTGTCCATTTCAGCAAAGTCAATTGCCTAAGAAAAAGAAGATTAACCAGAAATGTAACCAAAAATGGCAAAATGGACCATAATGAAGTTTACGAGCAATGCAGGAGAATGCTGAGACATTACGTGTGGATTGACACCTCTTGAATTTGACAAATAAACGAGAAATATACTGCACATAATTCTAACATCAATAAACACTGCTGTACATCTTATACACTATTTACACACAGTAACAGTAACTAAGCTACGTATACACAAAGTACCTTTTAATTTGCTGCATTTAATTTTGCATACTACATAGATAGATCAACTTTTCCTTCGCAACACCACTAATTTTTTACGATCGTCTTATCGTTTCGTTATCCCTAACATCCTCCTTGAAATTCACTCTCACTGTAATATTACGCCAAATAGATACATTCTAATATTTAGACAGAATACTAAACTAAACACAAAGAACTGCCTATAACGCCAATGCAAAGAATCAAACTCTTACCTTGAGACAGGACACTGGAACAGCTTCCTTAACTATCAGATTTGACAAAAGCTGAGCGATGTTGTCGAGTTGTACTTTTTTCAAAGATCCAACAAGTTTAAATCTGTCCCACATTGCACACTGCAAGCTTATAATAAACTGCCTGATAAATACAAATGAAGTAGTTTTTAGTAGCTATTTCTCAGCCAGCTGATAAATCAGTACAACGTTTTAAAAGTACCTGTCACTTTGACAAAATCTGTTCAACAAATAAACGAAGTATGGATTGAATGATTTTCCTTGCTGGCAACAGTTCACGATGACATAAGCAATTTCACGCAATTGCCTCCCCTTCAAGAAATATATTAGTTGATATGGAGTTATATAGCACAAACTCATATTATATGTTAAGCCAACCTTCAGTCCCAATTTAGTAACTTTTTCAAATGCTTCGATATAATCATCAGCGGTCATTACGGCATAAAATATTTTTTTCCTCACGTCGGTGTTCATTCTTTGTGATTTTGCAGCTTTAATCACGCTCTTGGAGATAGAATTTTCTGCAAGAAATTATTAATTTACATATGCATAGTGGTTTGTGTGGTAGTAACCTACACCAACTACCCGAAATTGTACTAAGGAAAGATTCTAAGAAATTTTCTGGAAAAGTTTATTGAACCCTCACCGATGTCCTTCATTTCATCCCTGACATCTTCTTGATTTTTGAGCATGGGTCGGCCGGACCAGGAACTACCAACTATCCACCAACGACCATTAATTTCAGCATTTAAAAAATCCTGTGAATACGGAACAGATAGAGCAAAAATACGATTTTCGAATTGTTGATAACGCAGTTATATAATGTCACTGAATATTACTTTCAATGCGACGGATGGAAATGATTCAGAGTTCGCAATTCCTTTCTTAGTTTGAAGCAGGGACACAACCCTTTTCCTACGAGCTGTGATCAGGTCAGGATCGTAACCTGAAATGAACAGATACTTTCATGTATTATCCCTGCACCCAGAGTTCATGATAGAAAACTGTGACGAGGTCCATCTACAATGATGACAATATACTTTCTATTCTAATATTCAATATCAGACAGAAATTCTCCTAAAAATGTAGAAATATTTTCTATGATACTCACACTAGGCCTGACAGTAGAAAATTTTATGTGTCCATATTCCAGCTATTACAAAGTAAGTCAACTCTTTTGTACTGGCCGGTGAAATACTAACTAATCAGCTTGTCAGTTTATGAAGTGAATATTGAATTTTTACCACTCACCAGTAACTTTTCTAACATTGTTATTTTTCACGGCCATTAATATGTTCAGCATAAATGACATCCGGGAACCATCATCATTGTCACACTTGCACTCTGTAATACATTGAAAGATTATCTAGGATAAATAAAATTTTAAGATTTTGCAACAGGAAAAGGCTTACATGGACATCGCCAGGTAAAAATTAGTTTACTATTCCTGTCATTTTTGACTGGATGCTTACACTATGTCCTTCAATTACCATTGCTTCACTAGCATGAAATAATTTTCAAAAAGTAAACATAAATAATTTATGTGACACAGTTAGAAAAATAAGAATGCCCATGTTCATTAAAACTTTTCAAAAATAACTCAATGACAAAAGGTAAGATCACCTTTAGATTTAACTGAAATCTCCTTCATGATATCCTGTAAGGATTGCGGATCATCCTTCCTCAAAAGGAATCCCACTTTATTGAGGATATCCAACATGAGTTCGATGTCTTTTTCAGCAAATGAAGAAATGAGAAGGTGAAAAATATCCTGCAGAACCTTGCTGTCCGTGCTTTTGAGCTGATACAAACAGCCAAGCAATTGTACAAGATTGTTGGTTGCCTTGCCTTCATTTCTTGAGTACTGCAGTTCTTTTGAAAAAAAAAGCAAGTGAGGGTATGAACTCGGTGAATTCTTTTTTCACAGAAAAAATTATGCGCCCAGACACGCCTTGGGAATGTTTTAACGCCCCGTGCTGCCAGAATAACATTTTAAACAGAAGGATGAAAAAATGTGTGGTAAAGGATGAAAAAATTATTCACAGTTCCAAACAACTCACTATCAGTGTAAAGTTAAGCTTGATTCGATAGTTACCTGGTTTTGTGAGAATCGAATGTAGTTTAACAGAGATCGCTTCATAGAAATGAGCAAGAACTTCAACAGCAATTCTTTTGCTAAGAACAGTGATCAGCATTGCTGTCTCCATCACCAAGTTTTCTGGAACCGGATCCGATTCAGTGAACTGTTCTAAAATCATATCGGAAATCATTTGGTTCGTGACAGCCCGACTGTTCTCTAAGTAAATCGTCTCAATCTCGTTACAAATACTGTTTAGATTTGCGTCGCTAAGCTTGTTGTAAAGTCCTTTAATCTTTTTGGTCAATTGCCTCATTTTTTCATCGGAGTCTGTCATCATCATCTTTCTTAGAGCAGGAGGGATGTATTTGCCAGAATTTATTGCAGGCAACAGATCGGCATTATCTTTAGACTCAGCTCGTTCATCAGAGTCCTCTCCATCACCTCGAAATTCCTCACTGACATTCACAGATTCTTCACATTCCTCTTGGATATCTTGATCTATAGTACAAAAAGTGTGTTAGTGGTGTGGTATCTCTGAAAACCCAGCAACTTCAAACTCAACATTACCTTCTTCCTCAAGATGTTCTGATCCATCAGAATCTTCCTGTTCCTCATCAGATACTATCAAATTTTCATCAGCAACTTCCTCTTCATCACTGGGTACATCAGCATGATTCTTATTGATAATTTCCTCCTTTTTAGAATGAACCTTGTCATCCAAGAAGAAATCCCCTTGGGCTGAAGCTGCCGATTCTTCATCGCTAGATCCTCCTCCACCATCGAGAGCATTCAAAACATAATCTAACCCACTGTCGCAAAAGGATTTAGGCAATTTCGACTTATTTTTCCTTTTGTGCAAGAACAGCTTCTTTTCAAGTGTATTTATAATTTTATCTTCTTGAATATTTTCTTTCTTAAACTTTTTATTTCGCTTTTCTTGAATAGTAATTTTCCTACTTTCTTTCACAGTTTGTCTTTTAGTGGACTGCTCCATTACAGATTGTTCCACATTTACATCCCGTTCCTTATCCTTAACCTTATCGTCTAATTTAACTCGCTTTGACAGTTTTTCAAAATGTTTTTGTTTCACTTGTTGTCGTTGGATTTTCATTTCTCTTCGTTTCTGTTTTCTTCCTTTTACGAAGATCTCTCCCGACTTCCGATTTTCATCGCTGCCTTCTTGGTAACCATATCGCTCGAACACCTTACTCATAACTGATGTTACGTGTGGGCAGGGCCGCTTACGCTTTCCCTTTTTCATCATAATGGCCAAAGACGTCAAAGGTTCGGAATGATATCAAATAGCAGAAGAAATAATCTGCCGAACTATTTACAATAAAACTACTGAACGTTCCATGTGGTGATTGTGGAAGTCACACTCGAATGAGCAAGGGTCAAAGAGTATATGACATGGTTCGGTGCTACTCTACGCAACCATCATCGAAAGGCTGTTCTGAAATCGAGAAAAATCCAATTGGAATATAATATTCATTTTAAATTATAAAAAGAAAAAAACTGTAGAGAACAGAAGGCCTTGAAAATTATAGACGAAAGACAACAACGCTCGGTATTCCCAGGCGGTCGGCCATCTAAGTGCACTTGTTGCGTATTGTTTCTATTCCCTATACACTAAACTAACAATAAACTATAACAATAAACTGAGTCGCAACATNAAT
>QRAM01000035.1:257385-434657 GCA_013436055.1 Halocynthia roretzi
AAACAACAGAGTACAAACTAAACTAACAATAAACTATAACAATAAACTGAGTCGCAACATTGGTAACCTCACACAAAGGTGAACCGCAACACTTGTGCCGACGTTGCTAAACTTTATATATTGCGTATATGCGTGGTGTATGGTCATAGGCGAAAGAATTTCTTATAAAACATATTATGCGTAAGACACAAGCGGAAATATAGTTTAAACTTGTTTAGAAGAGACATAGTTAGCTCGCTCTCAAGCGAATAAGCAAATAAATGACAGGAAGTTTCAAATTTAAGAAGCCTTCGGAGTTTTGGGGGTAGATCAAGACGTTTTATATAACATGAACAGTGCAATTTTATTAGTAAACACTAAGAATATGCGTTCGTGTTGATTATCATTATAATAACAATGCATGTTTTCATTTTAAAGCCCACTTACAGATCTACTTCCTCGTGGGCACAACAGCAGTGCTACTGCCAACCCGAAAATCTCTTAGTACAAGAAGACACTTCCGTTGCAGAATACCCTACATGCAGAAGAATAACCAGGTATATTTCGCTTATATAAATTCATTTCCTCTGCTTCCTCAGAAAGACAAGTGTGAGCAAGAACCTTACATGTGACGTAGGTTAGTGTAGAAGGAATAGTACTTTGATATGGGCATGCAGTTCACCAAACTCCAAGCTCTTTTCAACTTACGGAGAGTCGAACAAACTAAAGTCTTGATGCTTGGAAGTAGCTATGCTGGTACAGACCTATTTTGTGATTGAGACAGAATGTACTTTCGTATTCACAGTTATATAATTATCCTTTTAGGAAAGACAACAATCCTATACCGATTAGCGCTCAACGAGACCATCGACACGATCCCAACTATCGGATTTAACGTGGAAGAGCTGTCGCCAATCCCTGGGATAACGCTGACAGTATGGGACGTGAAAGGGGAAAATGGTATCCGAAGACTGACAAAGCATTATTACCCAAACTGTGACGGTATGCCTTAACTTTATGTTGGTTTTCAGCGAATGAATGTGTCCCCTTGCCCGCTCGTGTTCCATCAACTTAGTACATCATATTCATCGATTTCTAGTAGTTACCCGATTTAGCGTCCACGAAAATGCAACGGTCAACTGTAAGTTGAGTAAATATACCGAATTAGTTTGTTTGATAAATAACTAAAGCAAATATACTGATGGAATATATTGATACAAGACCTACTGTACTGAATTGTGTGCAGCAATAACATTTAGCCCACCTGCTATTTGAAAATGATTGATTTTGGACCTTTTGGATTTGTGAATATTAATTTTTCAAGCTGTGTAAGTTATGCATCGTGAGGTCTCTTGAAAAGTAACGCATAACAAGCATCGGAGGATCGTCGATAGTCGGCCCTTGGCACAAATGCTTTAACGGGAGAATGCGCTATACGGAAACTACAATTTCTACCTTTAACAAAATTCTTTAAATATTTATTCACGTAGTCGTACGACAATTTAATATCAATGGTAATGAGCAATGAGAATGACTGTATTATTGAGATGAAAAAATGCTAGGGTTAAGCTTGCAACACCTACAATATATTTTCTCTCGAGCTACTACTAAAAACTTGTACATGTAACAACATATTTTTGTCCTATATATGGAATGAATTACATGCTACTCCTCCCGTTCTATGTAAGTTCCTATAGACCTCCTTACTGCGTGTACGATCGCTTCCTGCTATTGAAAAATACTTAGTCCATAATATGTACGCATTTAAGGTTATTCACGGTTTTCTATTGACTCAAAATAGCCTCGAAAAGCTTTCTTGAATACCAGGAATTTAACCGGAGTTCAAATTTTCGCGTTTCTTGAATACGGTGAAAATTAAAACGGCCGCTTCTTGAATACGGTTTAAATTAAAGCCGGTTTAACTTTCTTGAATACGATAAAGTAGGGCTCTATGTGTTTAGTGACTTTTGAGACACCCAGTACAGTAATTTATTTGACAATGTCCATCTAAAACTGCTATCCATTTTTCAGCACTTATTTATGTCATGGACTCCGCCAATGCTAAAGAATTTGACGAGGCACGACTGTTTTTGCACGAAATCGCCCGCGACAAACTAATGAAAGACGTTCCGATATTGATTTTGGCAAATAAACAAGATCTCCCCGATGCAAAACCCGCTAAAACCATAATAGAAGTTCTTTCCTTAGAATTACTCATACAGGACTGGGATTTGCAACCGTGTTCAGCATATTCCGGAGAGGAACTCAAGCCAGCGATAAGGAAATTGGCACAAAAATTATTACGGATAAAGGAAGAGGAACGCACCCATTCTTTTCCTATGAACGTTTTGTCTTGTCTGGCGTTTCGCCAATGTTGCTGACAACACGACAGCGATTCTCATAAAAAACATAAAGCCTGGGAGAATCCTGCGGCGATATATAAAGACATTCTCTGAACACGTACTCGCACTCTTTCAGTAAAGATTCAAAACAGTAAAATTCTGGAACTCGTTTCTATGGAATACTTCATGCTAAAAATTATTTCACATATCTTGAAACATCTGAAAATATCATCGTACCATAATTATGCTCTATTCTAAAGCAGTGGTTCTCAATCTGGGCAGTATTTCGACATTTCATGGGAGGTGTGGGACCACAGAGTGGTAAAACTGTAGAAATATTGACGCAGCTGCACTTACCCCAACCCATCATGATAAGTGTGGCTCTCATTACCCTCATCAGGATTTTCTGTATTAAATGCAAATTATAACAATCTTGAAATAGGGGGGTGAGGCAAAAAAAGGTTGAGGCCCACTGTTCTAGGGAAACGGAGGGAACAACGAGATTTTCCGAATATTTGAGAGAATATTATAAAAATTCTACTACTCCGGATACAGTGTTATTAGATTATATAAATGATATAGAGCTCTTTTTCAATATTTGAATTAATTCAACCATTATATATCTCATAAGCCTATCAAAGTATAAACCCTCATCCAATCGTAGGCACGATGTTATATCAGCCATAGCGAGTCAGTTCAGTTAACAATAACAAAAGTATGTTCCGCTATGATTCTCTGTATTCACGGATACGACTATATCTACGCACTTTCTGAAACTGGTATTTTAGGCGTTTGACATTCAACCTAGCAGACGTTATCGATTCCTAATTCGATTTCCTCTGAGTTGAGACTAGCCCGAGATTTATTTTTAATCAATTCCACGGGAAGTGACAAAGAACGGACATAACTTTGACTTCAGCATTACAGCAAGGAATACAGCATTATGGGAAATTTATTCAGTCAAGACAACAAGGATGGTACGTACGATTTATTAGATTGTAAGTAATTCTATCGCAGCATTAGGGTCTTCCGGAATGCGTTCTATTCAATTTCTAGATTGTTGTAGGATGAGGATAGCAAAAGGATATCGTTTAAGGGCAATACTACCAGGTCTGTAAAATTTGGTATATTCTTAGTGGTAAACAGTTTTTGCGAAGTATCCAAATTTCAATCTAATACGTAACTTATCAACGTTGGTTGTCATCTCGAAATGCGCAATATCATATCATCAAGATTGAGTATACAGTATGAAGATTTTGTACGGGAAAGTATGTGGTCATATTCTGTTGGTCAGTAGGGTTGTAGACCCTAAGGCCTAAGGCATAATAGACCTAGGTTCTATTAATTCAATTCAGTTTTAACCTAAAAAGGCTATGTCAAAATTGCTCACTTTTCGAAAAAAGGCGAAACAAGTACATGGGTAAATTTCAGAGAAAATTTGAGGACTATTTTGTGTGATATTCAAAATCACGAATTTTTTGTAACCTAGTTAAGTGACTTGCACGCGTAGTCGGTCTTTTTACGACATAATGGAATACTTTCAGGTTGCTCAACATTCCTTTAAGATATTTATGAGCTTCAAGAACGATAGCATCGACCTTATTCCTATTCTTATTGAGGTACAAGAGAGTATCATAATAACATGGTTACATACTAGGGTATAAATTTTTTTAATTTTTCTTCAATATTTTTGAACCGAGGATAGGATGTTGCGACTGTATAGTATACCAACACGCTCAATTACAATCGATCAATTTAGTCGCCTAAAAAACTCGGTATCACCTGGTCACGGTTTTGGCAAACACACCGGAGTCACGACATTCTGAGATACGTTTATAAAACCTTTTCCAGAATTCTTAACCCATCACTCAAGAATTTTCTTTGATCAACAGCACCACTGCTCCAATTAATTTCAGTTCTCACATAAAGAGACTTCATTATTGTGTATAATTTCCGTATAATTTACACAAACTTTTGAAGGTAGAATACGCCAATTGTTTGGCTTCGGGCTAGGGTCATAAAATCACGAATGATGGAGATAATTGGCGGTTCTGGCATTCGTGATTTTTTTTTCACGCATTGAGCATTGTTATTGTTTGATCTTAACGACTGTTGCTAGTCATATACAAATCAAAAGCCGCTGGCTTTATTACAGATGTAGTGAAGCAATAAAAAACCAAGATGTAGTCTAGTTACCAAGTACAGTATAGTGTGCGGTTTCGATTTATGGTTGGGATAGGTTTCCTAGATATTTCGTCACGTAAAAAATCAGCGCAAATGATAGATATAATAGTTATTTGAACTGTGGTTTTAGGATGATTTGCAATATATTTATGTATTCGCTGACATCATAATGTTCTTTAATTTCCATTATTTCCAATACACGTTTATAAGAGAGTTATGGAACGACTTAATAAACATTCAGCGTAATTGTCTGAAGATATATCAGTAAGACGGAATGTAGACCGGTTGTGGCTGTTAGCTAAGTCTGTCTTATAAAACTAAAACAAGATAGTACAACATTTGAGCTCCCGCAAAGTCTGGCAATAATAATAATACGAACGACCTATTGAAATACATGGTAGACATGAAATATAAGAAAGGCATTATAGCAGTACGCATCACCGATTGGCATGTCAACTCAAGCGTAATGACAACATCTCGTTCCGCAGGGGAAGAGCCTTAACCAATATTATTCCGGAATATCGCACCCATGTGGAAATAATATTTACTTGTGAATATCACAGCTAAATAACGACAGCAAGTCAAGTGTTGAAAGTAGTTTAGTTCAGCAGCAACCTTCGGCGAACGAATAACCATGGGAAATTGTTTCAAAACAGAATCGAGGAAGAACGAAGCTGATAAGACGCCGCAGCCAGAACCGGGTTAGTTTGTATACAGTACACTATGTATAATATATTTCTGATTATTGAAATTTTAAATTATTGGATCTGGCAAAAATATATACAAGCATTGGCATCATGTGAACTACATTCCACAATTTTTAAACCGAATATTGATCGGAGAGGGAGGCTGCTCTAGGTAACGAATTCAGTGTTCAAACTTCATACACGCTGTAACTTAGGATTATTTACTAAGGAAACATAATGACATTTTTGAACTGGAATGATATAACGGTGGGGAGGTTGAACGAGTACTTATTATTTGAGTGGGCGGCTGGAGTACTATTATCCTATTATTTATCAAAAGAAAATGTGTAGTCTGGAATCCACTTACATTCTAAGATAAAATTCATGTGCACTTCGAATACGAAAATTGATAAACTGCTCTAACATCAATCTGCTATCGAATTCTGGTGAAAAGAATTGTTGTATGCTCGTATACATGAGACCGAGATCGCTAATGTGGCCAATTAATGTATGAACATTTTGAAAGAAATTGGCCTAATTTTCCAATTTAGTCAAACAACAATAAGAGAGAAGAAATTTGTGCGTGAATGTTGTGGTTTGGGCTTTGGGCCGTAAAAAGGAAACATGAGGTTACCGCCTACGAAGTAATGTACAGTACTGATGTTTGGTGGATACTGAACAGGTCAACAGACTAACGAATCGTTGAACCAATGTAAGGAGTGTTCGACTTATAATTTCAGCTCAACCAACCGATAAGTCGTACGCAATACAGTTACTGGATGCGCAAAATAAGTACAGAGCCAAGCATGGTGTACCACTACTCAAGCTTAATGATGAAATGAACAGAGAGGCGCAGAAGTAATTATTCTTATCTATTAATATTCAGTAGCAGTTATAAAAATACATTTTTATATCCTGAAATAACTCGATGGTTTTATATCAAGTTGTTAGTGTCAGAATTATCCCCCGATAAACGATTCTTTCATTATTCGTCAGGTGGGCAGACCAACTTGCGGAAAAAAACATGCTACAACATAGCAGTACAGATCTCGGTGAAAACTTAGCTATGGCGGGGCCGACGCTCGAGCCACAGCAGGCTGCCGACATGTGGTACAATGAGATCGAAAAATATGATTTCAAAAATCCCGGATATAAGAGTGGTATTGGTAAGAAGTCACTTTTAATTTCTATAATGTTACAGCGGACTATGACGTTACGTACTAAGATTACCGATTAGATTATACTTACAGGTTGTGAGACAAATTTTATGCACATACCGACTCGTCACATCTACTTAACTTCGGTTTTCTTAATGCCATTTACAAATTGAATCATCTTTTATAAAATTTTATATATTTGGAAAGTTAAATACGCTGCAGGAGATTGTATCATAATTCATTCACCACTCCAAGGTTCAAACATGTTTATTTTTAAGGTCACTTCACGCAAGTTGTGTGGAAAGCGAGCGAAGAATTTGGATGTGGAATGGCGAAGGGTTCAAATGGAGTGTATGTGGTAGGAAGATACAAGCCAGCTGGAAATGTATCCAATGCGGGCAATTTCGAAGCGAACGTCTTTCCCTTGAAGTAAACAGACTAACTAATCCTTTACGCATTCGTACAATAATCAAAAATATCTTGAAAAATACTTTTTAAATAATTAGCCATCATATAAATAAGTGTCCCTGGCGACTACCGGGTCGTTATTGTAAATCGATGATTAATTTTGTAGTAGTTTTCCAAGCGTGACGTCATCTGTGAATTCAGACAACCTCACACGTGGCACCATTCGCACTTATGCTGTAACATATACCAATGTTATTCCTATTTGTAGTTTATAATCAAAGGATGGCTGAAGTATATAACCGCAACATGTCTTATTCTATAAACATGGAAAAGTTCTATTCCCATAGCACATTTTTCTACTGTACAGATATATATTCCTTTTCTATGAATTATTACATTGTGTAGACCCTATATTTGCAGCTGGCCCATATACCTAGACTGAAGGTTAGGAACTTTAAAAATTATTTCCTAGCATTGTTTCTATTTCCACACAGAAGTTCATAGTTCACAGGCTTGCCACCGAAGCCAAACTGCGTTTTCTTGAATTCCCCTACTATGAGCCCTGTTGTTAGCGCATTTTTTTATACTAACTTCCACGTATGAGTTATTTGGTCCACACAGACGGAAATCTTTTGTACCTTAAAGAAATTGGATAACTTGTGGGGAAAATACAGTAACGTTTATCGTTCAATCTATGCATATCCGATTTATCTAATTCCGAGACGATGTTAAAAAATAAAAATACCTCCACCGTCAAGTATTTCCTTTCTTGAGCACTAAATCTCTGTAGATATTGAACCAATAGCCTTTCAACACTGAGCTGCTGCGATTTCCAGTAGCCAAACGTTTCAAAAGTAGCGTAGTTGCTTCTTTGCATAAGGAACCAACTACGAGTAAACTTTGGAACCTTTGTCGCAGTTCGTCGCGTGACAAAGTGCTCTGCAATAATAATATTTTCTAAGCAAGAGACAAGGTGTCTGAAAAGACACTTATACACATTGATGCCTATATATTTTTTTTAATTTCCCTCTAATCTCAGCAATCTTTAATACATAAATCATAAGCAGTCATTGAGAATTCTTTTGGTATTCAAGTTTTAACTGGATCCCATATTTATGGCAACGACACTAACATCAAAACATGCTAAATCAGAATATTGCAAGAGCTTCTCCGATCGCCATAAAAATAAGGAACCAGTTGAAGCCTAAACTCCCAAAACTCCCATTCTCAAAGAATTCTATTGATTATGCCATAGTTTGTTGAGATTAGACGAAAATCTGAAGAAAAAAAATTGGCATAGCCCTCTACCGGCTGAGAACCATTCAATTCGGTGCTTACTTTCTCGGGATAGTTGCAATGATGAACTAAGCTCTGAAGATAAATCCTACAAATAGGATAATACTGCGAAGAAAGTTCTTGCATCATCTTCATATCCCGCCTTGCCATATCCTCCTTAACTTCAGGCTGCGACAGAATCCACCTGATAACGCATCCGCTGTAAACTTCTCTCTCGGGTGTGGAGATTAAAACTTTGTGGCCGCTAGACGACGCAATTGATAACAGGATTGCGTCGACAGCAATCTTCGGATTTGTTACTGCTGTGTCGAGCACTTCATACACGCGTTTGCACAACCTATGAGATGAACAAATAGTTGATAAAAGATGTGGTGTTCGAAGCATCGATAAGTGTACGTTAAGATATGTAAGCAATGACAAAGGACTGATATCAGACGAAAGCCAATACACAAGAGGAAACCGTTGAGTTTGTAGGAAGAGAAAATTGTCAAGATAGGACAAGCAAACAACATGCACAGCGCTGTTATCTTGAGCAAAGATTTACAAAATTAGTTGAAAAGAGAGCCAGCTATTGGTACTGTACAGCTCTACTATTTCTAACTACCGTAAGCGAGATGTTCAGATACTGGAGGTTTCAGACAGCAGTCGTATTTGCTTTGATTATTTTTTGTGGAAAGGTGATTTCTCAGCAAGATCACGCGGGGTGTTTGATAAAATCGGTAAGATATTTATAAGAATGAAGGAAAAATCTTCAATGAAAATATCGGAGTTTACAGAGTTTTAATCATACGTCAAAATTAGTTCAATTGCCATGAAATGTCAAAATAACAAGTAGTGCACCCGCCCGAAGAAGAGAGACAGTTATTTATCTGTACTTGAATGAATTAAATTCATATACTAACAGGTATTTACTGTTATACTAGACTGGGCGTAAGGGGGGGTAAGGTACCTCTGTTGCCACGGAAACATGCAGCACAGTTAAATAGAAAATAATGAATGGCCAGTTAGATCGCGTTGAAGTAACACAGACTTATCAAAGGTTTCTACTTGCACTATACAAGACGATTGAATTTTGACTATTTCATTATACACAAATGCATATGGTATAATAAAACTACATCAAGTTACACATTTACAGACACATCACATTTGCTGAATTTCTTTCAAAATAACTAGAGTGTACTATTTTTGGTCAGGACTCGGAATATTGTCCATCTTCCTGCGTCGTAGCGAAGGAAATCGACCATTTTCGGAACAAATTCGAAAATAAAGTGGCTGAAGAAAATGTGAAGGTGACAGATATAAAAGAGAAACTGGAAAAGATAATCGAGGAGTCTCCTGATGTAGAAAATCAGTTGCTTGGTACGAAAGAACACCAACAGTATAACTGATTCAACATTTCCTGCAAAATCTACGGCTAAACTTTCAAATTTCGTGTCTGTGACAGAAACTTTACAGCTAGCTCAGCAAGAGGAGATGATACTGGCCGTCACAGAGCTTAAGAGGAAGGCGAGTGAACAGAGACAGATAGTGCTTGACTTAGCTGCGGAAACTGCTGAGCAAGAAAACATAGCCGAGCGTAATGAACGTTACTAGATTTACTAGAGATGTTACCTATTACTTTCAAGTAAAATCATACACTGTTGTTTATTGACCAGGGATGTTTTGGGAGATGAACTCGCTGGAAGAAGAATGCGCACAAAAATGTGCTGAATTAGAAGGTATAGATCTGGGTGGAATTTGGGCAATGCCCGGTGGGTCTGGGCCCTGGGTTAGATGGAAAAATATCATGGTAAACTTCTTCCTCTATCTCCGAATAGTCTCTGCTAAATATGGGAAGTCGTGGAAGCTATAGCCTACTTGTTACCTCTGCTGCCTGTTGTGGGCTAATTGGCCGACCAAATATGTGAAGGATGGCCGCGGCAGTTTTAAGGCCCAGTTTCATTATATTTGGTGATTCAGGAATCTACGTATAGAAATTTCTTCAACAGGAATAGAAGATATTGCACAAGGTAACGCTTACATCAACGGAGAGTATAAGGAAGTTGGATATAGTCCATGTAAAGGAGGGCTATGTAGAAAGGCCGCGTTCAGCATTGAAGTAGGTGCTCGGGAACCAAAGTCACCAGACGATCGAGTCTGTTTAGAGTTTGACAATCCGCCGAAGAAAGATTGCTCAGAACTTTATATAATGGGTTATCGAGGTACTTATTACATGCGCAAATTCTTTATCAGTATAAATTGAAGATTTAATCCTCTTGAGCCTAAGGTCTTAAAACTTATTGCAGAAAACGGTATATACAAGATTCTAGATAGTGAAGGACAAAGTTTACAAGTGTTTTGCGATATGGAGGTAATTGTCTATCGATCATAGCTTGTGTTGGACCGACAATTTTGAAATTACCGATTATTTGGTGGTCTACCACCATATATACAAAAACAATGAAGTAACGAACGAAGTTGACTGTAGTTTAATAGATTTTTTAACATTTTAAAATAACCAGATTTTTTTGTATTGTAACTAAAGGACAACGGAGGTGGTTGGACAGTTATACAAAGAAGAAATGATGGTTCTTTGAATTTTAATCGAACTTGGGACGAATACAAAAAAGGTGAGAATAGTACGGTTTATATAGGCAGGGTCTCTCTCTGTATACAGTACATGGGTGCTTGAGCCAATGAAATTAAATCTTTCACAAGCACAACACCCCATGAATATACAGGAATTTGAATATAGACAATAACCGTTTCTCCCACAGGATTTGGCAATAGTTCGTGTTATTACGAATTTTGGATCGGTCACCAGTACCTCGCTGACGTCGGGGTAAACGGCTACCAAAGGATTAGATTCGTGATGGCGGATTGGAATAATGAGACCCGAGTGGCCGAGTATGCTTTCTTCAAAGTGAATCAAGAAAGCACAGAGTATGCTCTTCAAATTTCAGCATATGAAAATCAACAAAGCAATGCCACAGATGCTATGTGGTGAGATAAGACGATTTATGGACTATGCGATAAGATAGGTCTTCTATTAAACTCTACTATCATAGATGTAATGTAGGTCCGGTCTCAGGCGCTACTACGGTCGAGGTCAATGGAATCTTAGAGATAACAACTAGAATTGTGCAACAATTATAACGAGGGGTTCCTCTTAAACACATGTACTGAAGGATTTAACTTCTCGCAGCATATTTTAATATAAAATTACCCTAGCAGGTCCTGATCAATATACTGAGTCAAATGTAATTCTTTGTAGCTACGGATATAACAGCCATAACAACAAGCCGTTCAGTACATACGATCGAAACCATATCAATCCTAGATCAACGTGCCACGAAGAGACTTCAGGAGGTTGGTGGTTCAGTGGTTGCTCGTTGGCAAATCTTAATGGACAGTATCACGCAGGTAAGATAGAAATACCCTAGTTTACAAATTTCGGGACTTAATGAGACTTTCAACCAATCAGGTACCTACAATCCAGAGAGCGAGCCTGGAGGAGTGATCTGGTCAACTTGGAAAGGAAGATGGTATTCTCTCAAGTACACAGAAATAAAAATACGACCTTACGATTTTGGATCAGAATAAAAGCTCATTACAAGAATTAAACTCTGCTGGGTTCTTGTGGCATTTCTTACAGAGAGAGTGAATTACCTTCGGGGGCATAAGAGTTGATCCGCTTTCGTGGGAATATTTACAAAGTACTGTTTGCAAGCTTGACCTCGATTGTTAATCAGCAAACATGTAAGCTTGTATCAGTAACTACAGTGCAACAAAATGCTACCTTTGTCGACAAACCAAGTATGAGAAAATTTACAAGATAATTCAGATACCACACAGCTAAAACTGACAATGCTGTCTAAGGCGTGATAGGGGCCCGGGGATTTGCAATAAGGAGACAAAAAACGTCACATGAAAAGTTCTTACTTTAGTCACCACAAAAAAATATAGAAATAAAACAATGCAGAAAAGTGAAGCGATGAAATTGTAGAACAATATATGTGTTGAAACTAGCTAGCGACAAAACAGACAGAGGGACAAAGGAAAGAGGAAACATTCCTAACCAATCCTGCTTATATATATGGTACATGTACCCTAACTCTCATGTAGGGTTTTTGAACGTCAGTGCAGTAATTTTGTTAGTATTATACAAACCCCAAAACCATTTATCAGATCAAGAGTCATCAAATGAAATACCAGCGCGCTTCAACCCTACTGCGTTACATCCAGTACAAAGCAAAGCCAATTTGCTTAGTTTTGCAAATACAGTAAAACATTCTTCGAATTCCTTCACCATAGTAATTAGCTACAGATAATATAGTGTTGAATACAACAAGATTATATGCCAAAATGTAAATATTAGCTAATCACGCTTAAAATAGTTCAGGCAATTTGCTGCGGTGAGGTTATCAGGTATTGCAGACTGCTTTGATTCACAGATCTTGACGCAGCAAGGTTAGCGCTCGGTGGATACCATTAATAACGTTATTAGAGGGGTAATGGTAAGGTCCACGAGTCTGAGGTTGGGAAGAAGGGGGGGAGCTATTAGACATCAACTGTACACTGAAAAGTTAGAACGTCCCCCCTACCTCTCCCCTATTCCCACCACTGATTCTAACTCTAAGACCCGTCTCGACTTGGAAGTGGAAGTTAACCGATTAATAACTATAATAGCAATACCGTTTTATCAAGTCGCATTTCCGTTATCTGACATGAGAAAACAAGTTTATCTCGAGACTAATGGACTAACGAATTGTCAGCACTTGATTACATTAGTCATTGCTAGCTAGTTAGATATTAAACTCTTTGAGTACCAATTTCCTTAAGAAGATAACCACTATGTTTGGAGGAAGCAAACTAAGGATGTATGTGATCTACATATGTTGTGCCATATGTTGGGTAAGTAGTCTCAAGTCTATAGTAATGTATTATACCTAAATCAGTAAATGGATAGGCTAGTTCTCGAGATTGTAGAATTTAATATCAAACAATATGTAGCTCAGCGATGAAAAGGGAGGTCAAAATATCCGGTCTCCTAATTCGCTTGATCAGATTCAGATATAAAGGGAAGCTAAATTCCAGTAAATAATCTGCAGTTGCTTCGAAATTATGAAGTAGCAGTGAAGGGCTAAAATACAATCTAAAATTTAGGGATCTATCGGATATCCGTCTCAGATTCATACAGTCAATACAGATCAATGCATTTCTCAAAGATGGGTAAGTGCCATAAGAGTAATGCACGTAAATTCAACGAAACCTAACTGTACGAAGCAATTTAATTATAGCATTGTAAAATACTCTCAATAATAATCTTGTACATTAAGCCACGTTACTCAAAGTCTTTCTTTGCCAGGGGCAACACTGCCCGACAGAGCGAAAGCTACACGCAATGCAAGCGATTTTACAATATCAAATGAGCAATCTCATTCGAGGATTGAATGCAGAAATCAGAAATATTGAGACAAGATATGGAAACGATGCAGATTGGCTTGCAAAATCAAACGAGAAAGGAAGGCAACAAATATCTCGGACGCAGCAGAGATTAAGAGGTGAGTTTGATGATTTCATCAAAATTATATGATACTTGGAAACTCCTATTTACAAGCTGCCTTGTTTGCAAGTACAGAAGACAGAGATCACATGGACAACGAGACGCGACACTTAGAAGTAGCACTAGGAGATATTTACGTTGTTTCTAACTATGTAACTCCAGCATCACAATCGGTAGATATATCTCTGCATAATACAGATGACACACTGAGAAGGATCAAGGTAAGAATCAAGAAATATAAAAGAGGAAATTGAGAGGCCAAAACTAATTAATAGATATACCTGATATGAAACCACCTGACAGACGAAGTTATTGGACATGGAGTACAGATGTGAAGATAAAAAAGCATATCTCAGACGACAGAGTGCAGCAATCCAGTCTAATTGCCGCATTCCCGTTTTAACGGGTTTAAACTGCGCCGAAATACAGTCTAAAGGAGGCAGAAACAGTGGGCCATATTTTATCAAACCCATGCGCGCTAGAAAACCTATACAGGTATGTCAATATCAAATTAGCTCGAAAACCATGGAGCACAAAATTTACAAGTATATTTCAAGGTTCGTTGCGACATGGAAGATGCAGGTGGAGGCTGGACTGTGATTCAACGTAGGTTCGACGGTTCACTCGACTTTGATAGAGATTGGAATTCGTACAAGCATGGTTTCGGTCAAAATATTTGCCAAGACGACGGGGAGTATTGGCTTGGAAACGAATACATTCACATGTAAGACTGCGGTCGACATCACATCACGTATTTTTTATAGAATGGTTGCTATTTAATGTTTACTCTGTATAAAGGATGACGAATGAGAACACAACACAGTTGAAGATAGATCTCACATCTTGGGACGAGGAAGTACGATACGCGTGGTACAGGTGAGATGGAATTATAAAGGAATAGGTCGAGAATTAACGCATGATCCTGTAAGCTGGAACAAGCCTCTGAACTTTTATCACATTTTTCACAAAAGTTTTTTCCGTGTGGCGAATGAACAACAACAGTACGCGTTGGCGCACTGCGATGCATACAGACGGGATTCGCACAGCGTAGATATTCAGAACGCATTCAAGGGTTCGGTCAGATGCGCGAGTCAAGAACGAGTAGGTTTGAATCAAGGTCACATTCAAATGCCTTTTACGACGAATGACGTCGACAACGATAATCATGCTGGGAACTGCGCAGGTTGAGTATTCAAATTTTGAATATTTCTGTTAAAATCTTGGCGGGAAGAATGTATTTATCACCATGGTAAGACCCCCACGCCAACTGCCAGACTACAGTGACTTTGGAAAGTAGTGCTCCATTCTATGCAATCCTATATTTGAAATCACAGAGTATAAACAATTTATTCCAGCACATGAAAGGGGAGGCTGGTGGTACAACGGATGCGCTTCGGTCAATCTAAATGGCAAAAGACATGAACGAGACACCGAAGCTCAAATAGTAGATGGAGGTGGATTAAAATTTCCACCTGGATTCCCAGATAACAAAATAGACACTTATGAACAACATGTTGTTTAGATACGGATGGAATGGTGTGGGTCACCTGGAAAGGCTGCTTCGAGACTTTGAAGGCAAGTCAAATGAAAATTCGTCCTTTTGGCTTCAATCCCGATATGTCAGAATTAACAGCAAGTTTCGAAGCCGGGAGAAGACTGTTAACCGATGTAAGAACGCGAAAATATCATCAACATACGGATGCCTTACGCAGATTACGACTACGACAGAGAGGATGAATAGAGAATAAAGGAGGTGGTATGTCGACTGCGTTGGGATGTTTGGGATAAGAAGCAGGAATATGTAAAGCATACCTCTGTGTCGTGACACTAGCATATTTCTTGCCAGAATGTCACGCCATAAATGGAAAATTCAAATAAAGTTATGAAATATAAACCAATTCCCATGAAGATTTACTGGTATTGTGTTTAACAGTTTTTCTTTTTTAATAAACTGCAAACGGCGATTTGATAGTAATGTTTCTGAAAATATTTTGGTCTCGACTATGGATTACCATGTGGTAACATTGCTGTAGCTAAACTAAATGCTACAGAGGTGGAAAAGTAGAAAGAAATGAACTGTTTGACAAAAGTCTGTTATCAGATATTTGCAGGAGATATCGTCAGCAAAAGACATGAGTTAAATATTGACAGAGAAAAAGAGATTTTTCAAACCAGAGGATAATTTTACACTGTACATAGTAGCAAAGAAGCACAGGAATAAATTTTACGAAGAAGCCGTGCTATCGACTTCGAGATTTTATTATGTGCAAAAGCCAGGTTTCCATTCTGTTACGAGTTGTACTCTTCGTTTATATATTTCTTCCATTCGAGGTATGTATCGGATGTCTAAAACATCACTTAGATAGATTCATAACTCACAAATTAGTCGTAATGTGAGCAAAAGGAAATAGTAAAGAGTATAAAAAAACTAATAAATTTCAGATGGTGTTTAGCGACAACACATGCAGTACAGTTAACCAATTTCTAGCGATGGAAAGCGACGTCAGCGAAGAATTTGGTGGTATTACGCGAAAGATAGACTACTTAAAGAACAAAGCGAATAGGGCAGATCAAGAACTTATGATTTTTCGAAACGAATATTCAGAGTATACAACGAGATGGAAAGGTAGGAAAAAGCTCATTACGCAATGATTTAAAAAAAAAAACAGATAAAAATAAGCCGACAAATCTCAGTACAAATACAGGACGCGAACAGCCGCTTCAATCGCCTGACCAAACAACTGGATCAGCTGGATCGAGAAATCATGGAAAATGATGCAAAAATAGCATCGATCAAAAGACATCGAGATGAAAATCAAATCGCGATAGAGAAAACTCAAGACAGGATGAAATCACTTCGTGAAACGTGTTTTGCGGTGTTGTCGAAAGAGAAAACAACTTCTTGTTTGCGAGATGTCACTGGGCGAGGTAAGCGCCTCAATATTTCCAACTTGAGTTGTAATGTACAATGTGATAATAAATCACAGCCCCAGCTTGGTAGTCGGCATCTCAGAAGTTCCACAAAATATCCCAATGGGGGCTTCACAATTTCTAGGGCGCTAGCTACGGTTATGTGGTGGTTTCTTTTCAGATTGCGCCGAGGTTCACCAGCAGGGAGGCCGAGAAAATGGGATCTATTTCATTACTGCAACTGAAAACAGTTCACCTGTACCCGTGTATTGCGATCAAGAGGTTGGTAAAGTCATAGACTACGATACAAAGCGTCATTCTAGCGCAGTGACTCTCAGACGAGAGGCCCTTGGCTCCCGGGAGAGAAAGTGGGGAAAAAATTCAGTCAGAAGAACTCCAAACTTGGAGAGAATTTACTCTGTATATTGCATATATAAATCAAATAAAATACCAACATGAGAATAACTTCCATTAGACGTATTAACAACCCTTTACAAACTTCCAAAAAGTAAGACATTACAGAGGCGTACATGGTCATATCTATACACATATAGATTGCGTTCCATATCCATGCATAAATATCACTAGATGGCAATTCAAAATGGGGATGGGAATGCAGAAACATGAGTGGAATGTGACCTGGTGCACTGAGAACCACTGTTTTAACGCAGTTGTATTCTTAGACAGACGGAGGTGGATGGACCTACATCCACAGTCACGTCAATGACGAGTTTGATTTCAATCGAAGCTGGATGTCGTACAAACACGGTTTTGGCCACGTAACCTGCGACGGTGTGAGCAATTTCTGGATGGGCAACGATCTGTTACACGCTTTGACAGCGCTAGACGAAAATCATTTGCGAGTAGACATTACTGATTGGAGTGGTAATGGAGGGTAACTGCTGTTATATATTTTTTACTCCGTAACCATTTCGCGTTTAACAAACAAGAAAGCTTAAAATTAACATACACCACTAACAGGTATGCAACTTATACGACTTTCTCCGTCGGTTCGGAGAGGGAGGATTACCGGCTTTGCATAGATGGTTACAGGAAGGCAGAACAGGAGGACTCAGTGATCGGAGACGGGTTCAGAGGTCACAACTTTGGGCACGCAGACGACATCCAGTTTACAGATCACAACGGAATGAAATTCAGTACATTCGACAGGGACAATGACAAATATAGATGTGAGAATTTACACAAAGTCTAAATTACTGTCAAACTTCAGCATTCTATTGCAAATCTATACTTTCAGTCAGCTGTGCAAGACAAGACGGAGGTGGTTGGTGGTTTAATCAGTGTTCTGCAGTCAACTTAAACGGCCGAGTCTATGACCAAGGATTCTATGAGTAAGTTTATGGCGAAGGCAAAAACACTTGTACTGTGCTCTTATTTGTAAGATCTGCTACACACACGAATTTTAGGTCTAATCTTTCATTTACTGTGTTGCTGTAGCGCCAAGGATACAATGTATGGTTTTGACAATGCAATGATATGGGGGCCGTGGACTGGATTATGGTATTCACTCAAGACATCGAACATGAAAATAAGGCCGGCTTCTTTCAAACCAGAGGGATGAATAAGTTTACCATCTAACATTTGGGGAATCTACTTCAGCTACTAAGACTGCTAACAACTAGGACACGTATCTGTGTATAAACATGTTATAATGTACTCACAGTTCTTCCTTCTGAATATTTTCCACCGTTGATGCAATTTTTTCTCTCAATATTCTAGCTTTATGGGGCAACGTCATTTCCGTATTGACAGCGAACTCGTCATATTTTTGTTCATCTGTTGAGAAATCTCAAATTAAATAAATCATAAAAATATAACTACAGCCGTTACCTAACTAACTTAATTACAGTACCTGCATTGGACGTTCCTGGCGATACAATTGTTCTCGAACAGTGATTTGCGTCAGTGTCATTTTTATGTCTTGCAGCCTGTGTACAAGGAACGAAGCAGGATTAGTCACCTGTTTCCCTAACTCTTTTATGAACTCTGTTGACCCAATATTGTATCTATTTTGATATATTATAATATACCGATTTCAAATGAAGTACAATTAATTCATTGCCAGCTTCACTACTAGCTAGTGGTTATTCAAATCTCATGGATAAATGTATTGAAAGTGAAGGAAAATATTGAGTACCTTGCTCTCTTGATATTTTCCTTTTCTTATACGAGTTTCACCATGCTGAGAATTCAAAGCCTCTAGGTTGCTGATAAGCATTTCCGGGAAATCACGATTGTTCTGAAGACTCTGAAAAGCAGGAGATATCTATGAATAAATCAATATAAATACTGGATATACTACTGTATATGCATTTGAAATATCTTTGAAAGACCCTTCCTCACCTTACTTAAATGTGACCACAATGTGATCAGTAGATCTTCTTCTATTTTTAAACAGATAGGATGCACACGAAGGCAGTCACAGTATTTATCTTTAATTTTTCTGATCAATTGTTCCTTGGCTTCTGGTTTTGTTTTCAACTTTTCATTTACCTTGAATGTATTGAAAACTGTCAATCTTGTCAAATATAAGTGTTTTCAACTTCCTTAAAAGCTGACATACTTTACTAAAATATATTGTCCAGTCATAACTCTTTTGCAAAGATTGAGGGGTCATGTTTTGCACTCTTTTGCTGCAGCTGATTTCAAATATTTCTACAATGTTTGAGAATTTTTTCACCAACAGCTCCATGGCACGAACTGGTCGATAAAGTACACTGTTCACCTACAGATTCACATTTATTACACTAAAGACTGTAAATAAATAAGACCATTTGTAAGGGGATGATGAAAATAACTCGGCAGACTATTTCATTTAAATCCACGGGTCAAACAATAGCATAACAATGATTTTCAGAATTGAAATCACAAAAATTCCATGAAACATACACAAAAATTGACAACAGTAAAAAACATTATGCAGTAATTCTTTGTCCGGCTATTTTTTGGCACTTCTAGCGTTTCAGAATGAGGAAACACACATTTACCTTGAGCAGTACTGCAAAAATATCCTAAATATTAAAAGAAATAATCCAAACAACATGGCATGGCAGCATGGCATTAACAATCCCTAAAGCTTTTGGTTCTACTTTATACAAAATTTCAACCATTCAATATAGACCAAAACAAATTCTAAAATGAATTTCGGAGTTTAAGTTTTTTTAACTTGGATTGCAACAAAACATATTTGCCAAAGGAGTTCCTTGTTTCATAAAGGTATGGAATATAAAAAGCTCTCAAAATTGGATTTTTGGACCGGGACGAATCGAGAAAATCAGCAGACTTCACGACTTTCCATTCCTTATTCCTGCTGGCATAGTTTGGTTCTAAAGATGTGGTCATAGGTAGTTCCAAATCGACTAGGAAATAGCAGTCGCTAGGGTCAATATATCGTGAAAATTCTTCCAAGTTGGCATCGTTCATATTTGAGGGAATATTCCTCGAACCATTAGGGGCTGGTTCAGAAAATGGTTTAGGTAATTGAGCCCTAAATTCTGACTTTATAAAATCCAAACGGAAATTTTCTGGTAAGAAAAAACTCGATGGGTACCGGTACCATTCTTTACCTACGCACACACTTATGTCGGATTGATCAGGAAATTTTAGATTATCAGCGATTGTGATGAATTTGGGGTAGATTTCTAAAGGAGCGTGGTAGCCTTGAAAAAGTGCTATCGATCTAGAAACGGACAAGATCGTAAACACAGCCAGAGTGGATAAAGATATCCACTGAAAAGGGAGGAATCTATTCAGTTTTAAAATACAATATAACTTTTGAATGGTAGCTACAGCAACAGATGCATTGAGACATAACAATGGATAAATGGGGAAGAGAAATCTCTCTTCTTTGTGAGGTTGTAAGAAAAAAATTGCAATCCAAATATAAAATGGAGTGAGAAACAAAATAAATAGAATATACGGGGGCTTATATCTGTCGATTTTATAAGTGACAATCACTTCAGAAAAAGGCACAATTATACCGCTTAGTAATGCAAAAATGAAAGCGACATTGAAATTGAGAAACCCATTAATGATATAATAAGATAGTGGTGCAACACCGTAAATATCCGGTCCGTGTTCCGTAAAAACATTGTACAGCACGATATTCAACGCGGCTATGACTGGTTTTCCGTAGTAATAGGTATCGATGACAAAGCTCGGCAACAGCATTGTCAACAAGGCGACTGAGCACCATTTCATAAAGAATAAATAATGCCTTCTTCGTACTAAAATATCGAGAGCCAGAGGTATGCCAAGTACCGCAGAGAACGGCCAACCTATAATCGCTGAGCAGGCGACAGACAAAACAGCCAAATTCAAGTTACCCTGCATCCAAAAACCGAAACATAAGCACGTCATATACATGCAGAAACTGCTGGGTAAAAACGCCGTCGAGGAAACGAACATCCCGCTTCCAAAAACGAGAAATACGAGTAGCATCCTGGCTACGTTGTTGCCGAATCGAAGAGCAACACCTCTGTAGAAACAGACTTCTGATAGAGAGCAACAAAGAGCAAGAACAGTTCTCACGAAATAAAACACAAGTAGTTTGTTTGAACTAAAGAAACTGAACTGAGCCCAGGTCACTATGGAATGAAGTTTTATGTATGCCCATGAACGTATTGCGTATGCCGGTGAATATTCCCATGTCTGAAATCCTCTTCCGTATAAAAGAAAATGCATTGGTTCCCAGTAATTGTACGTCTCATCACAATCAGATATATTGCTTAGCAAGGCGGCAGCGATATTGGCAGACATAAAGAATTTAAATGCCGTGCTGGCTTCTGGCACCCATACTTCAGTGGTACGGTTTGGTTTCTTGTACGGGTTTACATCCTCGGTAGGAAGATGAGACTCATCCTCCTGTGGAGCTGTTTTCATCTCCAACTGCGGTTTCGTTTTCATATTTTTCTACTTTGATTTTTGGATACTCTTTGTAATCAAAAATAGTAGAAATTCAGGACGCCACAGATCGCAGATGGTCGCAGTGGTGTGTGTGGGAACTATGTACGTAACCGTGTAAACTTTAACCTTTGACCACAGTTCAGTTACATTTTTATTACCACTGAAGCACCACTAGTCACAACGGGGGCAGAAACCGAAAAGTCTAGACATTAAAGTCAACAAGAGAAAATGTATTCCAAAAGAAAAGATAATAGCAACATAATAATGAAATGGATATGCAGAACAATATAGAAAGCCCACTAAGCTAAAATACAATGTATTACAACAAAATTCTAAAACCCAAAATATATATCTATAGTGAAAATTCTAAATTAGAAACACTCATTCTGGCTTCATCCACCTTTGATTTCTAGGCATTTGCATTCCAACATGTGTTTAACAAGTATATTACCAAATTCGCGATGAACAGAATTATTTGCACGATGCTCAATGCGAGAAGAGAGTCATATTGAAACCGCTCGCATATACCCATGTCTGGATGATTCATGAGGGCGAAATACGCGATGCCCATGAATGAAAGGATCAGAATTCCGTATACGACCGGCGAGATAGCGGTACAGATTTTAGTCGTTGGTGTATCAGAACAGATGGCAATGACGCACCCACACACGGCCAAGACAATTGACAGACAATACCAGCAAAGCAGAAAATTCTCAACGGAACAGTCGTATCCTCGAATGATTACTGAAAAATAGATAATATAATGTAATGTCATGTTGAAATAGATGCATGGTCTTGGAGTTCCCGTTATTAAACGTGAATTAAAGCTACGGTAACGCCAATATGTAAAATTGCACGCGTCTGTGTATATGTATTAATTTGCTTACCTGTTGTGAGTACAATTGTCAGATACACAAATGTCAGACAGATGAAAACCGATCTTCGATCTGAAAAGAAATTGAAACATGGATGCGGAAATTTAAAATTTCATAGTTGAATATTATTTTAATTCGAGCAAGTTGAATCATTAGAAAACTCACATATGGAATTACACGAGCCGTCATGTACCGTCTGTTGTTCAACGTCTGCAAAAGTACCCTCTCGTTTGTTCAATTCAGTGATTACATGTTTACTGCAATGTAGAAATTTCATTTTCTGTGCTTGTTTGTGCTTATTGAGGCAGTTTACCAAAAGTTTATATGCTTCAGCAGTGTATCAGACTGCTTGGTATTAGTAATACAGAATTTAATTTATAAATCTATATTTAAGTTAATATATCAAGTTCTGAAGTGAGATCAAAACCTTTAAAATATCTGTTTACTTCGTATGTACCATATTTCTTCGAGCATTAGACGTCCTCGATTATAGGACGCAGAAAATGAGGTGAGAAATACTATGAGACGTCCTCAAACGCAGCAATCGGTTCTGGGATCCGAAATTAAACAATATACTGTATGGAGTATTTGAGCTACGCACTACAATTGGAAAGGAACCAAAAAGTAATGGGTAGGGCAAAGAATCCGATTAATCACAATCACTGGATCTCGTTAACACTACTATACTTAGAATTCTCGTTAACACTGCCTTACTCAGAAAAACAACACAAGCTTCGCATTGGATTTGTGCTTGACTGTACTGTAGCGTCTTCTAAAATAATGATAACGTCCTACGGTTCTATTCTATGCGGCACGAGAAATAATATGAATACCCAGGTACAATTCCCGGTTCCAGCATTCGAAACTGCTGAGGTTTCGAAACTCTCAAAACAGTTCTCGTTTGTCAACAATGGAAAATGTCTAGAGGAGAATCCATTCTACGGTAAACAAAGCGAGTACAATATATCACTTCTGTAAATTGTATAATAACAATGAATGCAAAATAAATTTTTCTTGAATACAATAGTGTTGTGAATGTTTACTGTTGCAGAACAATTTATCAAGGCTCATTTGAACATTTTTTTTCTCCTTTTGTCCGCATGGATTTACGATAACGTGAAATCTAATTTTGTAGACCACAGAGAACAACAATGAATGCTTATGCTGCGGATGCTCTCTTACCAGGTAGTCACTAATATACATAATGTCGAAAATTTAGCGGGAAAGGACCTGGGGAAATTACCGAGAAAGCCTGAACCAAATTAAATATCTTCTAACGCTTTAATTCCGATACAGTGTCTTTAAAGACAGACATGCAAACTGACAAGAATTTACGTGAAAGAACCCGATTTTTTTCAACTAATACTGTTGGGGGAAATGTTGCTGGGTGTTACAAATTGTATGCAATATCCATTACATTGCTGTGCTTTTCAGATATGAATAAAAAAATATACTATTTATAGTATGTGATATATCTAGTTATACGTATATCCCCCAATAGTGAGGTAGATTGTATACTATATATATGTATACTACTACATACTACATTTATGTTGATAAATTTATATATATATATAAATTCCGCCAGAGGACGCTATTCATTCCAGAAGTTTTGAAGTCGACAAACTTATATCAAATATAAATGTTATAAATTTAATTCAATTCATTGGATTCATTCAAGATTTGACATATGTAAAAATAGGACTTGGACCTGAAAAATAAAAACACCTGGGAATCACAGTACGCTGTTCCAATAAACTAGTGAATTCAATAGGACACTGTAAACAAAAGATATCCAAATAAAGATAATTACAAACTACAAATGGAACAAATTTTGTGGTATAGAGGAAATTCGATCATTATAAATACCTATGAGAATACCAAAATTGAAATAATCCAACACAGAGAACGTAAACGAGACCTCAGAGTCCACTGAAGTTATATTCATTATATTATCAGAATTCTGGCTAAAAAATGTTCTAATGTGATTGAATCAATGGAAACTGTGAAAGTGCCAGTAGCTATAAGTAGTTAATACATATCGTTATTATTGTATTACTACTGCAAAACCTATTACTGTAGGAAAAATGCAATAAAAGTATTTAGGACTTTGACAGTCGCAGTAATGATACTCATCTACACACACTTCACCCATTTGGCTCTCTTATAGGTAGAAAAATCAGGATTTTCATTTTCAGAAATGTACGTACTGATAACCCAAAGATTCCTGACCATGGAAACTCGGTGGGGCTATAGTGCTCTCTGTTTTTTTCACGCAACTGTCAATCAAAACAGCAGTAACACGAACAGCCAGTCACTATGATACCGAGGATGCAGATGGTGTATGCGGTTTGAATCAAAGGGGTTGGGCAACTTTCGATTTTACTACCAATTCCCAACGAAAGTGTACAACCTGTTGAAACAGGAACAGCTTAGAAAATGTATACGTAAAAGTGTTACTACGAATTGTTGAATATCGAAATAATTTTTTATATTAATTGTCATGCCATTTAAGTATCCACGAACCAGGTGTCCCCTTCGTTATGCCCACAGTAAGGGCCTATATTGGCTAATGGTTAGTTTATAGTGAATTTCAAAATAGTATATTTACCTGCAATAAGCCAGGCTATTATAATTACTATAAAGATATGTCGAGACATTGGGTAAGACGAGCTCAACTTCTTCAGCATTTGCAACAGCGAATTACAAAACGATAATATTATTCCGGCAAAAATTGTACTGGCTGTAACAAGCATCCATATGACCAGGGTCGGTCTTCCTGGGCAGTCATCCCAATACAAAAGAGCTGGAAAAAAGTTCAAAATCCACTACGCTTATAACAAATTAAACTTCGAAATATCATGTTTTATACTTACAAACAGTCATCAAGGCTGTTGATAAGATTATTGCGAGAATATAAATGGTCTTTTGGTGAGCTAAAACAAAATTGAGAATCACTGTTTATGCTGGAATTCTTCAAATGAATTCAAATTCATAAATGTAGGCTACTTGTAATTTTTCTTCTACATGAAAAAGCACTGCCATTTTTCGGGGTTGCTCTATCCGGTGCATATAACTCGTCATAATGTGGAGGAGGTATGGAACATTGTGCGTAGGTTGGGGGAGGGGTCTCGGTCGAATCGTCTACGTATCCTGGTAACGAGTAATAGCTACGCACAGAGACATTTCTTTCGTTTTGAAGGGGATTTTCTGCTGTTGGAACTACGCTAGCCATTTCCGAGTTTTGGGATAATAGGATATTGTATAATAGGATATGTATTCACTGTACTGACAGAAATATTGCTTCAAGTCAGTAGATGTACTACAGTTTGCGATCACATGTTGCTGAATGTGTTTGTACAATATCGAGACAGACGATCTAAGGAATAGGAATACAAGTCTCGTTTTCATCGCTACGTGCTCTCCATTTACCGTCCCTTACCTACGTTTTATACTTATTTACCTACCTAACTAACATTTCTAAGTGACTGCACCCACGAGCATCAAATCCCGTGTTAGTATAATCTGTGCATCTGTTGTCCTGTCTAAAACAGGGAAAAAAATATATATAGAGTAGACTATACGGCGCTGTATTAAGTATGGCCTCTCATTACAGCACGAGTACATATGTGAGAGTGTATTGGAAGTTTTCTTTCGCTATTGTTGATTGTATTCTGTTGTATGAAGACAATGCTTTTGTAAATTTCGACCGCTGAATATCGGGAAATATGAGCTATTAAATACAATAGTACAGTATCTCCTAACCTACAGAAGTACATTGCTAGTAGGAACATCCAGACAAACTTACGTCAGGAATCGTATTAATTCGTGTCCCCTTCAGGATATAGACCCGCTTGCGATTATCCTGGGACCAAAGTTACATCTGGGTTCCTATTTATGATGTGAACTTGCTGCAACATGCATCAGCAGTGACGCGAAGCAGTTGGGCGTTTTTATTACGCAGTAGGCCTCCATTTATCTTACCTGCGAGTGGCCAAAAATTATGAAGCATCGTTGCTGAGTGTAGTAATACAGATGTATAGTTTTTGATAAATCAGGTTTTATTTATTTTCGAAAAAAATCACAATTAAAATGGAAAAAATCGTATTTATACATCAAATGCAATCGAATAACAGAACGGAGTATAGAAAACTCGAAATTTATCTTCCGAGTTGCACAGCACAACATCGTCATCATTGTTGATGCTACCAGTGCACGTGGAAAATATCGAGACTTAAATGTCGCTGTTCCTGCTACACTTATCTTCAGCCTAACCTAGCTACACGAGAGCAATGCACATTCATATGCATGTATGTTATGGTGGATAAAAAACTAGCAGCGAGAACTTTATTTTTGAAAGGAATTTCTCGCATGGTAAAAAACAAGAAACCTGAAATTCACAAAGGAACAAAAAAAACACAGCCATGTAATAAATCCATTCTAACGAGAGTGCTGTCAGGATAATAATACAACATTGGTCTAAGCCAACAAAGATCCAGTGATTAAGTAAGCTAAATTTTTTTTCAACAACTATATCAGTATGAAAAACTTATCCTAACGACAAACTGGTAAAATCTTCAACTTCCAACTATAAACAGCACTCCAAGTTTGAAAAACTTTTAGTTTAGATTTCGACAAACATATTTAGCATGGCGTCAGCAAACAGAACAAATGGTTACGTCCTCGGGCTACGGATACAATGCAAGTCTATGTACAAAATGGCTGATTTCGGGGTTGCAAAAAAGTACACCTCCGTTATTTTAGCTTTGGTTGGATTCCTTCCAGTCTAATCGCTCTCTTGGTCGCTACCACTTGAGCTTCCGGAGCCAGAGGAAGAGGACGACTCCTCCTTTTCCTTCTTCTGCCTCTTTGCTCCCTCGGCTTCCTTTTTCTGTTGCGCCCTATACTTTTCCATCACCTGACAAAGATTTTGAGAATATTATCTTTCATATAATGGTTTGTCTATAATTAAACAACTGGATTAATCTAAAACCTTGAGATATTTTTCTTTCTCGATCTTTCCGTTTTCTTCATATTTTGTCTTGATTTCGGGAGTTGTTTCAGACCACTGCTTTCCGAGACATTTAGCAATATCTCCAACAGTGAATTCGGGATTGATTTTTTTAATCTCAGCCCTACGGTCTGCACAGAACAGGAAAAATGCAGATCTGAAAAATTCCCCCAAAAACATTTATTATCAGCTATACAAATGAATTTTATAAAAGATTCTATTCTTATTTACTGTGGCCGCTTGGGTGCATTGGGATCCTTTTTTCTTTTCACTATTTTTTTAGCATCACCAGCAGGGGGAGTATAGCCCTCCATTTCTCTGTCATATCGTACCTTGTCTCGGTTGGCCATGTCAACGAAAATTTTTTTCTCCTTCGGAGTCATACCCTGAGAGAAAATAAAACAATTAAACTGCAGTCAAATATTTAATTACTATTCAATATACATATCACATAGTGCGGTTACCTGCCATCTCTCTGCGCATTTTTTGGAAAATTCTGCGAACACCACTTGTTCATCGGGGTGTTTCTTCTTGTGCTCTTGGCGGCAAGTTTGAACGAAAAAAGCATACGCTGTCATCTTACCGCGTGGCTTGTTCGGATCTTTTCTACCCATTTTGTTTTACTTAATTTGATCGACTGTTAAAAATATCGACTTAGTGCTATTCTTATCGGGAAATAAACAGTCATTAGACGAATAAAAGCAAGAGCTAGACGCTGCCGCTTCGCGACTGATTTCTACGCGGATCCGCTCGCACGGCTTTCTACGATAAACAACTATTACGGTGCTGCCAAGTAGACCGGACCTGTACTGTCTAAAAATTGATCATAGCACTAACTGGAAGAAAAGCATTGGCAAGCCGTGTAAAAATATACTGAAAGAGCTGACTTTTAATAGTACGAGAGTAGCATACGTAACGTCTACACTAGCAAGTCGCCTATTACGCTTCTATGGCTTTGCCCAATTGAAATCAATGCTTATGCGCTGTGTGTTTCTACGCACTGTTTATCATGTCTCTCCCATAAGCACAAAATGGAGCGACGCGCGGAGACCTTTCACTTTTCCAACACTAAATACGAACGCTTTCGTTCTATAGAAATGCACGATACTTCGTTTACTTATTCTTTATAGGTTTATTTTTTAAATTTTCACGAAAAAATTCGAAAATGAAGAATATCATTGGAGAAATATGCAGTCTAACACGTACGATTTTCTGCGGGCATCACTGATGTCTAGCGTATACTGTGCTATGATAGGCTAATGGCAAATCTCTCTCGTATGCTAACAATGGCCGCGTCTACCCAGACAAGGAATCCCATTTAACGTAATGGCGAAAATAGCTATCAAACAAAATCGATTTGCGCATTTACCAAGGAGGGAATTACAGAACATTTGTCGTCATGTTAATATTTCATTCGTCTGCTATACAACAAGACCAAAATATTTGAAATACAACCAGTATAAGTATTGCTTAAAGGCATTTTAAATAGGTCTCTCACACCGATCGGTACACCAGCCATTTTCAATGGCGATTTTACATTACAGCTCGACTATACAGCTTACACAGCATAGCCGCGCATAACAGTTAGCTACTATATACACCATGTATATACCTTCAAACGGTTATAGCACAATAACTAAAGAATAGGAAACTTTCAGAACATTCTTCTGCTATATGTTACAGAACAATAACAGAAGACTGTAAAACTGAAATATCGACTAAATTGAGAGCGTTTTATAGCTATTTGCGTCTACTTCTTTCGGTCGCCTATGCAGAATGATTGAGACGTAACAAAAGCCCTATACATTGGAGCGTGTTAGGTCTCAGCTTCTATCGTTTACTGCCTTGTGATTCGCTGCTATAACACACGTGCCTAGATAGCGGGAATAGTTTGAATACTCATTGCTGGAGCAGTTCTAATCGTGAACACTGAATAAAATAACTCACACTGTTCTTCTTCTAACGATATAATATAAATACATGAACGACTGACCCTGAAAAAAGTAAATACCTACAAATCAGCTAATGTAGTACAGAGTTATAATTATACGGCTTTATTAGAACGCATTGTACTGAAGCAATATTCAGTGGGCACTGAGCACATCATCGTTACCAGCTAAGAGGGTTAGAGTCTGGTGGGAGTTCCATTGTTTGAATTGATTACCTATAGTTAATTACAATCAAATTTGTTGTAGTCAAATAATCACCCGGTGTTATCAAATCAGCGGGTAGTAGTGCTTAAGGATATTATGCCGATAAAACTAGTTATAACAATTATACTTCAGTGTTTTTCTTCTCCATTACGAAAGCTACTGGATACCATTAGACGTCTTTTATGATGAGTGAAATATTATTTAATATATGGAATTACCATATGTGCCAGGGAAAATGTAAACTAAATATGTTCACAACGATTTCTAGTTCAACGAGGTTTACACCAACAATATCGTGCTCTTACGTAATGTAGTAGATCTGCTGTAGAATGGCGTATGAAACAATGATATCTGCGATAGCAATTTTGCGCTTTAATATACCCATTCATTCCAATAATATCATTAGGCAGGTTCATTCCAAAACACCACTCACTCCCGGCGAAAGACAGATAAGGAGAGGTTGAATTAGGTCGCATGTTATCCTTCGACCTAGTTAATAGCAATCTGTAATGCAATCTACAATCGATGTGCTGATATGGAGCAGCTTGCTTCCCAACAATTACTTCAATTACTATTTTTCGTGGAAAATAACGAAAGATTTGTATTTCACCGACTGCATATCTCATTTCAAATTTGCTATTGTGCAACGAATTATCCGTTGTATTAAAGTCAACACTGGCTATCGCGATTAGGAAGGTTTGACAGTTGTTCATCAAATGAGCTTTTAACATTTTTGTAATAATGTTTGAATCTCGTTAATTTCTGATAACAGTTTATCGATAACGTTCGGATAATCGAGTATTCGGATAAACGGGGTTCAAATAATCGCGTGTTTACTCTACGTAAAAGTCCTTCACATACAGGAAAGCAATAATCTATCCACACGTTGGCGCTGTTGCAACAAAATTCAGCGACTTATCAGTCAAAACATCACCAAATTCTGATACACAATACATTTTTTCCATTTGCTGCTTCAATTTAAAACTTACTCGATGCATAGTAACAAAACTCCGGAAGGCACGGAATGCAAAACCTACAGGACACGATAATACATATGGTAGTAACAATCGCACACAAATCATGTATCAAAATGAAATCAATTTTATTCCACAAAGAGCAACAGAAACCGATTCAGAAAAGAAATAGCACATTAAAATTTCAAATATAAACAACATACTAAAGTGCAATACGTAATAATTTTCAATTCGAAGATATGAAGACAGGTCATACTTAAACATTCGGGATCCAAAATCAATTGAAGAAATAGAAAGCTAAGTTAATTTGTAGAAAATTAACAGTGGAACGAAGAATCTTCTGCTATGGTAATCATGTTTCATAAAATCAGTATTCTACAATGTGTCATTCTACAAGATGCTCTGGACAATGCATGGAAAATGCCTACGGTAAAATGGGAAATTAAACAACAGCAGCCTTGTTGCAGTCTGTAATACAGAGCTTACACAATCATACAGCAATACAAAAACCTTAATTAGTCAAAGTTTATCACATAATAGTAATCAACTTAAGATACTGTGCTGGTACATTCAGAAATAGGGAATGCTTGAAATTTCGATTTTTGGAAAAGCAAACACAAATCCAAATACGTTGAAGCACCTCCTTGTGTAACTGCATTGGAAAATTTGTCATCTGATAACTTAATGTAACTATAAAACTAGTCAAACGCTTTGTTTCAGTTTTGCAAATTGAAGTAAAGCTATAAGATGTTGAGATTGCCCTCGGGATCAGAAGTAGGATTGTGTTAAATAGCCTTTTATTTGATTTGGCAGTGGTAACCTTTGTATGTGGTCGATTCGTGTGTATTGGCGTATCACAAATCGACACAAGTCTTGCAGTGGACGAACCTTTGTGAATTAAATTGAATATCGACAATGAAAAATAACTTTAATGTTTATGAAAGTAACTCTTGAAGCAAAACATTACCTCAGTAAATCGAGACACTGGGTGCATTAAACGGACCGGAAACGTCTGCGCATTCGGGTGCCGTGAACGAGAATAGCAGAAAACTCCTTGCTCATTTGAATCCCGTATTGAATGTTCGATTAAATCTATGACTGATGTGTAGGACTTGAAAAAAAATTATTAATTGATACAATGTGAAGTGAAAGATGAAAAATTAATGGAGAGGGAAGGGAGCTCACTTGCGATGGACTGTCTTCATAAAAACTGAACTTGCTTCCTGAATGTTCGATCCTCGTGTGGAGAGTACGATTGTTTGATCGAAAGCTTAAGGATAGCAGATATCTGTCATCTGAACTGTCTCTGTTTAGAAGAAAACATTTAACAATCAGACAATATACCTGCAAAACAAAAATTAACTAACTAAACTAACTCTATGTTAGGAATCAAAACGGCATTTTTTTTTAAACAATTAGTAGTACTTTTTCCTCAAATCTATATTTGTCTTTTGACCCAATAAAAAAGCATGGCACTCTTCTAGTTGCACATTTTATTGTACAGCACCCCTAGTAAAGTTCCCGTTGCAACCAGTTTTTACCTTACAATATTACCAGCTATGGAACTAAAGTTGGCTGGCTGTCTATATACAACCACCTGATATAAGGAAACTCGTACTTGAAAAGTTGACTCATGATCATAGGACAATTATGATTCTCTGTTTCAAGTGTGAACATTTCAATATGAACAATTGTACCATTACCAACCATTGTATAAGAGGAACAGAGCTTGACAATGGCATTCTATTTAACACCATTGTTAGCATTATGATTACGTCATGAATTCTTTATGAAATTATTACTACCGAACAAGAAACGAAGCTTCCGGAAGATCGTTGAGTTTCCTTTCAGCTTCCTCTCGGCTCAATGGTCCCCAGTACCATCCTTTTCTAAAAAATGAAACTTCCATTTCAGAATGAACATATGCTACCTGTTGATTATAAACATTTTTATCACTGGCTCTCAACAAGGAGGAAATTTCTCCTAAAGTAGGAATTCCAGAGGTATAATGAGATCACAGATCCGTAGATTGAAACTGTTGTATGATATGTATATTATTTGGAATGCAACTTTTTGAGTCTAACAATCTTGGGTATGACAGTTTTTTTATTACCTCGCTAACTTTTGAAATTCCACCATAAGCGGATGAGTGACGAGACTTTCATTGACCAATGCAGAAGATCGTAGCACCTGCTTAATTTTCTGAGACTCAGGCCATAGATGGGACTCATTCCCATTATTGTTATTTACAGTATTTAAACCATTTTGGGGTACAGTTTGAAGGAGCGCATCAACTGCTACACTACGACTCAATCTTTCAATATTCAATGCATTCAGGATGTTGTCCGGTACTTCGCTATAATCGTGATCATGACCGGCAGATGACGTGGGCGTTTCATATAAATTTTTTGATTTGTGATTCGAGTTCAGTTCTGGCAGCACGATTGGAGATAGTTGTTCTTGTGGTTGTCTGTACAGAAACAGTGGATTAGTTGGCAAACTTTTTTGATGTCATCAAAATAAAAGGGGAGTTTTTCATAGAATGGATTTGGAAGAAGATTTATTAGACCATGAGACCTAAATAATGAGGAAACAGGAAAGGTATGTCTTTAAAACCCTGGTGTCTCTGGTACTAGTATACTAGTGTGGTTCCAGCTATGTTTGGTTAGGTTGGGTAAGGGGTGGCATTATTGAGAGTAGGCACTAATTACATGGCATGTAATATAGCCCAATTTAAAATATTACGTATTCTAAAATCTTTTGATTATTTTTATGCAATATTTACTCGACAGTGTTCTTTCCGATGCTCAGCCTCTTTCTTAAACCCCTCATAAGCTTCGTCTTGGGTTTGTCCTGACCCGTCGATGCCATTGTGGCATCTGGCGAATCAGCCGTGTTCTGTGACTTCACATTCTGTTCACCTTTCTTACTTTTACGACTGAACCTCTTCATAATTTTTCAAGTGATACGGCAAAACCGTATCTTATGAAGAGTAGACCTATTCTTGTTGCATGAGTAAAAGATTATCTGGATTTGATTTGATACTATAACTACAGATATAGATTATTAAAGTAAAACATCGGAGAGCCGAGAGAGTTAATCATATCAAATGTTCTACGATGTTCCACCCAGCACAGGCTAAATATGTTTAGTCACAGCCTTTCAGTATAACCTCTTGAACACCTTGTAAACACAAAAACACCTACGCGGAACAATTTGCTAATTTCTACTCCATGGTTTTGCAGATATATCTGGGTATTTTTACGTAAAATACAGGGCTCTATTCTTAAAACATTCCATTCCTATTGTATTAAAAAAGTCACTTCATGCCAATACGGGACTTTTTCTCTGACCGTGTAGTTCTACTCCAGTAAATATGACGTCATTACGCAGTCTCGGTGTGATCATTACCGACCTGAAGTCAAGCACAAAAACCTAGGAAGATGTATACTCTGTATAATAATCTTTCTTATCAAACCGAATCACTAATCGATTGACATGATCTGAAAATATTGAATAAAATAATGCTACAATTTCCAAGAGAACAAGGCTTCGATGCAATTGCATCACAACAATAGTTGGATGCGTGTCATGTAGTAGTCACGACTGTTCCCGACCTTCCTGTGCATTCACGGAGCATATACTCTTTGCTATTATTGTTTCATTCTTTTCTTCCCCAGTATCTTCCGGTATACTGTATAAACTATTCACGGACAGAGTCATACCAGGAACATCCGGCCTAGTAAAATTCAATCGTTAGGTGGTACTACAGCGCTTACAAGTTACAACGTGCTGTACAGTACTCGGTCTAGATGGGAGAGGTACTCATGGTTGAGAGCTCGTCTCCCGGGTGCGAGGTCTCGGGTTCGAGCCTACTCGTATTCGAGTAAGACTCATTTACCTAGCGTGTGGGGGACGCAGATATATTTGTTAGGATACCAACAACACAAAGATCGCGTACTGATAAATTTAATTGCTATGGTAACATCTGGGGTCCATCATTTCCTGTCTGTTAGGTAATACCACTTGGCTTCTGAAAACTGTTTGTAAAAATATTCCTAACCGTAGGTGAACTCTTCAAGCGCTAAAGCGAGCCAGAATTTTTTATAGTAGGATTTGTTTATTCGCCCAGTAATAGTTTACTGCACATCGTCATCTAGTTTAAAAACATGTTTATTCAAAAAACCATTAATTTTCTATTTAAAAATAAATTTCCTGAGATAGATAGATAGAAAAGTTATGTTGAAATTCTATCATTCACAAATATTTTCTATGAACTATCGTGGCACCGTGTTCCTCGTACATGGCTCTATCTATCCATCGATGTCGCGACGATGTTAGCGATGTCAACATCGACGCACCCCTCCAAGAAGCGTACTGTCGTTTAGGCATAGCAAGAACGGAACATCCATTCAAGTTTATTTGTGAAAGTTCACGTTTCAATCGTTCATTAATTCCTGGCATTAGCGAAGATCCTCCGACCAACACAATATTACGGAGCAGATCCGATGTTGCGACGGAGTTCTGTTCTGATTGCTCAACGGCCTCCATACTTCTCCGACAGATATCAACCAAACTGCTTTGGTGACAACCTAGAAAATACGGTTCCTAATTACTTGATTAGGAAGGATCGAGCGAATGGTCAATTTACATGCACGTAGAATAATGAAAGAAAATGATGTAATAAAGCACTGCCTCATTTTCACTCAGATTACCATAAAACCACATTCATACCTTCAATGAGAGATGGATTGAAGAAGGCCTCTGAACAAAGAAACCTTTCTTTTTGTAACGTAAGTACACGGCCATTTGGTAACGTGTAGGTTTTGACAGTTTGATCGTTGTTCGCAATTCTTTGTTCTTCTTCTTTAAAGTCTGTGGCTACATAGCATAGTTTCTCGACAATAGCCCTTGCTATATCGGTATCTGTTCAAAATTAAGTATTATAACAAACTATTACCAATCAATTTCTTACATATCGTTGCGAGCATATAACTGAAATATACATGGTACCAATGTTTTCGGACATATACTCTTCATGCAGCATCGTTTTCATGCAGCCTACCAGGTCTAGATTACCAAGATTTGTCGTTTGCACAGCACTTTCTATGACATTGCCTGCAAAAAAAAGTATATATATGTCCTGAACTATATTCTATTGCTACTGAAAATGCACGGCTAGGAATTTCAAAAGGATAAACCTTGTATGACTGGTGCAGAATAGGATACACCGTGACCCATCCCGACCACAAGACCCGTTGTCATTCCAAGAGCATGAAGGGCAAGAGAAGGATCGGCTCCAAAAAAAAGCTTTTTCACCTTGAACTTCTCAAACATGAGCTGAATGTTGTAAAATGAATAAATTACAATATCAACATGAACACAGGAGTAAAATAAATCATATAGGGAAGTAAATATCTGGTGTAAAGCATCTTCGCATATCAATATAAATAGCCCTTTGTAATCTGAATAGGAGAGTAATGCCTTTCACGACGGTGCAAGCTTTAAATCTAGTTTGTTTTTAAATAAATAGGTCCAATAACAGGTACCAGAATACAGGCATCCAAGATAGTATACACTATACCTATCGATCTTAACGACTGATGGTTTTAAATAGCCCAAACAATAGAAAACGACTAGGGTAAATATGTCATCGGAAACATATGAACACACACTGCATATAGGTTTGTGATTTGATTGAGGAGAACTGTATGCTTTGCTCAGTAGGACTGTGGGCAAAAAAAAATTCTCATGTTTGCAATGTAATTTCGTGTCAAATAACGATATTTTGATCAAAAGTAAGATCAAATGAACGCTAATCCTCTCGCAAACGATAAATCCTTAACAAATATGAAACGGATATCATCCAACTTAACGTGTCAATTAAATCAGGCGTTTTCGGCTGTTGAAATTATTTAAATGTAAACGTGTTGATGAATAAAGGGCAAAGGAAAAATTTGGAATCTCAATTTTAAAATTAAAATTCAGTTGGAATAAACGTAATTTAATGGGAATCTTACATCTTTCAGTGATTAATCTGTGTTATAATAAAGTCACCAAGGTTTAGTCAAAATTCAAATCACTCATTGGAGTAATGCCTAATTTCAAGGGTTCCTTTTTACATGTTCGAATACTCAACTCAATACAACATTGTGGACTATTATTATTTTTTAAACAATCATTCGTACCTCAGTTAGTTTTCGCCTGCTTTCTCTAGTGCTGATTGGCGATGATGGCAAAACGATACTATGATCGGTCGAGTCTAGCTTGAGTTCCATGTGCAGTAAATGATCATAGACCTTCTCCAAGTCGTCCCAGTTCGTCACAACTCCTCGTTCTATTGGACTCTGTGAAACAAATATCATATATGATACATATCAATCTAGTTTGGGATACTGTAGAGTATAGTGAAGGAAGTTACCGTGAAGATCAAAGCCTCTCGTCTCAACTTTGCATCCTTTCCAATAAACGCTTCGTTTGCACTTATACCCGGGATGGTGCCTGCCTTTCTCTGTCTTCCGACTACAGTAGGGATTACCACTGGCGGAATGTCGTCTCCTGAAAGTCCTGCTTTGCAAAATCCACTCCCTACGTCAATAACCGCAACTTTGTTCCCGATATCGTCAGAGAAAGTACTTCCGTTACTTAAAGTAGGCGATATTGAATTCCGTACAACTAAAAACGGGGGTGAATTCAAAAATTTCATTTTAAATTTAATGAAAGAATGTTAAAGCTTCTTTCATTACTTCTGAGATTTTGAGATCGTTTTTAGGAAAGCTTTGGGAAACCCACTAGCTCTTTCTTGCCTCTTTATCTGACTCCATGTCTGTATAACTTATTAGACTTAATCTCGAATTTAGTAGTTTATTATAGAAAGCCAATTTATGATCGAAACCAAAACTAAACATTTCCTACTACTATATAGCCAGTGCTTATTGCTCCATAGAATGGGTCTGAACATGGCTATGCGACATATTATATCTGTTATTACATGTGTATAGGAAATTACATGATATGTACTTTGATTCATTCCCACGATCTAGAATTGAACGACACAATACTGGTTTTCAATATTTTACTTACCATTGTCAATCCCGCAAACTGGAACATTTAGATCTGGTGAATTTTCCTCGTTCGTTTTGAATAAACTTTCGCTCAATTCCTTAAGAGCCTTTTCCAATATTAAATCGGATTCCGTTTGCGCAACAGTCATCTCCCCCTGTGTGCCTCTACGCTCATATAAGCTACTTTTTGGTAATTCACCACCGTTTTCTGACACGATCTGACTCGTCAGAGACATGGTACTTATTCCATCGCCTTTACCGTCTTGTTGTTCCCTAATTCTTCTTTCTCTGTGTTTTCTATGGATCGTAACAGTAGGGGTAGATTCTATACTTAGATTCGTGGCATCGAGTAAGATATCGTAATCTTGAGAGTGTCCTATTTCATCGCTTGAGAGCAAATTGTTCAAAGATTCATTTTTCGATGGTTTGGAAACTTGATTTTCCTGGCTCGTTGTATTCCTTGTAATCTCTGACGAGTCGTCTTTGATCGTCTTTTCTTTCACAGCTGCACTGGATGAGCATCCCATCACGCGTTATTGTGTAGTTCTGCCTATACAAGGTTTCAGTGAAGCTTTAGATTTAGTCATGAAAGTCTGGTATATTCGTCAAGAGTGTGATGAATTAGACCGCTTCAACTTCAATTCGTTTTGTTTCCCACTTCAGAATGATGTGAAAAAGGTAAAATAATAACCGGCTTCGCGCACACTCCCAATGTACAACGACGTAGGTATGATTGGTGACGCTCTCCAAAGTTTCACTGTGAGAAAAACCGGTTTTGTTTGGGCACTTGCTTTACTGATGATGACGACGTAGATACAATCTACAAACAAATCATAAATGCCTCGATCTTCTTGTTTTATTTTCTAGTTTGGGCCCATTCAACCCATATTTACATTCCGTCATGCGACAACGTTGTATAATATAATGGTCAAACATATTGCCGTGCTGTGCTGTTCACCTATGTGACGCGTTGTTCAGATCTGAGGAATCCAGGCATCGTTATTCGTTAACGCACGTTATTACGATGCCCCGATGTCCGTGGTGATGTTCGGTCTGAACGGGAAATATTTACTTTGCAACCTTATTATGCTGAGCAAAGATGGTGGAAATCAAGATTTATAATCCACCGACTGGAATCGCTACTGTATCTTAACAATACTGCGTTTGTAGGAATTCGATGAAAAAACATAAAAATATTGATCTTGACGACAGAGCTAACACGAATCCATTAATAGTGCATGAGCGAACGACCCTAATACTGATTTATAGGGCAGTGTTTAATGTTCTCCGCATGAATTAAAAGTAGCATTAATTTGATGGCCTTAGTTACCGTTTACCGAGTCATTATTTACAACATTAGGTATGAAGGCGTGGCAACGGATGTTAAACGTCTTCATTCCTATAAACAAAGACGATAAAAAAATTTACTTTCAGTATGCCAAAAGTAAATGTACGATCCATTATGTGACATGACCTTCACAAAGGTTACCAGAAATACATCCGTTTATGTATCAATTTCGATATATCACAATTGAATACAATATATTACAAGTCTATTCATACATATTTACTTTGATACAATATGAGAATGTATGTAAACAATGATATAACCTAGCACAAGGTCACCATCATCGTTACAGTGATCAAAGCCTGGGTACCCTATTTAAACAGCTGCGTTCATCTCGAGGTAGGTGGCTGTGTTTTTATCAAGAACATGGTTAAGGCTCCAGGCAAGATTCTATCCCAAAACCTTGCAGACTTGCTCGCTATCACTATCACTCCTACAGTAGCCAGTCGCAACGTACATGATTGAATCTTTAATGACATGTAGCGGATAGCGAGAATTTGAAAATCTTTGATGAGAAAATATTCGATATAGATTTTTCAAAAATTCAACTATAAATGCGTGTTTTTATCTCATTCTCATTTGTTCAAATGAATAAATGTTCACATCTTAGTGGATTGCATGAAAATAAATACATTATCCGAATTGTTTAGAGCTATAATATAAATCTCTATGCTCGAACTTCGATGTGTTTTGTTTTGTTACGGTTGAAATACTTTCAACCGTTTATTTTTACACGTGACCAAAATTCCAAGACAACCACCGAAGCGTGATTTCATTTAAACAAATTTAAGAATTATTTAATTTAAATTATTCATTGGAAGTTTACATTTGTTTCTGGTGTGAAAGATACTATGGTTTAGATCTTAGTTGCCAACCGGTTGATGGACCTCAATGAACAATAATATGGATTATATACCTCAGAGAGATAGCGGCCCTTCGGCCAGCGCTGGCAAATCTCTTCGTATGTTCTTAAAATTTATTTTGTCAATGCTACTCGTAATAGAGATAGTAAACCGTATATATCAAAAATAAGAAGGAATTGTACAATAAATCATTAATTCAATGGTAATATATAAATATAATGAGTGTCTTTTCTGTTCTAAGACATGAGCGCTCAGCAAGAGGCACACGCCAGAGCAGTGGTGAGTAAAATGGAAAGAGAAGAATTAGAAGACAAGTATTTGAGAACGCATGAGGAAAATATAATACTAAAAAGGCATGCACGGAAACAGGAAGAAAAAATAAAAAGGTAAGAGCTATATTGATATATAGGAAGAGAGGAAAAGTCAATAAAATATATATATAATTAATTTAATTCCCAGGAGTGAGGGGTCATTCAAGCAATGGACAAGATTAAATGCTTTGATAATACTAATAACAATGACATCTTTGACCATTGACTATAAATGATCTGCCAAAAAATAGGCTTAATTTCATTGATCATTAAAATAAAAACCTTCAAAAGCTAATACCATGTTTTGTTATCCGTCAATGTTATCATCATTAGTGTTATCAGTGTTTAGTCTTAACAAATGCATATTTTTTTAGAATGGCAACAAAATTAATTCGTCTTGTGAACGACCGGAAGAGGTTGACGGTCGCATCAGGAGGTTTGTATTTCCAGCAGGACTGTGGAGTCATAAATCATGCTACTTTATAGCACCCCATCCTGTTAAAGTTTGGATATAAAGACTACAGCTATATCATACTTTTAAATATTGTCTATTGAAGAAGTTACAAACTTTAAGCAATAATCAACATTAAGCATATTATTGGTGTATATTGCAGATATACATATGTGGTTGTAGCAATAAGCGAAATGAAGGCTAACAATTGGACAGAGGAAAAGATGACAGTTGTTGAGAAAAGTACCGAAATTCCAGTATTAAAATGAAATTTACATTTACATTAAAAGTCGGTACTTTTTTCACCGACCCTGACTGCAGTAACACAAAATTTGCTGCGACTTCACAGCCCTGTATACAGCATATTATCTTGTGTATGTAAAATATTTTATATGTGGTATATTTTCCATGTTGCGATGAACAGCAAAAAGAACTGGCCGTGACGTTACGCTTGAGGAAACAATCGAGAACCAACAAGATACTATCAGAAAACTTCAGAAGGAAAATGAACATCTTAGGCAGAAGGTGTTATATAAGTTTCATTATGTTTTTTTCATGCATTTTTAATACTTGTCTTCTTATAAAAGTTGATTTGAGCTAGTCACAAGGTTAGGATCCTGGGTATAATTGAAAATCTTTATTACAAGGTACATGTGGCAAACCAACAATTGCAAACCCAAGGAAAAAGGCACACTCCGTACGGCCGTATCCAATCACGTATCAATACCGGAATAGATAAGAGATCGTTCGGTGTGTCTGGTTTGAAGGATGGTCCTAGGTCTAAAAGTCCAAATCAAATGAGGTAGGTCTTTTACAAGACTGTTTCTTAGGTTGCTTGTGGATAATAGGAAAAATCTCCATTTTTATGTTTAATACTCTTGAGAAAGAGTTTAACCTTTTGGTGTATTATACCGAAAAAATAAATGAACTTAATCTTTTATGTAAATAGATATGCAATATTATGTACATATAATATTTGACTCGTGTCACTCATCTTCATCATAGTTCATCACCAGGGCCTGGTTCTGCCGCTTCTCCTGGACTGCCAAGGTACGGTCACAGTTTACTGGAGGAAGCCAGGGAAGAAAATAGAAATATGCACAATGTTATCTTAGCTCTGCAAAAGCAACTAGCACAGATGGAAGCTGAACATCAAATGCTGCACAACGATATGAGATTGAAGCGTATGAGCTTGATATATTTGGAATGATCTTATTATATATAAGTATGTTTGAATATTTTAGATGTTGCCCATGACGATGACGTACTGAAATTCAAGGAGCATTTGAATACGACTCAAAAGGCTACTCTGTCAGAAAACATCGAGCTTATACGATTGCAGCGCGATATCAAGGAAAAATCTTCTGCTCTTACATCACTGGAAGCAAGGTGCTGTAATGTTTTTGAATAGGTTAATTCAGAGTTGGTTGGATTGGTAGGGACCTTGTTGTGGTTATCAGTAACTCTGGAGCCATTCCTTGAGTGACTATGGGTGATACCTTCACCGAGCTTCCATACAACCATCATATTCCTGCTGTAGATATTTACATTTTGTTCATAAGTAAATGTATGGGGAGTAAAATATCAAAAACTGAACAGCAACAAATGATCCTGCATCACTTAGGTATCGGGAACTTCAAGATAACAGTCAGAATGTGAGAATCAACTATGACAAAGTGCTCCATGAGATGGAAGTTTTCAAATCTAAATTGTTAGAAGAGGAAAATAGAAATCTCAACCTACAGGTAACCTCGATGATGGCCAGCCTAATGTGCATTATCTTGATATAATTTATATTTATACACATGATTTGTATCTTTGTTCTAACGTTGATGTCATGGTCATAATAATGGAAATCCTTTTACAGATTATATACCAAAATGAATCTAAAAGATTGGTTTTGATTTAGACTAAAGTTGGCTGAAATTGAAGGAAAATTTGAATCCTATATATTTTTCATTCAATTTCCTGTGGTTTAGAATCAAATGAAGCAAGGCAGTACCAACCATAGAGCTGTCGCTGAGTTCCGGCATACCATACACGACTTGGAAAGAGAAGTGGAAATACTTAAGGATGCAAATGAAAGATTAACCAACAAGTAAATATTTGTTATTAGATACTTGTCATGATAGATGTTACCTTTTAATGCAGCCGGGATAGAGATATTTAAAATTTTCGTGTCTTTTTCCACAGTGCATTTGCGGTTGATCAGGAACAAAAATGGCGCCAGTTGGAAAGAAAATTGAGAATGCAGATCGCTCAACTCGAAGCAGTTATCCAGTCTGACGTCAGGGATAAAGATAACGTACTTGGGAAGATAAATAACGAACGAGGTTGCTATGATGTTGTGTGCATTTGCTATGATACTGACTTTTAAATACTGATATGAATTGATTCAATTTGGTATGAACACTGCATAACAACAGATATGAAACAAAGAATGCTGGAAGAACAACGACGTTCTCATCAGGAATGTGTCAGACTCAGAGATGAAAACCAAGAACTGAGAAACAGATTACGTTTGCTCTCCTCTCTGGATGATGCAGTGGGCGTGACAGAACTAGAAGAAGCGCTTGCTGTTATCAGACAGAGACGACATGCCGCGGAAGAAAGGAAGAGGCCCGATTTCTTAGAAGGAATTGATGATGACAGGGGTTCGCTAATAAAATGACAGTTATGAATAAATTATGTGATCATATTCTCAACTGGTGTGAATGTTTTTTCTAGATCCGGAGGTAATGTTCAACGAATTACAAGTGCAGCATGCGGAAACAATCCAAGAGTTGGAAAAGACTCGTGAGATGTTGCTTATGCAACACAAAATAAATAAGGATTATCAGATTGAGGTTAGATCTCTATAGAAACCATCATGCTTACTTTGTTTTCTTAATTTGATGATAAATTGAATAATAATTTTCAATTTCTCATTTCAAATACTATATGTACACGCAGGTTGACAGTGTTTCCAACAGAATGGAGGAAATGAAGAGAGAATATGAAAATAAACTTGAACATTTTGCCCGACTGCTAGATGCAAGAGCCGCTAGGATTAAGGTATAAACGATTTTGCACAAGTGTTATAGTTTCATGGTCTTCTTTGTCCATTACCAGTGAGGTGTTTCAGATATATATAATCTGAATATTGTAGGTTATAGATGTTCAAAAGGATGACCTTACGCATAGTTTTGGAGTTCATGCTTACATCTAATGTTATTTAGTGTATTAAAGAATTTTTAAAATATTAAAAAATTGCATGTTATAAACCTCACAGAAATTGGAGCAGCAGTTACATGATGTTGCATATGGAACAAAGCAATTCAGATACCAACCTGATGAAGATGATGTAAATATTTGTCGTTTGATAAGTAGTTTCATCACAAGTATCGAATAAACACTGTTTTTCTATTTGCAGATGGAAGATGAAGATCAAGCTGCATTCGACATTACCAGATTGGAACGCGGAGAAAATTTGCTTGAGATCAATATAATGAAGGTGACCTTGACTGGTGAAGCTATGCAGGCTATGAATGACAGAGAACCATCCACATTCATCACGTTTGCATTCTATGACTACGAACTTGTCAGTACTCCTATAATTAAAAGTGGAAGGTAATATGTATGAAGTGGTGATTCATAGCGACTGGAATATGAAATGATTTGTTTTACCCTAATGATATTTGAATCAGTTGTCAAACAGAACTTACAGACAAGATGAATAGTTTTTTATAACTCAAGTGCACTTTCCTTTTCAGCCCGAGGTTCGACTTCACATCGCAATATGTTGTCAAAGTCGATGATTTATTTTTACATCATTTGCAAAAAGTGAGTAGCAGATATACATACATACTACAGACTTTAATATACCGAAAACTGTTATTTCAACCCAATGTAATGATTTTTATCACTAATATGACAATTGTGATCAGCGTTAAATAATTTTGTCTGTGGGGTGATCAAGAGGCATGAAAAAAAATATCAGTGAAATACGATATTAGATGGAAATTCAAAACATAAGGCAACTCATTGTTAAAATTCACCGCGGTTCCTGTACATGTAAAGTCCCTTTGTAGCAAATAGTATTCTCATATTTCATAGACTTTGGTGTATGAAGAGAAATGAATTCGAATAATACATTGTTCAAATTATTCTAAGCAAGTTGTAGCCAGGTACAGACGGGAACCTAATTTTAATTGCACAGGATCACACTCTAGTCGAACTCCATCAAGCATTCGGTACTGAATATAAGACAATTGCAGGCTGCAAAGTCAAGTTAAATCAGCTTCTAGATACTCCACAAGGCAAACTCCATGGATCTGCTATATTAACAGGTATATAGGTCTTTTGGAAACACAAATATTGTACCAGATTCATTGGGCTTTCATTCAGTGTCTCACTTCACAATGGCTTCTATTGTTTAATCACAGGAAGTTCAGATGGAGCAAATTATGGCACGCTAGACTTCTGGGTTCGTCTCAGGGTACCAATGGACCAAGCCATTCGTCTTTACAAGGTGAGATTACTGATGTTCAATCAGTATATGACTATTTCAGTTATGGAGGTCCTTTCTCTGAAATTTGCTGAATAGGAGAGAACGAAAGCCCTCGGATATTTGTCTGCGAACACAGCGGCGACACAGAAGATGCTAGACAGCACAGACACAATTCAAAAGGAAGATAATTACAATCAATTGGAGATTCAGATAATGTCATGTAATCACGTGCAAGCAAGAAGAAAAGGTATATTCAACTTGTTATTGAGGATCTAGGCTGTAGGGTAATAATAGGGGGCAAGGAGGCAATTGCACGAGGTGATGTATTTTTTGGGATATAATAAATAATTCAATAGCACATTCTTGTCTTCTTCAGTGATTCACTATTGATTCACTATCAGGTGGGTAGGCACTAAGAAATTTCCATATTCAGTAATTTTCATTCTTGTTTTTTTACTTGCAAAGATACTACCATATCCCACCTGAATATTTCTATCATGCTCTTTGGGAAGCACCAAGCTTCGTGTTTGGTTAGAAATGAATAATTGTCATAGTTTTGTGATTTTTAACAGACGTTCAACCAAACATATATTGCGTGTATAAATTTTACGATTTTGCCGACCACGACACGGCAATCATACCGAGCTCAAACAACCCACATTTCGACGACAGACAACACTTCCCTGTTGAGATGACTGCTGATCTAGATGCGTATCTAAAGTCTGAAGTAAGTTGATATATTGCTAATGGTTTACTTCAAATATCATTTTGTCTTCTTTCTTCAGAAACTCATTATATATGTATTCGATGATGCTGATCCAGACATGGCTCATTATCTTGGTAAAGCTTCAATAGATCTGATACCGATCGCACATGACAAAGTCATTCGGGCTCCATTCCAGCTTACAAGAGTAATATCGGAATGCCTATAACTAAAAATAAAAAATGCGAAAATAAATTGACATGGGTATGAAATATCTCTGCAGAATGACAACACTGAAAATGGTACAGTTGAGATTTCTCTACGTTGGAAGCTTTCTTACAAAGCACCGTCGTCTGTCATGAAGATTCCAAACACAGAAACAGAAAAGAGAGAGGTGGACGAACAAATGATCCCAGAGAAACTTGTCACTCCAAAAAAGCCACCCATGGCAGTCACACCACAGAAGAAACCCAAGTATGTATATACCTGTGTGATTTTCTAAATTAGCGTCTGGCAGGCTATCTGAATGTCTACGATTGCATTGCCTACTCCTGTGTAAGTCCTCCAAATAGACAATCGCTGCAAATCAGATGTAGCAATTTCTGTCCCACCTTTTACAAAGGGAAATCTATTTAGACCTACTTCTCCAAAATCAACACTAAAGCAACCACCAATGCAGGTTTTACCCAGCTCGAAACCAGAAAGGGAACAAGATACAATCGTGAGTATAAAAATAATGTAAAAGAGCTTACATTTTTATAAGATATGATGAATTTATTCAATACACTAGCAACAAATTGAGCCTGTTTTGGTCGAACCAGTGAAGGAAAAAACACCTCAACCCAAAGCGAGAACTGTGAGTTGATTGGTTCAACATAGATATTTTTCTTATTCAAAGCAAATATACATCTTGTTATTTGCCCGATATTAAGTTGAAGGTATCCACACCGCAAGCAAGTAACGATGCTGTAAAGCAAACTACGGATTACTTGCAAGTTCCAAAACAACTCGAACTGGGCAGCAGTACGGCCGAGGTGATGGAGAAAAAAAAAGAGGCAGAAATTCGTAAAGAGGAAGATTCAGCCATTGGTTTTACAATTTACTTCAAAACTTGTGTGGTTTTAAGCCTTAGATATACATACATGGTTTATTGCAGAGTCTGAAGAAGATATAGAAGAGGACCTTGACTTTGAGGAAGCAACTGATGCAGATGACATTGAGACCGACACTGACAGCCTTGTGATTATGCAAAGCCCAAATGTGACCAAGAGGATTCAGGTACTACTACTGGATTCAAATCCTATTATAACATGATAGTTGTGGAACAGAATATTGCAATATGAATATCTGTAATTTCTTGACATAACATAACTCTCATTAAACAAAGGACAAGGATCAGATCCGTGTGTCGGTAAACAGCCTCGCTTTGCACCCCGAAAGCTGGGCTTTCAAAGATAAGGAAATACAGAGATTGTTTGTGGAATATAATTTGTTTGGTCGTGTGGAAGAGACGCCGGTGTCTCTGCCAAAGCCGAATCAGGCGAATCAAGAAATAAGTTACAATTTCAGCAAAGGTTTGCTCAGATATGTTTGTATAACATTTTAACTCGAAGGAATGAAATTTCCATGAAGGTTACTTTTAACTCTTTTTGAAAACAGTGTTTCATGTCGATGCTGAAAACAACCAGAATGACCGCGATCTTCTCACAGGAATGATTTTACCGTCAAATGAATTGGAATCAACGATAAAGTTCACTGTCGTCTCGGAACCTGTCAACGATGAAGATCAGGATTGTGAGGAATTGGGTAATATATCACTTATCAACTGATTACTGAAAGAATACCGGATTTGTTTCGAATATAAGAAGTATCTCATCTTTAATTTTCAAACCCTTAATTATTTTATCGAAAAAGTATATTAAACACATTTGAGCATAATTACTTTTTGGTAAAGTTTTCCCACAATACAAATATTGTTATTATTGCGTCTTAATTTTAGGGGATCTTAAATAGGGACATCTTATAATGGGGGGCATTTAATATTCGAAGATATACGGTATTCAATATATTTGATCCTTTCCAAAGGTAGTGCATCTGTAGACTTGAAGAGCATCCTGAACAGTGGTCACAATGTAATGGAAGCCGATCTCGATATAGTTGACGGTGCTTCACAGGAACTGATTGGACGAATCAATGTTTCTGTCGAGGCAATCGGTGCTCTAAATTCTATTAGTAAAGAAGTTCATGATCTTCTGAAAAAACAGCAATTGACAGAAACCTAATAGTTTATCATTCGTGTGTATAAATGGTGTATATACATACATATAAATGATGTATAGAGCTGTGGAGTGTCTTATTACAAGATGTATCATTGCATTGCATAAACAATTGTTGTTTATATGCATTTTAATATCAATTACCTATATTATCTCGAGCTAGTGTTTTATACTTGNAGGCTATCTGAATGTCTACGATTGCATTGCCTACTCCTGTGTAAGTCCTCCAAATAGACAATCGCTGCAAATCAGATGTAGCAATTTCTGTCCCACCTTTTACAAAGGGAAATCTATTTAGACCTACTTCTCCAAAATCAACACTAAAGCAACCACCAATGCAGGTTTTACCCAGCTCGAAACCAGAAAGGGAACAAGATACAATCGTGAGTATAAAAATAATGTAAAAGAGCTTACATTTTTATAAGATATGATGAATTTATTCAATACACTAGCAACAAATTGAGCCTGTTTTGGTCGAACCAGTGAAGGAAAAAACACCTCAACCCAAAGCGAGAACTGTGAGTTGATTGGTTCAACATAGATATTTTTCTTATTCAAAGCAAATATACATCTTGTTATTTGCCCGATATTAAGTTGAAGGTATCCACACCGCAAGCAAGTAACGATGCTGTAAAGCAAACTACGGATTACTTGCAAGTTCCAAAACAACTCGAACTGGGCAGCAGTACGGCCGAGGTGATGGAGAAAAAAAAAGAGGCAGAAATTCGTAAAGAGGAAGATTCAGCCATTGGTTTTACAATTTACTTCAAAACTTGTGTGGTTTTAAGCCTTAGATATACATACATGGTTTATTGCAGAGTCTGAAGAAGATATAGAAGAGGACCTTGACTTTGAGGAAGCAACTGATGCAGATGACATTGAGACCGACACTGACAGCCTTGTGATTATGCAAAGCCCAAATGTGACCAAGAGGATTCAGGTACTACTACTACTGGATTCAAATCCTATTATATGAATATCTGTAATTTCTTGACATAACATAACTCTCATTAAACAAAGGACAAGGATCAGATCCGTGTGTCGGTAAACAGCCTCGCTTTGCACCCCGAAAGCTGGGCTTTCAAAGATAAGGAAATACAGAGATTGTTTGTGGAATATAATTTGTTTGGTCGTGTGGAAGAGACGCCGGTGTCTCTGCCAAAGCCGAATCAGGCGAATCAAGAAATAAGTTACAATTTCAGCAAAGGTTTGCTCAGATATGTTTGTATAACATTTTAACTCGAAGGAATGAAATTTCCATGAAGGTTACTTTTAACTCTTTTTGAAAACAGTGTTTCATGTCGATGCTGAAAACAACCAGAATGACCGCGATCTTCTCACAGGAATGATTTTACCGTCAAATGAATTGGTATCAACGATAAAGTTCACTGTCGTCTCGGAACCTGTCAACGATGAAGATCAGGATTGTGAGGAATTGGGTAATATATCACTTATCAACTGATTACTGAAAGAATACCGGATTTGTTTCGAATATAAGAAGTATCTCATCTTTAATTTTCAAACCCTTAATTATTTTATCGAAAAAGTATATTAAACACATTTGAGCATAATTACTTTTTGGTAAAGTTTTCCCACAATACAAATATTGTTATTATTGCGTCTTAATTTTAGGGGATCTTAAATAGGGACATCTTATAATGGGGGGCATTTAATATTCGAAGATATACGGTATTCAATATATTTGATCCTTTCCAAAGGTAGTGCATCTGTAGACTTGAAGAGCATCCTGAACAGTGGTCACAATGTAATGGAAGCCGATCTCGATATAGTTGACGGTGCTTCACAGGAACTGATTGGACGAATCAATGTTTCTGTCGAGGCAATCGGTGCTCTAAATTCTATTAGTAAAGAAGTTCATGATCTTCTGAAAAAACAGCAATTGACAGAAACCTAATAGTTTATCATTCGTGTGTATAAATGGTGTATATACATACATATAAATGATGTATAGAGCTGTGGAGTGTCTTATTACAAGATGTATCATTGCATTGCATAAACAATTGTTGTTTATATGCATTTTAATATCAATTACCTATATTATCTCGAGCTAGTGTTTTATACTTGATTATTACAATAAAGTTATCGTTATTACATTTTCAGATTCCATGTGCCTAATCAAATGTAGGTTGTCGTTATCTGAGCTTTCATATTCTTAGTTTTTTTCTTTTTATATTTAACAACTTTAAGAGGCTGCTATCATAGTTCATTGAAAGAGAAAAAATGCTAGACACTCAGGATCTCAAACTGAAACAATGAACTCAGCATGTAACCACACCCCGCATAAAGGCAATCAATCTCATCCTAACAATTCCTGCACTTCCTACATCATTGTACCTTACCAAATTTAAAACAGGAACCTAAATAAAATAGAGAATGGTTATATTCTGAAATATATGTAAGAACTTTTGCCTGTTATTGCACAAAGTTTAGAGGTCATGCAATAACATTTACATCAATCCCATTCGTCCTCTAAAAACTCTGGCACTTCGCCGTTTTCTGCGTCTGGTTGAATACTGTTCATCATCTCTCTCATGGCTTCCATAAGTGCCACAGCACGTTCTCTGAGACCGGTCTGGTCCTGGTTGACACCGCCCACAGCCCCATTCAGATCGATCTGGGGTTCATCGTCGGGATTGAACTGGGGGAGGAGGGAATGCAAGAAAAGACCGAGTGGATTTCCCCCATGTCGACTTCTGTTTCTGATAGTTAAATCGAGAAAACAATTACAACTGCTTCAAACAAACATAAAGTTATGAACTGCACATGGTTTACAATAGGGGATTGTTGATAAGAATCTCTGTAAGATCAATTCTAGATCATATGAATGGATCAAAGTACTGCTTGGAAATAAGAATACAACAGAATACCTTTCTGGTCTCGTATAAGTCACAATGCCGTCTTTTGGAGGCAGGGGGTCATGACTAAGTACTTCACCCAAACGAATTTCCTATTCACAAAATCAAGATCTTTCAAAATATAATTTGAACAATAAAATTCTACATAGTCAGGTATGGAGGACTTACTGGAGGTAAAAAACTGATCACACCAGGCAAGTCACTAATCATTGCATATCTGTAGATATTCAAAGGCGGCTTCTGGTATTTTTTTCTCCTGTAACAATAACTCAATATAAATACAATTACTATTATTAAGTTCTTAGAGAGAATTTAGAATTTTCATGCATTATAAAAACAGGCCTGTTTCTGACCCCCAAATAATAATGCCCAATTGAAGAGTATGCTCATAGCTTACTTCTGTCTGCCTTTCACTATTTCTGGATCCTTAGCATCCACCCTTTCTAAAACCGCATTCACATTCTTTTCTAACCAAGCAAGGACTTCTGGAGACTTCCACAACGTAAAATTTCTCCCGACAAATAAATTACAGACAAGTTGCAGTCCGTTCGGTGACCTGTAAAATTTCAATCTAGCATTGTAAGATAGGATATTCAGAAGAAACAAAGTAAACGTTACGTTTGAATAGCTTCCGTCGTGAAAAATGGGCTCAATGAAACCTTTTTGTCTGGTTCTATGGAACATTTCTCTAACAGAGACATCAAAACCTGCACAGAAATCGGAACAGAATTATTGAAATTTATTATACTGATTTCACAGCTAATATACAGATTTTATACTCACAGATGGGAACTTGAGTAAAGCCAGTTGCAACTGAAAAATATGACAGTTTAACATTCAACAGTTCTTGTAATATATCACAATTTAATTATAAAGTAGTTTATAAAGCATATACCAGTCTGTCAGCCGTTGTCCAGTCTTGCCCTTCGGTTTGCGCTTTCTCAAAGTGCGCTAACGCCAGAGAATATGAGAAATTTGGTAACTGAGATAAATTCTTGTGCGGCTGAGAAAAAAAAATAAATAAAATAGATATTTCCTGATATAGTCTACTAATATTGATGAAACACTAATGCACGATAATGTAAAAGAACCATTTTACTAATCGAAGTTTGGAATTTTTGTTTCGAATAGAACATACCTCCCACTCATTGAAGAGTTGGATCAGAAAATCGTATTCGGCTGCTTGCAATGCAAAATAGTCGATGAATAAAAGAACGCAGAGCGGATCATCATCTGGATCGAGACTAAAATCATTGTTGGATGAGATATCAAAATCAGAAATGTGTCTCATATACATACAATGTAATTACATACTTTAGTAATACTTTACACAACTCGAGCGCAGTTCGGCTGCATCCTCTTTGTGAGACAAAGTGCAGATGGTGATAGAGCGTCAGAAAAAAACTCCTATGAAAAATAATAAATAAATAAAAGCCTAAATGATACAATTACAAGTACACCGATTTTCTTGCAACATATGCATTTCTGCCTGAAAATCAATTTGGTGTATGATGAAAGTAAACAGTAGCAATTATCCAACACCAACCTATTTTCGATTCTTTTATAAGACAGGCGACATGTACCAGTGGTTAGGTTGAATAAGGAATGGAAATGCCTTTCCGAGCAGTACAATGCACGCTCTAGTTGAAACAAAATATATACATATGTTTTATATATATATACAAATATTTACAAATGTAAGGAAAAATGCATGTACAGCCGGTCCCCGAATGAAGATAATTGGTTTCATTTATTGTCATTTCATTTAAAGTAACACTTTCCAAGAATCTATCCACAATGTTGAGTGGGGACCTGCAGCACGGATGTATGTACGCCATGCACCCATTTGTTTGTTGAAAAGCTCTGAATAGTTCTGAATAAAATTACTAACTCAGTCGGTTATTCGTCAATCATTCTTTCGAATCAGGCACATCCAAGTTAAAATTCAATGAAAATTTATTGACGAAAACAAAAATCTTTTAAGACAAACCTAAAAGTTGTCTAGCCGTTTGAGAATCGTCATTAATTCGACAAACGTTGCTCAGCGTTAAAAGAGAATCGACATGGTAATTGTGGTCACGTAAAATTGCCTGAAAATTGAATGGTAAGCAGTGATGAATCAATTCATGATTCGACTAGCAAGAAACAACAACATTTATACCGCAATTAGATTGTGGTCGGACGATTCGACCGCATCCAAAAACCTGAATTGGGTCTCCTGATACTCTCTGTTGTGTTCAAAAGCAAAGTACTGATACCTAGATAAAATTAAAGCAATTTCAGAAGTTAAAATGTTCCACAAATCAAAATTAGTCAACTTACCTTTGCGACCTTTCTATAAGATTCATGCTGAGTCCTGTTTTGACCATCTTCGGCCAGTTTGGAGAAGGACCGGTCAACCACGATCCCCTGGAAGCTCTCGACTGTCTGTGTCTGTAATTCGCATCGCCCATTAAAGTACGAGCTCCAAAGATCCTTTTCAGCTCGTTGTCCGGATTGAGGAACCTTGTTAAACAGATTTGCTCATGATTATTAATATTATATTGTGATAGGTTCCACAAAAGAGGTATTGGAAAATGGGTAATTTTATCCTGACATTTAAAATAGTATAATGGGCAGCATACCTGTGCTCAACTGCTAAAACGTATTTGATTTTTTTATTCGATTTTCCATGATTACCAGGAGCAGGACCGTTTGTGGGCATCGACTCCAGTTCCCTAACCACTTTATCGAAGTCTTCTTCATTTGTCTGAGAACGAAGGCAAGAAATAAAAATCAACACTGAATATCATATATCTATCAAGGATAAAAGATGTGTACTCCTGTTGTGCTTAGAGCTCCAACTATAATTCCTTAAATATTTCTAAAAAAATAAGCAGATCAACACCTGTACAGTATGATGATTTTCCTCTGCTATTTTTTTCTTTTTGTTTTTCCGCTTTTTTCTTTTAGTTTTTGACTCCGGCACATTATTCCCCTGTTCTACAATATCTGCTTCCTTTTCATCTTCATCTGTATGAGAAGATTCAACTGCACCATCCTTGGTTGAAGATGGATCGAACTAAATCATAATCAAGTACAATTCTACTAAGACATTAAGTCGAAAGTTTATTTCTAGATATGGCTTATATATCTACACTAATCATCCATACTAGGAATATGAACGGATCCTTGATCGATCCTGCAGAGATCCTATTTACCCTACCCAGGACCCCACCATAACTTCTGAAAAGCTAATCATTATGCAATAACTGGTACCAACCAAAAATAATGTTACTAGTGATAATTATACTTAGTATCCAAAAATTGAAAGGAATATTAAATTCATCGAATGTTAAAATTGCAAAGATTGTACGAGTGTAATGCCTCAAAATTACGGTAATTACAATACCAAGGCAAAGACATTCTTGCGCTTAGATGTGGAAGAATCATTCTCATCCTCTTCCGATGAAGCTGAAGGCTCATTTTCAATCAGTGCAGCCAATGCCTTTAGTTCGTTGTCTCGGCCCTGGAGTTTCCTCAGTGATCTCGATGACATTATCCAATATGATTTAATGATACTGCTTTATTTCCTATTTGAACTGATGTTAAAAGAACAACATAAATAAAATAAAATATTGACTCAGAATTACAAAATTCTACAGTTGATGGCAACCTAGTATTCTTACAAGTGCCCTGCAATAGGTCATTGAAATACTATCGTATACAGGTTGAACTATAAAAATACTTCTGATAATGGATGTAGTATCAATGACATTACAATATTTGTTTTAAATAGCAATTCAGTACTGAGCTACACTCAAAAATAATATTCAATTGAAATACCAAGCGATGTTACTATGAGCCAATCACAATACTTGTATTAGAGGCTGGTAAATCACATTCCGTTAAGTTTCTATGATTGAGGCATGAAATGCAATAATACCCATTTTTTTCTTGAATGTTCTTAGTCGGCCTATCACACATATGTGAGTGCCCACCTCAAATTTGCTCAGTGCAAACAGAGCCGTGGGAACATGAAAAGTTGTTACTTTAACATGGTATTTGGTATCTCCCATAACCATAAAGAAGTCAGCTCCCTTCAAAACACATGGGGGACCGGGCACCGTTTCGATTGGAAAACAGGGACTAACGACTTTCCCTGTCAGTTTGAGTTTATTCACGTAAATGTAACGAGATCCTCTAAGTTCTTCCGGTGTTGGTGGCGTTGGTAGCCACTCTTTTTCTTGTTCCCTGTTTGAATGATACCTTGAATTTCTTATGACTGAATGTTTGAACAATCTGCAGTTCAGAAGATTTCTTGATAATGACATAGACATGTTCATTTCGTCTCTTAATAAATGGCAGTGGCCTTTTCAATTTGAATGCTTTTTTGCTATTTTGCAGTTAATTATGCTAGTATTTGCGAAGCTAGGAAACTCGAATTGTTTCTCCCGACAAAAGATTCCGTCAGCATCTACTTTGGGCAAAAGTTAGAGTATCTTATATGCCTACGCACATCTGTATTGCCTACCGCTGCAAAAAAAGCATTGAAAATAACTTCTACGATAAACAATATTTGAAACAATGACAATAGATCGGATACGTGACAAAAATGGTAGAGACTTATCGCAACTTACAATGGTATAATACAAGTCAAGTTCAAATGATATTTGACAAAAATCACTGTTTTTTAAGGGGAAAACAAATAAAGCATTTAGAAGCTCACGGCCATTAATTTGTAAATAATCTTTGCAATTATCATGTTGGATAATTATTTCGTCGTACACATAACAAGAATATATTATGATTTCAACACCGGTTCTTATTACCGGGGTGTATAAGTACTTGTTAACAATAATTCGAAAAATAGGGTATGATAAATGCAAAGTTTATTTACAAATAAATTCTTGCGGGCACTTTAATATGCTTTATCAGCCATCCCACACAAACAGGTCAATTTAACAGCAGCAGAGAATTTATAGAACAATGTCAAAAATTAACTTTAGAAACTTTAGATTTTATGTATAAATTTCTTCAAGTTTGAAAGGACAGTTTTGGTGCAGGAGTGCGTCGAGGAGTGTTGATATATCCACGGTTATCCATGTTGCCAGTTGTGAGTTATTCATTGTCTTTTCCCCACGATTCTGCTTGTTCCCTATTCTTGCTTTTCTGCATTCATAAAAGCACCTCTCCTTCCTTCTACATTGATATGGAAAGCGAAAATCTGTAAACGATTATAGCCTACCGGTTTATGCATAAGCCTTCCACTGACGGTTACTACAGTGTCTGCTTCGGGATTTTCGAATAAGTATTTGAACACGTTTCTCAGACTCGTAAAAACGTTCACGTCGAATGTCCCTTTCTTCGAATTCGAGTTCAAGACTTTCAGGTAAAACTGAACTCCTACGGCAGATCCATATTGGTCGTAGTTGAATTTAGGTACGGCTTGAAGTCGCCCTGATATCTCGACAACATTGTGGTTTCTATATAAATGTTTGCGAAGTTCTTTTCCCTCTACCTTTTCCATATCGTTTGATAGCAGTCTACGACAAGAAGACGGTTGAGCCATCAACGCAGCAGCAGGAAACCTTCCCATAAATAACTTCTGGATTCCTTTCATCCACAGAACTGACATACTTACCACCGTGGTCGAAAACTCAAGGTATTATATCCTTGCAAAAGACTAGTTGGAATCTTATAAATAGAGAAGAATCAATGTATCTCTGTATGTTTGTATCTCTTAGGTTCTCTCAGGTTTGCATGTTTGCATGTTTGCAAGACGGATTTTTTCCGTTTTTTTTTCTTAAAGCTATTTCAAGCTATTTACCAGTATTTCTTTCAGGTCAGGACAGTTGTGCTTAAAATATATAATTAATGTTCAGCTTTTAAACCTGATTAGGCTAAAGCCAGGCTATATATAATTTGTTGCTAGTGACTGGCTATTTACCTCTACTTCTTTTATTTAATATTTTTTTGCATGGCCTCGATACAAATGTGATTTCAGGGTCTAAAACATTTGACAGTGTTGTTCCTGGGTATTTATTCCCCACAAATTTTCCATGAATTTAAATTAAAAAGGGAAGGCTGGGTCACATAAAAACCAAATTAATCCTATATTAATGCATCGACGAAAAAAACCTGGTTAGGGTAGGGAAGGATGAAATCCTACTTAGCTCTAGCTGCCGAAATAAGAAACTGCATGCATTCATCATCAAAATAGAGAGAATGAATCAAGATGGGTACCAGCCTCCCAGCCTAGCAGTTTTTAATAATATTCAAGTTAAAATAGATACTTCCTACGCTTTAAAATTTATATTCCTCCACGCTAGAGCCCTGAAGTCGTAGAATCATAGGGTTTATAAGGTTAAATTATATACGTCATTAAGTCTCAGGCATTTGATACTCCGATTTTTCCCATCTGCGCTAGATGACGCTAAAGCGTCGATACCCCTTGTTGTCAGTACCACATAAACTTCCACCCGGGGACCAAGACTGAGCTTTTGTAAACGTCTACACCTGATTAAACCCATCCCCTTTGGGGCCCCTAAGCTGAAGCTTACTCAGCTACCAGTGGCTGTCGTGTATGGAGTCTCGTATTGCCTGCAGAAGGATTATTATGAAATTATCAAACGTATCGACTTTGAATTAATAACCATAGGTTATTTTTGTGGGGTTGTGAAATTGTTTCGATTCAATTCCATCAATTTAGGGGAAAAAATAAAATGGAAGAACCTGACGAGGTGTTCGTAGGTTAGCTTTAACGAGACAGGTTTATTCCCACCACTGACTGGACGTGTGATAGTTCAGGCCGAGCAACCCTTCCTTTTTTATTGCTATCGGAATTTGTCATTCACGTTTGTAGTCTTCGTATCAGGTATATCTCGCCCATCGATCCCCATTTAACGTAAACCTATAATTTAACGCTCCATTGTTAATGTATTGTTGAAAGATGCCTCGCTGGTCGCTCAGGATAGACAGGAAATCATTTCCCCTTGAATAAGCACAGGAATTTCAACAAAGGAAGCGTAGATAGCGAAAATATACTACTATACATTGTGTAAAAAAACCTTTTCTGGCATTCCGCGACTGAAGGGTACTGTAAACATACAGCTCTTCTATTGGTATAGTAACTGGAAATGAATGGTTACTATACCACACCACAGGAACGGCGGTCTATATGGAATTTTGTGGCACCTGTGGGTTTCTGACTTGCCAAAATTTGCAAAACTTAAACGGCTAATTATCTCCAGATTTCTTTGCCGCATTAATGAGTTCGAATATTGATTTGGTAAATATATAATTGTACAGACCACGTGAGTTCATTAGGTCTGAATGGAATCTCTTAAGCAAACATCGTTCTTTAAAGTGTGGTAAAATGTGACTCCCAGTGAGTTCAATCACGTAATGTAGTAAAAGGGAAGCTGTAAGGTAAAGTAATGAAGCAGCTACCTACATATTTACTACCTAGCTACTTAGGCTTTACGCCTGGACGAGTTTATGTGCGATGGAACGCAACGTCGTCACGCGGAAATACACCCTCGATTTACGTAAAAAAAATTCGCACAATAAAAATGAGATCACACTGATGAAAAAATGGGGTTGTGAGAAAGCTCACGATACAAATAAATATAGATTTCCCGCAGCAACATCGAGAAGAAAGAGTCGAGATATCTCTGCGGTCAGTTAAGAAAGAGAGAAGTGGTTTAAAAAATGCAGTCGAGTATTATAACCTTACCAAGTAAATACTTAACCTTTGTTTGCACATTTGTTTTGAATTCGTATATCCGACGGGACTTGTTGTATAACAGGTTGTTGTTTAAACTAATACGGCCAGAGCTTACTTCGTTATCGTCTAAAATCCATAAGTATCATGTCACACAAGATGGAAAACAGTAACAGGAACAGGAACACAACATCGAAATCTGATGACGCTTGCAAACCTTACCCGACTTTGCCTCCTAAGCCGAACCATTTGAAAACCTTATCGCGAGGCATCAACGGGGTGAATCATGTGCAAAACAAACCTTCGCGGGTCAATAACATTGACGCACGCATGGAAAAGTATGAAATGCAGGAGATAAACTCTCCTATACGTTTGAACGGCGAAAACAACGAATTCTACCCTAACGTCAACCCGGGAGCTCAAAGCGGATTTCGCAAGTTCACGGAGGGAGCTGTTGAAATTGAGTCGAGAACGAACAGTCAGATCAAACGGAACCCGAACATCGATCTTAAGAACTGCAATAGATACCAGGAACGAGCAGATATTTTGCACTATGACGAATCGCCTCAGGATATGATAATGACATCTGAGAAAATGTCGAACTTGTGTAATAACAGAGGAAAAAATATCGCAGATAGCGCGACAAGAATTTCAAATTCAACTGCAGTCGCCCGTGATATCGTCAGAACTAACTCAGATCTAAGGAATGCAACAAATGTGTTTTCTCGAGGAGGGTTAACTGTATCTCAAACCGGGAATGGAAACAATCAGTACGCGATAAATTATCTGGATACAACGCAAGAAAGTGGTCATGATAGAGTCGACCAATATTTAAATTATAATTCTGAAGTAAATACCGTCAATGCCTCAACCAAAAACAAAGTAACTTGGTCGCAAAGTGGAACTAATGCAGAGTCAGAAAAAGCTATGCGAAAATCTAGCCATGCTATTAGTATTATCGAGAAAGGAAGTTCTCATCGAACTACTAAAGGAATTCTGAAAACGTACTCGGGCCCACGGCATATTGAGGGAGAAATACCTGGTATTTCGCCTGAACCGTTCGGTAGCTATAAACAACAGTCAGCCGAAAACACGATTTGGCAGAAGCAGCAGAGTAATGCGCAGTTAGCAGTTCAGACAACGCATAAGGACAAGGAAAATAATGTAACGGACACTGAAGAATCCCTGACCAGCTCACTTTCGGAGTTGAATGACATCCTTGAGAGCGACTTTTCAACACTGAGGAGTCCAGACCTGAAAGGCCCCACCCAGCAAAACTATGACGATAATCTGCTTTATTATGACAACATGGATATAATGCGCGAGTATGAAAAAAAGAAAATGAAACAGAAAGAGCAACGTCTTAGAGAATTTGGCAACGACAGAAATATCGAAGTAACACTGAACCAACAAAATGAAGTGGATATTGAATCAAGAACGAATCATATTAATGAACAGAACCTGGCGCAGCCTTTGCTTGTTGGTGCAGCAGCGATGATGTTAGGAACTTCACCAGTCGAAGAAGATATTAAACCACCTGCGTTGCCACCGAAGCAGAAAAACATTAAGCGCATTGATTCACAAAAGAAAGTAGTAGTCCAAAAGAGCAATGTTGTCTTACAAAACTCAGGAAGAACAAAGGAAATCATTTCATCGCTGCAATACAATGGGAATTCCAAGTCCCAAGAAAATACGAATATGAACGCTTGCCCCCCCGCTCTGAAACTCGATGAACCCGAAAACAAAACAAATAATCAACCAGAAATCAGCGTAAATTTTCAATTTCATACTGCAATACACACGAATGATAACACCGCGAGGTTCCGATCGTTAGTAGACGAACCTTTGGCTCCAATCATAGAAGAAGGAAGCATTTACGATGATTCATCACGTGGTTCTTCAACAGTCGGAGAAGACGACAATAGTTCAGTGGGAACAGTTTCCAGCTCACCAGACGACGACAGCCAGGAAAAAGAAACCCTGGAAGAAAATAAAGACAAGCAGTTGTTTGGTGACGAATCGTTAGGAAACGGAAGTGAGAATCCGTCTGAAAATGACGTCTTGAATGACGTTACACCTTATGGGATGGTAGATTTGTCTGTGCTTGAATCCCCTCAAACGTACAGGCAATTAAAATCTTTGGATAATCCTCCATCCAACACCCACTTCACAAATCCCCCTTCACCCTACAAAGGCAGACTGTCGACCAACAGAAATATAGCTCATGTCAATCAAAATAAAGGCGAAAATGAAGATAGACCTCTATATGATAACACGGAAACTTATTCAGGTATTGAATCCTAATGCACTATTATAAATCTTTTTCTTTATTTCTGTCATTAACCTAAGAGAAGGTTAGGCTTTCGCGGGTCTGTAGACCAATATGATACTTTTGTTGGTGAGGGATTGTGTTGTGAGTGTATATAATTTCATTCACAGATTAAGAGATTTTTAAATTTATTATTTTGTTATGTATTTGAAAGTGTAAGTGTAAAAAAATGAGTCTCTATTGCTTTATATACCTGTTAGAAAGGGAAAGTAAGAATCTTTTCTATATTCTCTAACAGCTAATCATAGCACCGCAGTGACATCACTGGACAGACATGCAGCAGATTTCAAGGAAAAAGGAGGAAGTATGACGCCGAAATCAAGATCTTCGGGAGAAGCACGGAAGCAGTATTCAGCTAGTCCCCCAGGTCCCGAAAGACAGTTCGACCAGTCGCGACAATTACCTGGAACGCCCACTCAACCAGCCCGCCCTAACCGCCATGTTTATCCTAAAGGGAGGTACGGTGATCAGGTCCCTCCTACTAAGAATAACTGGGTCCAGGAAAGGCCACGTAGTCTTGTTGGGGAATACGAAGACCTGGAAGAATATCGCGAAAAGTCTAATGCGGTTAAAAATAAATCTGCTGAAGGTGGAGCAACAAATCAGTTAAACGTAATTTCTTCTCTGGAAAAGCAAAGGCTGTTAACGAGTTCAGAAATTAAACGTGATATCGATTCGTTTGCCAACGTGATTACCAAAGCGAATGTGGAAGCTCCGGCGGCCATTGTCGATACCAAAATTCAAAATGACAATAAAAGCTTCCCTCTTCTCCTCACGGAAGATAATTGGGAACAACCTCAGTACGATAATTTTTCAGAGACGATTCAAGCTAAAAAGTCGGCTATGGAGCAGAGTACTACTGTCAATAGTGAACTTGGTACAAAAGAAATCACACAAATTCAACACTACCCCGAAGCGGGAATGTCGAAGTATAACAGGGGTGGAAGCAGTATACCCCCTAAAAGTCCCCAGACGAAAGAAAAGGGCGAAAAGTTTGAAACTGTGATTTCTCCCAGCCTAAGAAAGAAAAGAACCTTGTTGAAAAAGTCTAAAGGTCGCACTGCCAATTCCAGTTCTGGAGAAACACCCCCCGGTTCTGCGCCACCTTCGCCGGCTTCTGTGCGTTCCAAAGAAGGCTCAGTGTCCTTGCATTCATTTCAGGACGACTTTGTCAAGGGTTCGAGAACCAGGCGCTCGCGTCATAAAAAATTACCGAACAAAGATAACGATAAAGGCAACGCAAAATCATTGGAGAACATTCAAAGAAACACGGCACAGGAAAGCAATCATCCGTCAAAGTACGTTTCTAATTTGTCGAGCAAGTCGGAAGAGAATCTTGCTCGTCGAAAAAGTTCAGACATTTCGACCCACGACACACAAGACGACGAATCAGAAAGTCAGTCGCAATATCGATCGAAATCCCAGGAACGAAGGAAATCGCCTCTACGAAAAAGATTCAGCTTACGCCGTCGCAGATCCAAGTCCCAAGACAGATCGTCAGTTCCTGAAACAGATACATGCAGTACCGGCACAAGTGGCATTGACGAAGCTACAACAAACAGAAATTTCCAATCGAGGACTTTGGAAAAACCATCTCAGCGAAGAGGGCGTTCATTGGAACGTTCTAAATCTGCTGTAGGAACAGAAGACAAGAAGAGGAATCACAACCCTCTCACTTTCATACGAAAAATTCTTCGGAGGGGTCGACTATCTGATGAGCTCGATATTAGTTATCCCATACAACAGTACAATGGTATGTCACTTTCAAATAACGTTAAGTTGCAGAAGCGTGACATTGAAATTGATGTCACGCAACCTTACAAACTTGGGTGGGTGGGTAAATGCTATGGTTTGCTTGGTATCTGTCTCATTGTGGGAACCCAATTTTTCCTTTCTGCTGTCTAATACTTTATATTTTACACAATCTAAATGAAATTATGTAAGATAAAACTTCCATTGCTTTATTAGGATTATAAAAGTCCTATTTGGGACTTTAAGCCACATTTTAATGAGTCCTTGTAGATTGACATTTTTCTGGAATGATTTTCTTCCCTAGATGGTGACTCTAAAATCGATGTTACTGCGATGCAAGCAGAATCATTCGGACTGGAACCAGAGCAAGCTGCCGAACGCAATGCTAACTTATTACCACGAGAACCAAGGAGGTTAGAGGCTTGTTAGCCAGTGTTTACTATTTGTTTTACATGTGTGTCAGATAAAATTCCTTGAATTATCATATAGACCAGGGGTGTAAGATTTTATCTAGCTCGCTAGCAATGTACATAAATAATAAATTAATTTACACAATTAAGGTTAAAGTCAAATCATTTTGAATACCCAAAAATCAATATAAAACAATATTAAATCATTTAGAAAGCTCATTTTCTTTCTCTGGCCTGCGAGAAATGTAAAATGAACAATATGGCTATTATACTAAAAAGTTTGGAGACCTCCGACATAGATGAAACTGCTTAAAGTACTTAAAATTGTGATCAATCATTTCTAGGAAGGTCATGAGATCACCACCATCAAATCGAGCCAAGAAATACATGCATTCGCAACCAGCGCACAGTCAGAGCACTGATAGCTCTTCAGATGGTAATGCAACGAATCCAAGTAGGCGAAGTTTACTTTATAAATCTGGTGGTGAGATCACTAGTCACTGATAAGAATTTTCTTCAGGGAAATCTCGATTTACATCATCCAAAAGCAAGCGATCTGGTAATTTGAACACGGACAACAGCTTGAGCAGTTCAGAAACTACTTCAGATTTTGGAAGCAATTCTCTGAAACAAGGCAAAGTAGGTTCAAAATTTTGGAGTACATTATTTTGCTTATCAGCTGCTGCAATCATCCTTCATTGTGTTTGTTTTTTTAAACTTATATTTATTTCCATGCCCCAGGCATATTAAAGATAATTCTCTATGATGTGTGTGATTATTAGCTCTTTCATAACAGGTTATATCATCAAATATGGCCAGTAGTTTTGCGGGAAACACACAGCTATTCCTTGGTTGTATGTATTTGTCTGTTCAGCTAATTTTATTCTAGATACCAATTTATTTTATCTAATAGCTCTTCCGTGAATATTATTGGGATGTGAAACCTGATTAATAGAAAATAAAAAATTAAATAATACAGAGACTGTTGGTCACAGGCCTCAACCTGAACCTAAAGAAGTATTTCGAAATTATATATCAACAAGAATGAACTATTTTGTATAAAATAATGAATGAAAGACCAAAATTATCACAAAAATTTGTTGCTACAGAATACCTGTATAACATAAGGTAGGCGATAATTCGTCTATCTATCATTAAACTAACCATTTACTCATCCCCTACCTCCCAGTAACCGATTAAAAATGCTATTTGCTTAACAAATTTTCGATTTACGTGCGAGTTTCGTGAACGGGGAAGTGATGTATATTCTTGTGTCAGAACCTTGATTAGAATAATAATTGTATACAGGGAATTTTTGCAACATGCTCACTCATGTGGGTAATAACAATGTAGTACTAACACCTCATACTTTTCTAGAAAAATAGTTCCGGCTATCAATCAGATCTCAAGTCTCAACGTTCTGGATCTAGTTATGATGATCAAGCTAGAAGGTGCGAATCGGATGCAACGGTCGATGATTTGGAATCACGGAACAACATTCCTGATTCACATCAGTATAACAGTAGTACGATGCCTAGGTAAGGATGGTACTGAATTCATGTTCATAATACCCATGCAGATCATATAAGTATTTTCTATACTCTGTTACAGAAATCATGAAAGAAAAATGACTGATTCAAATACAAAACAGTTCACTGAAGATTACCACCAGAAGGCAAACCGAGATTATTCTGTGTTCGCGGATCAACAACAATTAAAATATAGAACGTTGGTCTCTCTAAATTCACAGACGCTCAAAAAGGTGTGTGGAATTCCCCCAAAATTACAGAGGAGGTCTTTTCAAAACTATTTTTGTCTCAGATAACGGAGAAATGGTTAACAGAATGGCGGAATCAACTTCCTGTCGGAGGCTTTTTAATTACGTCTTGGTCTGACGTTATCCTGACCAGCAAACATCCAAGATGCTTCATAGGCAACACGCTGGTATACGATGCCAAATTCGCCACCAATCCGGATCATAAGCTAGCCTGCCAGGTATACTAAATACACAAAGAATAATTTTATGGTCGATAACCAGATGTACCATAACTATTGTATTATATATTGCATTAGGATTGATGGGGAGATACTAAAATAATGGCAACTGTTAGCATATGTTTCTAATATTCATTTTCAATATTTTTAGATGTTTCCTAGGCATCTGATTACCCATCGTGTACTCCGTCAACTTGAAAACTGTGCAACTTTGACAATGCACCCAAACGTGGGATGTGTTTGCAGTCATTTTTGTTGCAGAATTCCCAATTACCTTCTCGATCCGATGTCCAGTAACAAAGATGTGGATGCCTTGTGTGTGGTGCTTGGTAACCGACCAGCGATGTCCATAATAGATTATCTGAATAAGATCGAGAAGGAAGGAGAATCAAATGAAGTTCATAGGTATGTATATTAGCCTCGCCATTTAATATCAAATCAGAGAACGATCCTGCAAACTCAGGAGTTAAAAGGCTCCCTTGATGGGAAACTGAAATTCCAATCTCATATTACCAGGTGCTGTTGTTTAGCGACAGCATTCTATACCTGAATTGCTGCCCAGTATGCAGTGTTATGTTTCGTTCACGTTTCACTACATTTTTGTGGTACAAAAATTAACTCTACCGTACACAAGAGATCTATTTACCCTATTGTTCTTTGGAGCATATAAACACGGTACACTTAAATGATTCGCTGGGGGAAACACGTCTAAGTCTAGCTGAAAACAGAATCACATACTGGGTACAATAGGAAAAATTCTACAGAATTTACTGAAGAGAATTCGCTGATCGTAATTGCTGATATTGATTCGGGCCTGATATTGTCCGCATTTATAATTCATTGTATGCAAAAATTATTGATTTAATAATACACATGTTTATTTGAATACATCATTTCAAAGTACCAGTTACTAATATACCCATGTGCTAAAGTGATTCTAATACAGTCATGTGCTGCATAACGACATAAGATTATATTAGAGCTGAAAGTCATAGCCATTTATTATTGCAGCGCACTACATTGCTCACGTTTTTGTGGTAATGATGGTGTAAACAAACTGCTGTCAGTCGTATCTACGTATACCAGATACAGCTATGTACAGTACATACCATGAAACTTGATAATAAACAACTACCGTAGGTTAGGTTTATGCTTTTATTAAACATGTACTTGTATCGTTATTTTAGATGTACAGTAAACTTTAGATTATCTGAAATCCTCGATGATCCAAACTTCTCGAATACAAATTTCATATAGTTTGATAGAAGTACATTTATTCTTTCTTTGTTATTTACCAGGCAAATACTCTTGATCTTGATACAAGTTTTTCAAGGTTTGAACTATCTTTCACAAACCGGATTTAATTTACCCTTCATGTCGGTCGAAAACTTAATAGTCACTCAAGATCACTGCCTCGTTCAAATTCTCCCGTACATGAGCTGGAACGAAGACAACTTGCAAGTGACGAGCAAAAATCATCAGAATGCCGACTCCTTCGATAATCCCAACTCACATCAGTACAATCCGACGAGTCAAGGGATGTTGAACCAAGTGACAAACGTTTTGCAATGGATGATAAACTACATTAACATTCAGTACGCTAAAAAACGTGCCCACACATCATTGAAGCCAGGCTCTGCTCCGAATTCAAAGTATTCATATGCCCTGAGACAGATGCTACATTATGTCAAGTATGAAGAAGGGCCTAAAAACTTGGCTGTAGTTACAAGTTTAGCGCAGTGCGCGCTGTGGGGCCCTACAGACTTGGCAGATCACGGGAGGGATTACATGAGCATTACCTCAACGTTGGAGCTCTGGATTGAAATGGAGCAGGCAAAACTTGTAAACAGTCTTGCGGTATTACTTAGCGGAGCCAAAGAACCAATGTCAACGCCTGTGTATCTGAAGTATCAATATTTTTCGCAACTTAACTCGAATTCCTTGATCACAAGCTTAGATAAATTGAAATGGATATAAGACATATTTCTATAACATAAGATTTCTCTTTGTAATATGATAGCTTTGTATTACACTACTGTACGTCAACTAATACTTTGTTCAATTGTAATAAATATTTTGGTACACCTTACAACCAGAATTTCATTCTAGAGTGCTGAGTTACATTATTCTAATCATTAACACAGACCTGCATTAGAACAATAGCTATTCTGGGAAACAGTTTATTCACTTCACAGCTTATAAAACAATACTTCAACTTTTACAGTCTAACTAATTAATTGACTGAGAAATAAACATTTGTTATATTTAGCTACATTTGACACTAGTTTAAATGAGACCATTTTTGAAAATCTAAAAATCTGTGTGTCTTGAAACAACATCACCATTTCTCAACGAATCTTTACAAAATTGGTCAAGGGATCCCAGACGTATCCCAGAATAAAGCATAAACAAAGTAAACCCAGGACCGAGCTCCCTCGGGGACCGGAGAGGCCTACTTAGGATTTGATCGATCGGACAAAATTAAAATCCGGATGTGCACTAAAGGGCTTTTGTGGTAAAGGCTTAATCCCAGCTCTGCTTGTCATTAAAATTTATGCAAAGAGTTGTGGCCTGAACAAAGTGCCTTATCCAAATCCCCATAATGCAGATCATGTGTCAAGGAATAATAAGAAACTTAGAGCACCAGTATGATATAGTACACTTTTATAACATTGCAAAATGTTTTAAAGACGACACAACATTCCTATGAGAGCTCTGCATTCAACAGGGGTGGGTGAACTTTCCCCTATATTAGAAAATTTGGTATCATTAATTAGGACAAGAATTTTTGATCCAGTCCCTGTTTATAATGTTGATATGTTATAACACATAAATATATTCATTCGGTGATATTTATCATGTCATACCATTCAAATACCTGGATATTACGCCAAAGAAGGCCGGACGTACATGGCACAAGTATATTTTGGATTTAACTACAAAGAAACCAGCAACTCAGATTCTGAAAACACTTTCCATATGAGAGTATTCTCTATGGCTTATCAGAGCAAAACAGTGAGATAAATGTCCAGATTCCATTATGTTTATGGTATGTGATAAAATCTCATTATTTCAAAAAATATAATACTTCCTGTATGTGGCTATGCTGTGCCAACAAAAAAAAGTTTAGCAACCACCGGTAATCTTTTGCCTACCCCCCCATTCGAACAGTGGTTCTCAGAGTCCCAGGTCATAATCCTCCCCATCTTAGGTTTCCTCAATTCCTCCACCATTTTGATCAGTTATCTCATTAGTAATATTTATGCATCCATATTGAACTGTAAATGTCTCATGACGATACAGGCCCATGCAAAGTCTTCCTTGTTGTATGTTTGAAAATGACCGTTATTCAGTCTTATGAAACTTATCCTTCTTCTAGAATAATCACCCTCATATAGTGTGTATATTGGCATTTCATTTGATATAAACAGTGTAAAGAGTAAATTCTTATCCCGTTCGAAAGAATCCAGAAATCCTAGAGCTGAATTTCCTCCAGGTTGAAAATCACTGTACTAGAACGTCATAAGTGCATGCAGTCATCACATCCAACGATCGAGTTCAACCATTTAAAGCAACGATTTGGAATCTGGTCGACTTGGTAGGGACATGCTTGGCATTTTTTATTTCATTGCATTGCTCATATAATATGCCGCTAGTCATGATAGTCCTTCTAACTAAAACTCCACGTGAAAGTGATGCGGGATTCAAAATTGGGAAATTATTACATCTACCGTTTCATGATTTACTTAGGAGTCCAGCCTACGGATGCAAATGTTTCCAAATTTCATATTTCCCGATGGCAAAGCCCAAAGTTCCCAATGGCATATCTTCGATAACAACATAAATAAAGTTGCATTTGAGAACATAGTGAAAGCGAGTTATGGTGATAGTGAAGAAAATACATTGGAAATAATTCATTTCGTATGCACAAAATACTGTACGATTAAGAAGTTGCAAAAGCTTAAAACCACAAAAAAAAATTCTATTTCTCAATGATGAATTATTCACATATTTTAACAGGTTTCAACCTTGATAGCAAAAGATTGCAGTATCAGCTTCAGCGAAAAAAGAAGATCCTTTCGGTCAATATCAAGAAAGTCTTAAAGGAAACAACTATTTCATAGATTCATGATAGCTTCTAAATATAAGCAAGAAGTGGTACATGATAATATATACCACACTATATTGGCATTGCACATAAACTTAGTAGAAACTAATGGAAATCAAAAATCAGAGAATCATCATCTATACATATGATAGAAAACACAGTAAATGAGTCAATTCCTGGATTTAGTCAGGTGGATGTTCTGGGCATGTCTGGCTCCTCACAAACCATTCGTCAATGCAACTGGTGGAAAAATTTAATGTTTAAATGTCAGGACAATAATGTATAGTATACACCAGCTTTTCATTTTACTTCTATACTTAAAAAGGAGCCACATTTTAACTGACTAATGAAATCTCGAAAATAGGATGGAAATGGGAGGAATCAAAATTTCTGGATGTCACTTACCCTTTATGATAGAGACATAAACACGGAAGTCTCGCGATATTCTCGCCTTCTTTTAATTCATCCAAACATATAGCGCATTCTTCGCCGCTATCTGAACCCATTATATCCTCTACAGATCGAAAATATATTTTTAATTGAGGATGATTATTACGAGAGATATTGCAACCAGGCATTTGATGTTGAACGAACCGTTATAGGTCACTCGTGGTTTGGTGACGCACATGACAAAATGGATTTCCACATCATCTGCAGGAATCACTTTTTTACACATTGGACATTGTGAGTCTGCAAAGCATAATCATGTGAGTCAATCAAACAAAGGACGAACCACTTTGTATTTCAGCTAATTCCGTATCAGCAATAATGTGACTTACAATAGTGCCTATTTACAAAATTGTCGACTTAGTTAGGTTAATCAAAATAAGGAATATATAATGCTATCTCCTATAGACAAATTCATTTATTTTTTGGTTAGACTTAGTGGTAATGCGAGTATGGATACAAGTATCACGGAGTTGACTGTCCAAATTACGAACTATTTGGCAGTTCACATTTTGTATACACTATCATTATTCCTTATAATATACCCCAGTATTATACCAGTCAAATCATAATCTATATTTGAGTGCTTAATTCTATCTTGGCAACCTTCATTCAGCTAGTTCTGAGACCTGTGATCCACTTAACACACTAGTCACAGCACAAACAGCTGAACGCAAGAATATTCTGTTAATGCAATGGTGTGCAACAGAAAGGGATCTTATGCGTAATACTAATAATTAACTGTTAACTGTTTGTCATTCAAAGTTCTCGCTAAGGCTTATCAGCGACAAGTGTTTCCTCCGAAATTCTTTAGAGCAGTAAAATGAGTAAGAAAACAACAAAATGACTACCTTTAATCAACATTGAAGAATACAAATATGGCGGGAGGGACTGTGAAACAACATATTGACTTCTTGGAGCAGAAGATCTTCCTTCAGACTCATTTGATTCACTGTTTAGCATTGTTCTGTTGTAATAAAACCTCAAGCCGCTGGGATGTGGAATCGCCATGCCGTTCATTCCAACGGAATTTGCGCGCATGATTCTCTGATCTAATACCGAAGCGTTCATATTATCCGAAAATACAGAAGGTTCAAATCGAAGTCCTTGGTGGTTGCCGAGACTCAGCCTGGTCCCGTTAGAAGTTTCCGGTCTGTTCGCATGTGATGGCCTCATCGAACTGTCCCTGACTTCATGAGATGGCTCTCCTTCACTACTGAGCTTGCCACCCATGCTTATTGATTACAAATTTGCTGACACACTAGAAAAAGTTTTTGTACATTGAGTTTTGTAGTTCAAGCTCATAACGATCGGGTGACTAGAACATAAAACAAATGATTATGATTACAAGGCAATGAAATATAGCACTACAAGGTTCGGTCATCGATAACAGAAGAAACAATAGCTGAAAGAGATCGTTTAGACATAGAGTATTCAACACAGATGATTGATTAAACTTAAATTTGAGTTAAGTGTTTGCTGGTCTGTTTAACGTCAACAGACCATTCAGGAACACTTCAGTCTACATTATATTCTAGCTCTTTATTGCCATCTCACGGATAGCATAATTAAAAAATATATATTAACCGCTAGATGACAGTATTGAGTAGTTGCTTATTATTTACCCTACGGCAATTATATCCGGTCGCTAGGAGACAGTATTTAATCGACGACATACTACTGTCATCTAGCGGCGGATAATCTAACTGCACAATTACCGTTAGATGACAGGTGGCATTCGTATATTTAATGGGTACAAAAATAAAAACATTGCCCTTATGCGGTTCAATAATTGAAAATAGCCGTACTATTGACCAGCAATAACTAATTCTGTAAAAATGGCGACTGTAGAAGTTAAATTGAAAAGAGTTTCGAAGATATATCATGAAGGAGTAAGTATAACATCGGTAGTTATTTAGCAGGAATTCCTTTTATAAAATAACTTTTCAACACCATTTACGTAAAGGAAACAGTCTCAGGAGTGATATCGGTGCAAACGAAGGAATCTCTACAATACCAAGGGATTGTATTAGTTGCTGAAGCTAACGTTGCTTTGACGTTAAGTGCAAAGAGTGTTGGACGTCTTGAATCCATGTATAATTCCGTCAAACCCATAAACATATTCATGAATAATACTGAGATTGCAAAGAGTGGACGGTATGTATTAGAATATTTCTAATTTAATCAATTCTTTAGTAGGATGTAGTCCATTTTCTCTATACCAGAATATGGGTATTGGTAGAGACGTCCCTACAAAAACCCTGTGTCATTTGGGTAGGTTGGCTGGGGTTACTAAACACTATTCCTCACCCGGACCTAAGCGACTCCAACCACACTACTAAAATGGTATTTTTTTTAGTTTCGCTGCGGGCCGTACAGAATTACCTTTTGAATTTCCTCTAAAAAGTAAAAGCAGCAAAGGCTTGTTTGAAACATATCACGGAGTGTATATCAATATCCAGGTAACTGCGTGCTGGCTGGCTGGCACTATATGTTGGTATATGTCCTTCGGAAGGAATCCCAGACGATACATTAATTTTATGTTTTTTGCCACAGTATATCATTACCTGCATAATAAAGCGTCCACTATTGAACAAAGATATAACCAAGGAATGCGAAATGATGGTAGAACTTGGTTCAGGGGAGAAGGCGATTACAAAACCTGTTGCCTTCACCATTACTCCAGGTTCTTTGCAGAATATTAAAGATGTAAGTATTCCTGTTGTGAAATAAAATCACAAAGTATCTGAAAAAATTAGGGAAAATGTTGTCTAGTATGGAAGCTATGGAAACTGGTTAATTTTTCTACTTTGTATAATACTATAGAAAACAGACATACCAAGGTTTACTGTCAGGGGAAAACTTGACAGCTCATTCTGTTGCATAACAAAGCCATTCACAGGAGAACTCATGATAGAAAGATCGGAGATTCCAGTTCGATCTGTAGAACTGCAGTTGTTACGTGTGGAAACTGTAGGCTGTGCTGAAGGATACTCCCAAGAATGTAACCAACTAGCTTTAGATAATTCAATTTTAAATATTTTGCTGATATATTCAAGATCTTCAAAAATATATATGTTCTTTGTGCAGCAACTGAAATTCAGAACATTGAAATCGGAACAGGCAACATTTGTCATGGCCTAACTATTCCAGTGTACATGATTTTTCCGAGACTGTTTTCTTGCCCTACGTTGGAAACGACAAATTTCAAAATAGAGTTCGAAGTTAACATCGTTGTTGTGTTCGAAGATGAACAGTTAATTATGGAAAAATTTCCGATCAAACTGACTCGTTTCTAGTGCCGACATAAGGACTGTGTGGTATGCAATTTCTGTATTGGTAAAATATGGAATCAAAAAATGAAAGTTCATTTTCATGAACTTCAATTCTTCATACAAAATTCTCACTTAATAAAAAAGAATAATAACATACACACATACAATCACAAATCAGTATCAACAAACCCTTGATTTCACAAGTTAAGTGAGCAAAATGATCATCACTGTTCAAGGAGCCAGTGTATCCTTAGAAACTCTGCCTTTCCATTATTGCAGTACTCACAAAANGCGCGTACATACCTGGATACCACCGGCGAATTGTTGTTGCTGTGCATTGACAAAAGTCGATCCGAGTACACATATAACGGTAAAATAGGAGAATAGTTTCAGCGCCATCTTTCTAAGCGTTCTTTATATTATTGGCCACTTTATTCCTTCGTCTTCTGATCGGATATAACTGTATTAAAACGCCAACAGTAATGTGACTCACGGTTGGTGTAATTCATCAAAAATACAATTTATCAGTATGACATAATACTTGATGACGATAGAGGATTGAAATCCACTCGAGCGTATTATTTGACCTCGCCATAACTAGAAGGTTTGGGCAATTATTCAATATTTCGAATATTTTCATTCACCGTAGTTCCTTCGAGCAGCGAAAATTCAAGATTTATCTTTCACAGAGTATTGAACGACATCGCTTTTTTAAATAATAATATTTACCAGAAGTTCATCCACAACACACATGGAGCCGTGGAACACCTCTATAGTTTCCTGGCATCGAATTCGTTTGTAATTCGGTATTAACAAACACAATCGTGCAGTGGTGCTACGTCGTACAATGTTGTCGAGATGCAATCGGTCATGTACATTAATAGGGATCTTTCAGTACTGATTAAAAAGTTCTACACCAGGAATGGTGAATTGCGCAACACAGCGGAGAACACAGCAAGGAAAAAATTATGTTGAACACTGTTGCCCCTGTCGCTGTTCAGGTACCCGAGGAAAATGTTGAAAAAGAAAAAAATCCTGTTATCTCAAGCTTTCTTTAATTGCGCGCTGAGTAACAAATGTAACCATATAACGGCAAATAGGTTCTGGTGTCGTTCGTAGACGTGCGTTAGTGTGCTAATAACGTAAATGCTTCAGTACAATGTTTCAGTCCTTTAAAACTACCTGTAGACACTTGCAGAGATAGTGTGTGCGCGCCAATGATTTGCAACTGTGAACACAGATATTCTCTAATGTATTTCGAATTTGCAAGTTTCCTGGTACTAATTTGAAATAATATTGAAACAAAATATAGCAGATTCAGTAGTCCCTCCGTGTCTGCAAATTCAGTACTACCCACGGTTTTCGGTATCCGCAGATACAATATTATACGGGATACGCGGATACGGATATTTATCGGCTTTGAGACTGTGGAATTTCTATGACCACATTCTTTGGTGGCTATGGTTGGAAATCGACATTTCAATTTTGCTGCAACAAATTCTTCATTCATGAAAGGTGAACACATTTTTCTTGAATGCGTTCGGCGTGTTTCGTCATCTCAGCATTATTCTATATCTATATTAATATTTGCTGACTTTTAAATAGGGAAATAGTCTCCAATTTTTATTTGTTTTTCCAATTTGAATGAGGGGTAAGAATTGGAATTTCCTTTGTCGTCAACAACATATACTGGACGAGTACAATAAGAAGCGTTAACTGAAGGTGTTTCTCGATCATCAACATTCAGTCGTGTTTGAGTGTTTGAGCAATGACGTGGTGGGTGAAGTCAGGCGAGCCCTTTCACGATTTTTCTTCAAACTTTTGAACGTAACCAGTGAAAAGTGGAGTAAATATAATGTGTTTCACATAGCGTTTGCCAACTGGATTAGTTCTCAATCGGGCGCATGACTGTTAGCACGTTTGTGTACCAGACACGCCTACTCGTCTTGACCTAGGCAGGTAACGTAAGTGAGGCTCGAGTGCAAACTATTGGGCTGATGAGAATCGCTAACGTAAAAAAACTCACCGAAAGTTTTTCTGTTTTCGGAAAGAGTAGAGGTTAAAGTTATGGAGTTAGATGCGAGAGTTTACAGATTTTTCCATAGGTAGCTGCTGAAGCACAACCACCAGAGAAAAAATTATCCAGTCAACCAGGTTTTCTGAGGAGAGCTCATGCAGAAATTTTCTGTATATCGATAAACAAAGTGGATTTAATAGAACGGGCGCCGAATAACGTTGTTAACTCGGCATAATGCCAAGCGAAACTGTTTACTGATTGGATAGATACTATCTCGTAATAAATAATCTACAAAATATAGCATCATATTCATAAGCTAACATTTATTGATTTACGTTAGAAAATAACGTGTGATTTTAAATATGGAACTGTTGATCGTGCTGTCAGTTGTGAAGCACAGCCGGAACTTTTTCTGTGGTCACCTAACAAAGGAAATGTGAGATATTTGAGTAAAGAAGTGCTTGTTGCCATAAAAAAATTCGAAAACAGATTTTTACACGTTTGCCGTACTTCAGACCTGAAATGAATTTGGATCAGATGGGATAGGCACGATCGTAGATGCCATAATAATGCAATGCATTCTTGACATCATCCGATGTAAACGGGCGAATTAAGGCTAGCTTGCTTGACCTCAAATCTGTCAGCATACTGTGCAAGCGTTCGATTTAAACTTTGTGAGGAGAAGTCTAATTAAATCTATTCTTTTCAGAAAAATCAGTTTAGCCGAAGGCAATGAAGTAAGAAATTTGCCGGATGCTTGTAAAGCAGGAATAGTTAGGGTTTGGTTTAATTAGTAAGTGTTCACGAGACCACAGCTAAAATTGACACTTTGAGACGCGAGTTAATTTGGAGTTGCATAAAACGATGAAAAGCTTAGTACGGATGAGCGTTCACATAAGTCGGATACTTTCTGTAGTTCAAAGATTATCGTTCGTTTTTTTCCACTGTAGTTCAGTAGCGAAACTTCTTTCAAGAATAATAATGATAACGTTGTATTAGAAAACTTTGTTTCTGGCTGTTGGTCAGCAATTAGAATTGAAAAATGCTACAAATGGTTTATTTTCTAACAGTTTCTGAACTTGCCAGAAAACTTAATTACAGATTGCATAACCACAAGATTATATTATATTCCGCATAGAGCGTGCAGCTTGGTTTCCAAAAAGACTACTTAAGATCTACTTTCTCGAATATCTCATTAAAACTTCAAGCTTACGCTAACCGCAATGTAAGATAACAGGTTCTTGAAAAGGTAACGGCATAAAGGCTTGCTGAATGAAACTTGGCCGTCGCTGTTCAAGTTACGTTACAATACCGCTTTGGTTCGATGTAAAGTAGGCAAAATTATTGAAGCGACATTTTGCACTTGGTAGGCTAGATCATTTAGTTGCATAAATGTTCCCCTATTTAGTGTCCTATTTTTTCTGTTTTATTAAAGAGGGTGAGAATATGTAAAATCGAATTCGATAATTCTGACTCAAAATTTAGGTGCATAAATTTTGTTTGTTTTGGTTGTTTTCAATCGTATGACAAACTTACTGACGAATGATTACTATATGGCAACTCTGACGATATCATAGACTTGCTTTTCAAATATATTTTAAAATACCAGTGATTCGATTTCCTGTTCGTCCGAATTCTTTACCAACTCAAAACAACAACAAACTCGCTCGAATCTCTCTTTACATATTTTTGAACAGGGAAGGAAGCGGCGTTTAATAATACTATACTCACAAAGTTAAAACGCAGAGTCGGGAGTTTTTCGCAGTAAGTAATTTTGTGGACGATTTGCTTGGAAAGTGACATAGGAATGACATAGATGATCGATGACTTTCGAAGTCAAGTCAGATCATATGCCAGTTCATTGATTGATTGATTTTACCGGAACATGTCCAGACAAAAAACGTGGTATTAAGAATAAGATATAGATAAAGAAATGAAAATGTGAGGTCGTTGTTATATTATATATACGTACTCAAGTTTCTTTATCAGGTTTCTTTATTTAAAACTGTAGCTTGAGCAATATACACTATTTTTTGCAGTACAGTTGAAGTATCTTCTATTGGTATACAGTTTATAAGTATGGAGCTAGTGTTTAGATTAGTCGGTGATATTTTCTTGTCAGTCTGTTCTCTTCTACTTCTATGTAATATGAGTAAGGCACAAACACCGATAAGAACTTGCCGAAATCGTAAGTATGATTCAATGCAAAACAGCCTTACTCACTTATGGCATCATATTTCTTCTATTATAATTGAAGGGTATTTTTATTCATTGTTTAGGTTTGGTTCCTTTGCTTCATCCAGATTTTATGATACATGATATAACATACAAATACCGCGTCGTGGTAAATAAGGAAGAGGAAAATATTCAACTTATTGTTGATGTTGGATGGGAGGTAACTCTACCGGAAGGTATGTATTATGACTATATGCTTAGAAATGCAATACGAAATATTATTTTTGAAGGAGTTGAGTTAAGTGAACTGTTCAAACCCTTAACTTTCAAATCACAGACCTTGAATGGTTCGATGGATTTCTTGTGCATATGCTGGACACGGAACAAAAAAACGAATCACCACCGGGAAATTCAACGTTCCCACTAACAAGTTGCTTTTCAAGGTAAATTCAAGATACGTAGTTCTATGGCACTGTTTCGTAGTACCAGGCAACTTTATGTCTAGGACTCTGACAGATTATCTTTACTGTTGGACTAACAGAGGTTAATATATGAGAACCTCGGACGCCTTTATTACTCTCCCAATATGTCTAAAATACCGAAGATTTTTTTATCTAATAAACTACCGTACGTAAATATAACTCGCGTCAAACACGATAATTCAAAGGAAATCAGTCTGATCATGATTACTGTTGTTGTTTACACAAACACAGTGCGCGGGTTTGGCGTGGGACGATCGCGTCGTCGTCTGTGGCCTCGAAATGGACCTATTATAAATTAAATCTTTCATATTTTTTTATGAAGGAAACCACCTCCCATAGCGAGTGGTAATCGATGAAAATCTTCATTAGTGTACTGGATAATTGCTGAAGCGCCCCTTTTAAAAAAAGACGTGATTTTACAGTTAGGCCATTTTACATTTCTGCCATTTTACTAGTACGTAATATGATGGAGATGTCGTGAGAAGAACCATTTTCTAAATCTAGGTAACAAGCGTAGCATAGCCGTGAAACCAATGATAAATAAGGGGATGCAAATCACCTACGGTTCAACATACAGACTTGACATTTATAAGTTGTTTTGAAATTCACCTTACGAGATTTTCTCCTTACGCTTCTTCAGCGACAGCATTTGGGTCAACTCGACCGCTGAGGATAATCTGGAACAGGCGAGCGCTGAATGCGTCAATTCTGCCGGTTTTAATACTGAAGAACTCTTTCTATGTCCAATATCAAATTGCACACTGTTCCAAATGAATCCTTTATTGTGCAGAGGACCTCCGTACTTTATGGGCAGCTACAGAGGATTTTACTTTTCGATACCTTCGGTAGTATTATAACAAAACAATAGTATTGGATAAGCTTAAAAACCCCAATGGAAATTATTTCTAAAGTATCTATTTAGTTTCCACGAATGCTGTCTTTTGAAGTAGAGTTCTTGAAGCATTATCAGATAAATCTACTGGCATATGTAAGGTAGGTTGTTTCGATTATTCAAAAATTCAAAAACTTATATGTAATTTTAAAAGATGTGCATGTCAAAGGTGTATATAATGAATTAATTGTTTTTTTTTAAATCTATTATACAGGGAATATCCATCGGTGGATTTTTCGCAGGTTATAAGCCCACCAGAGTGTCCAGAACTTGTCATTCAAACTGTTAATAGCACAAGCTTATACGAAGCCCATGTTTTATGCTGCCGTAAGTTTTATTCTAAACTATCGAAATTAGAAAAAAGAAACTTTGAAAACCTCTAACCTTCTAAAACAAGGCATTATTTTCACGCACGAAAGAATTTTGATAGAAATGATGAACAGGAAATATTAAGCCGATGTAGTTTTCATGGAGTTTTTACCACTAGCGTTATATGTTGTCAAATCACATTGATTTTCGATTTTCCGAGATAGATTTTGTAATAATATATGGGCATACTTCAATTACGTCATTCAGGCGCTGGAATCGATCATTTGGTGCCTTTCAATATAGCCAACGATGGACCGACAATTCCTGATTTTACTAGCGGGAGAATCAACAAAACTATATCTTGGTTTTCACCAGGAACCATAAGAAAATTTGACGGATTTAAGATTTTAGTCTCAGCTTTGAGTGAAGCTGTTTCTATTCCAGAAAATACGGTAAGTTTATATCAACTGAATTTATATTTCCATATAATGTGAATTTTTCGCCGCCATTTTTTAACGGATATTGACCAAAGCTGGTATAAATTCTACTTACGATCGCTAAATCTTACATAGGATCACCGGAACGGGTCGCCATGCTAGTAATAATATATATTAAAAAAAATATATTTACAGTACTACTGAATTCCCAGAAAATTCAAATAATAATTATTTATAGGGTCCTAAACAGATAATCACTATCATGGTACTCGTTGCTGATGTTACACCATTTACACAAATTTGGTTGACTTGAATCTTGGCTATATGCATTTCCAGCACAAACCTTTTCTCTCCTAAATAACTGTTTGCTTACTTCCAGGAGCCTGTTCTGCTGTCTGTCAGTGGAAACAGGTCAGTAGACGGCAGCGCCAATTGTGCGTCTCTGTCTACTTCAAGATATTCCACCACAGTGTATAACCTGGAACCGAACATTTCTTATGTGATTAGAATAACATCCACCTACAATGACACAGCCCTGCAGAAGTTGTGCGATGAGGGGAAATGTACATCTAGGTTCGAATTTGATGTGGAAGGTACTGCTGAATATATAGAGCCTAAGAAAACCCCTAGCGGACGCCCCGTAATCTGAATAATAGTATGCTAGCTCAGCTAGCTTCCTCGCTTCACTTCCTTAATCGAATCAAGCAGATGGAGGGTTTATGTTTCGTTCATCATTTACCTACGAAGAATCATTCAATAATTCCCTAATAATCTCCCAGAATTAAAATTACAGATTGGGATTTAGATTTAGCCGAATGGTTGTTATTCCAATGCCGACGCTTTAGCAAACTTTGAGACACATGCGTTCATCAGAAAATCAAACGAAAAAATCACACGCATACCTCGAACCTAATAACCATGTATCGTCATCATTTGTGAGCTAAACATGATCATTTTTCACCTGTTTAGAAATTGACGGATGCTCCAGTGAATACGGCTATTGTCATCCGAACTCAAACTGCACTCGCAACGGGACTTCGGGAAGTATCTTCACGCCTGTCTGCACATGTTTCGATGGATTTGAAGGGAACGGCTTGAACACGACTGGATTTCTTGGTTAGTCTAACCAAACTTCATTTTGTTGGAATTATGAAACTCACACAGCTGTGAAATACGAAAATCGCTGAATCGTAATATTTTTTACATTTTTAGGCAGCGGATGTGTGGATATTGACGATTGTTCGGCAAGCGAAACTCCGTGCGCAGAGAATGCAATTTGTATTGATAGGATCGCTCCTGACGTCGGAGTCAATTGTACTTGCTCGAGTGGGCACTATGGAGATGGGTAATGAATATTCCATGTTCTACTCGCCTATAAAGAACCTAAAAATCTCATTTTGACAGGAAATACTCTTTTAGCTGAACTTCATGGTTATTTTAGACTTCAAGCGGGAAGTGGATGTACCTCTGCCGCGCTAACGGCACTTGCCATTGCGCTTCCTTTAGCAATATCTGCGGTGATTGCGATAGCTTTCGCGATTTGGTGCGTTAGAATGAGGCGGGAACGAAAACGAAATATTTTATTCTCCCAGTTCGTAGCAGACAACGGAAAAGGGATCATGCATTTGTACGAAAATGTCTCTGCACAAGAAGTCAGTCCACTTTGGTTCCAGTATTTATTGAAATAGAAAAACTTATTTTAACGCTCAAAAACATTCATTACTGTATATTCTATTCTCAGTTACCTCAAAATCCTCACATAAAATCAACCTTATGTTTTCAGAACGCCTTTGAACCGACCTTTGGTCAAAAATGGGAGATCAATCGCGATACTTTGAAAATCGATAAAGTTCTTGGCCGTGGTAACTATGGCATCGTCTGTCTGGGTTATCTGGCGACAGAACAATTGGATGAGAACGGCGAATACGAAAGAATAATTCAAAACACCAGCAACGCTGAGTCTTCGTCAAACGGAAATAGCGAAACCTTCCTTATGGGAAGAGAAAATTACAAAGCAGTCGCGGTGAAAAGATTGCAAGGTGCTCTTATGTTTATAGAACTGGGGCTGGTCACTAGCTTATGTAATAAATCTAATCTGAAATTTATGTTTCATGCTTAACTGAATTTTATTGATAGATGGTTCAAGAAATCGAGAAAATTTGGCAGAATTTCTTGCTGAAATCGGTTTCATGTTGAGCATCGGCAATCACGAGAATATTCTTCACGTATACGGATGTTGTACCACGGAAGAACCGGTCTACTTGGTCACGGAGTACTGCAAGTACGGTGACCTACTCCACTTTCTGTGGGATGTCAGAGAGGTTCGTTCCTTACAAATGATTAGACTTACAGTGAACATGTATAAAATGACTCACTTCCGATTAGTACACTTGAAAAACTTCAAGGAAATATTGAAACATCGATCTCAGTTGCCAAGCAGTATGTACACGGCTGGTATTTTGGAAATAACGTCGGTACGTCACGACAATCGCCTCCAGAGCTACCATTCAACCCACTTTGATATTGAAAGCACCACAATTCTAATTCTGAAGTCAGCCTATGATAAAATAGGCCTATGATCCACTACAAAACAGTAACAAAGACCAAATTTAAAAATGCAATAATCGAAAATTAGTAAGATTCGTGTGTATATCAAAAGACGTTTTTCATGTCGCATTTTTGTGAGGACTGCATGCTACCCAATACTAAATATACCGAATATAATGAAATACTATTCCTAACATTGATACAGGGAGCTACCGATCCAGTTTACAAGGTGACCGAGCATTCCTTGTGTCAGATGGTTACAGATGTCGCTGTGGGTATGGAATACCTGGAACGTATTCGCATTATACACGGTGATATAGCAGCTCGCAACATACTTGTAGCATCTGGTCCAGTTTGTAAAATCTCCGATTTTGGTTTAGCCAATGATGTATACAGGTATGATTTGGAAGTATTCAGTATCGTAAAAATGTTTTGCAGACACTTGAGGTTAAAACAGTTGCTTAGTAGTTGTAAAACTATTTCCTGTTTATCGATGATTGTAGCATCGAATAACATTCATTCTAATTTTAGGTATGGATCAATCAAGGGTCATAAGGAGAGATTCGTGCCATTTAAATGGATAAGTCCCGAAAGAATGATGGCTGGTGCAGTGCCAATCACAACCAAAAGTGACGTGTACGTGATGTGCAAAGATAAATGATAGAAAATGTTACTGTGTCGTATAGGTTATAAGCAAAAATATCTTCCATTTATTAATTACAGTTGGTCCTTTGGAAATCTCCTATATGAAATGTTTACTCTCGGATGCACTCCTTACCCTGGCATCAGAGCAGACGAACTCCTTGATAAACTTAAATCGGGATACAGAATGGAGCAGCCGAGAACTTGTAACAAATATGTGTGAGTACTTCACCTATTGCATTTAACAAATAACGCTATGGCACGTAGCAATCAAATCAGACATGCTCACTCCCGACCACTTCCGGAGATTTGTAACTAGTGGGAATGTAGAAAATTTCAGTAATTTATTCACTAAAACGATGATAGAAATGTTTTTTTTTTCACTTTTAACGAAGTTGGATCGATTTTTTTACAGATATTCTATAATGCTCAAGTGCTGGCATTGGAGAGCATCATCCCGTCCGAACTTTAGACAGCTCAACGGACTTTTAAAAAGCGCAATGGGACAGCGACAAAATGACCTGGACGGACATGAGTTCGTTAACGCCGTAGATGAATTAGATAAAGAAGTAAGTTCTTTGCTGCGTAATTTGTAAATACTTAAAAGTATAAAAAAAAATGATTGTGTGATTTGTTTCTACAGCAATATTTTGTAGAAGTCAACCAGCAGAAGGAAAATGGATTTTCAAACGGCAATATTGACTTTGTTAACAACGACGAGTCGAATCCAACAGATCATGTGAGGTCCTGATGATCCTGATTTACATTCCGGAAACTGGAGCACACCACAAAGTTTTTTCTCTAAATGCAGCGAACCCTCAACATAGAGCTGCTTCACGAAAAGAATAAATATAAAATCGCCATTGCCAGTAGCGTAACTTGTGCATCTTGAAATCCTGTTTCATATGTTCCAAACAAAGTTAATTTTTTTCTTTCCTTTCCTTTTAATTGGCCTGCCAAATATGCACATATATTAACCTCTACACACTCTAATACGATGGAATTAGCAAACTCGTTTACTACTTGCAATCGTTCGTCCATTTAACTACTGCATCGTGGTTATTTTTTTCTGCATAAAATAACGTCTGTATCCCTTGGAATATGTTTTCTTTTTATGCAATTTCTTAGATATCTATTTCATCTGTACACCGAATACATACCTCTAAAAACTTCTTTCACGAACAATGCTTGTAACAAACCTTTTTCAAACACAGATGTAACTTCTTCAAATGTTTGCTCGGACCAGCATAGTAACCTTTGAAGTATTTGCACAAAACCGGGTAAATGTTTTTACTTTTCTCTAATAAAATGCATCATTTTATATGTTGTATGTTTGCGTTATATATACGAGTAGTAGACTGTGAAAACTATTTTTCCATATCTTCTACAAGCTAAAATTTACTCTTCCTGTTGTGAGAACAATTGCTTCCTTTCTAGAATGAGAAGAAGTAAGGCAATAAGATCTTAATGCTGTCATCCAACACCGACTTCCTGTAATTCTCTGCTAATAGAACAATTGCTTCCTGTTTGAAATTAGCAAAAGGAGAGCGGTTTGATTCGAATCAGTCAGTGGCAGTGTCATTTGAGGGCAATAATATAGAGAGCGCCGAAACAACGTTATCAGTTGCCGATACCAGTTTGATCCGGTTCGTGTGGGAAAATGTACAATCAGCAATACAGGTAAGTGAGTTAAACAATAGTTAACTAAATAATGCTGGCACGAAATATTATGCATACTCCTATTCTTTTCCTCGACTTAGAAGCATAGCTTTTATTTGTTGAATGTTAACACGAAATGCTATAGCATATCGTTTTCATCAGCATTCAGAATATTCTATACACCGTAAGTTAGAATGGATAAGGATAGGAAAGGAATTCTGCAGCGTTTATCAGAAGGCCCAGTAATTGGCGACGGCAGCATGTGCATGACCCTAGAAAAGCGAGGGTATTGCCGAGCTGGACCGTGGACTCCGGAGGCCGTAGTGGAATATCCCGACGCGGTTTTGCAGTTGCAAAGAGAGTATTTACGTGCTGGTGCAGATGTTATTCAGACTGCATCCTTTTATGCGAGTGATGACAAACTTTGCATTGGGGCCGGTGAAAAAGGATTCGGCCACACGGTAGATAACGTAATAGTAATTGTCATAATTTTTTTTTTGATCAGTCCTGCATTCATTACAACAAGCTCTTTGCGTTAGAGCACAATCATCAACAGGGAAGCTTGCAATATAGCTCGCAAAGTTGCCGACGAAGGAAACGCCTTGGTTTGTGGTTCTATATCTCCTGTTCCTTCCTATGTGCAGGGTAAGGGAGAAGTGGCCGTGAAAGAAGAATTTGTGAAACAAGTGGAAGTGTACAAAGAGTATGATATTGATTTCATCGTCGCTGAGGTTAGAATTTCATTCTTGCTTTGTGAATTTATAGCGCGGTACAGTGCTTTTTTGTTTCTCATCTTTAGTTCCCAACCTTCTGGTTCTGAATTCCCAAACATCGTGACCTCATGACCCTTATGTATATAAACATCAACTATTTTTAGTGTCTATTTAGTTTTTCAGCTACATAGAAGAACTCGAAGTCGCTTGTGAAGTTGCCAAAAGTCTGAAAAAGCCAATTGCTTTAAACATGAGGACCGCCTTACTGGGAGATGAGAGCGGTGTTTCTTTCGAAGAGTGTGTATCAAGAATGGCAAAGACCGGAGCGGAAATCGTTGGTAAGTGCAAAAGCATTTAGCAGATTCAATTAAATACTCATTGAAAGTAGGGAACCACAATCATTGATAAATATTTGTCATGTGACACTGACAAAGACTTGGTTTCGTTAAGAGCTATTCAATTCAATAGAGAACTATTCAAATTAAATAGTGTTCCATTTCTTCAAAGGTTTGAATTGTATGTATGACGTCAATACTCACCTAAAGGCGATGAAAAAAATGAAAGAAGTTCTTGACAAAGAAGACCTTGATCCGTATCTAATGTGTCAGCCTATCGGCTGGATGTGTCCGGAGGTAGAAGATCAGCCGATCGGCTACATGAGTCTTCCTGAATGTCCCCTTGGTACTCACATTTATCTACAATTAAGAAAATATAAACTACTTATGGACTTGTGGACTTCTTGCAGCTCTTGATCCACGAACTTTAACTCGTATTGAGGTTCACAAGTTCACAAGAGCGGCTTGGGAGTTGGGAGTGCGTTACATTGGTGGATGTTGCGGCTTCGAACCTCATCACATCCGCGCAATAGCTCAAGAGGTAAATACCAGAAATCCTAAACAGGGCCCTACCTGGAGGGGGCAGAATGATTGATTGCCATGGGTGTGTTAAAACTGCATACGAGGTTTGAGTGCTTCACTAATAATACATGTGGGAAAAAATATAGTATAAAGACTATTAAAAAATTAGTGTGCTCCAAAGACACTGCATAGTTGCTTCATAATAGTTCGTGGAACAGTTGATGAATCGAAGGATGGGTGGGTGCCGAATCAGGTGTTTTGAACATAATCAAGCTAGCTACAATCCTGCTCAAAGGTTATTTATTCTTTATATTATAAAGTAGTATATTAATAATCCCTTTTTATTGAAGCTGTCACATGAAAAAATGAAATCACCGCCTTGTCAAGAGATGTGCCCGCAATTTGGCAAGCACCTGGAACTGAACATGTTCTCTGTCAACAAAAAGAGGTAAGGTACTAGCTATGTATGTGTGAGAAATTTACTGATAAACTGCATGATTGAAATTAACCTCCATTATTTTTTCAGAGTAACACGGGATTATTGGTTCAATGTGAACCCAGGCTTTGGTCGACCTTTCAATGCGGTTTTGGCAGAGCCAGATAAAATATAGAGACTAGATGCTCAATAATTCATAATTAGTGCTAATAGCTATACGATATTACTAAGTGTGTTGCTGCTCCTGTGTATCCCACATATTTTGGGATCTGGTTTAAAAGTAAGTTAAGTAAATACAAACATAAATAAACTTTTTTTGTGACTACCTTGAGTGCCACCCAATGGAACTTCATGCTTTTTTAAACCTTTCTTGAATTTTTGCTAAAATAAAATCACTAGCATTCCTCTCCTCGGTATTAACTCCATTGATATGCTACTGGTTCCTGCAACATAGTTTACAGAATAGGAGTTGATTTGCTCCTTTGTATGCTTTTTTCAAGCCTCCAGATCTAGCGCTACAGCTTCACGAATGGTTATATTCGCGTTGTCTCGATCAGGCTCTGAGTTTCCAATTTTTGGGAAGGAACCCGGTCACCAGTTGAGAGCGGTTTGCATGATATGTCGGTATTGATAACAGATTTTGACCATTTTGCTGGAGGTGAAATCAATTATCCGTGTTTAAACTATATATTATGATCGGAGATTGATAAAAAATGATAACAACAGAATATGAATATCTTTTTCCGAATCAAATAAGGATTTTAAGTTCCGATGAGTTGTGAATCAATCGGAAAGTATGATATCTAGTGGTAATATATGTCGTGCGTGACGTGTGGTGACCCTCTACTACTGAACCGTAACCCACATGTTTAGATTTCATCAGCCAGATTGTTTTCTTCCAGCGCAGCGAGAATTTAGTTTCGGCTATTATTACGCGCTGTGTAATTCGTGCTCATTCTACCCAAGCAGTGGCGGAGCGAATCAAAATCACGTTACACACAATATTTTCTGAATATACCTCATCTAGTAACGTCTAGCCCGTCATCTAGTAACTAGACAGGTTAGAAAGTTATTATTCTCCGGGCTAATACAGTACAGTACTTCTATTAACACACATTCGGGTATTTCGCCCATGCAGAATGAATCATTTTTATACGGACATCATATAAATACAGAAAAATCTTTATTTAGGCAAAAACAAATGAATAAACTACACAGAAATTATCATATACAGTACTAGCCCTTTTTCAAAAACAAAACGAAATGTATTGTCTCTAATGCAAACATGCTCCACTCGTACAGGGAAAAGCCAGTGTATTATGAAATGTTGCATCATTTCGTACAGGGAAAAGCCAGTGTATTATGAAATGTTGCATCATTTTTTAGTATTTGCTTTAGCTCTTAACCATGAAGGTATGATTCAACCGAACTTTAACACTTACTTATTGCTTAGCATTACGCTTTAAGGAAATTGATAGATCGCAGGAAGATGAGTGATTCAGATCCGAAGTACGAAGAAATACCAAATGCTATTAAAACACAGGCAAGGAAATTGCTCTGATAAATATATAATTTTCTTGTAAATTATAACTATTTATTAGGAAATGGAAGTTGGTCAGATTTCCACGGACCTCAAAGCTCTGGGAGAAGGAACTTATGTCTTCAAACAGGAAGAGATAGTCAGTGATGAAATAACTCGGCTAACCACAGAGAATGATAAGCTGCTCTATCAGCAAACTCACCTGCAAAGAGTAATTTAAACAAGTTTTCTGAGCTATTAAAAATTGCAATGTTATGTAATACAAAGTTTTGTTTTAGAGCCTTGATGCAGAATTATCTGCGCAGTCAAACAATAAAATCATGCCCAATATCGTGGCTGTTCTCAAGTGTGTATTCAAGATTGCAATTTGTCGTTCTGTACCAAGCATTGCTGACCCTCCTGCTGCTATAACGTTAAGTCAGAATGACAAATTTGGTGACTATCAGTGCAATAGTGCCATGTCACTTGCTGGAGTAAGTTTCAATGAAGTTATCTGTGGTCAATTTCGAGTGATACTTAACACTTTCTTTTATTTCTCAGCTTTTAAAAGCAAAGGGTCAAAAGATTTCTCCCAGAGATATAGCCACAAAGATTGTATCCAACCTTCCAAAATGCCTTTTAATTGAGAGAGTATGTGTCTTTTGATAGCCATGATATCGAGAAGCAATTCCATATTTTGTGGTATTTTATGTGCTCTCGATTTTGTTCTTCTACAGGTTGATATTGCTGGACCAGGCTTCATTAACATTCACATAACAAAATCGTTTTTACTGGACACAATTAAAAATCTTATTGTGTATGGACCTCTTGTTCAAGAAAGAGAGAAAAAAAAGGTACATTGTTTAATTTCAATCATTAACTAATATAAAATTAAGTAAGTTACATTCTCCCTACAGCTTGTCATTGATTTCTCATCACCAAACATTGCTAAGGAAATGCATGTTGGGCATCTTCGATCAACTATCATTGGTGACTGCATCAGTCGACTGTTCAGATTCTTGGGATATGATGTCCTTGGGTAATGTTTATGCTTAATCTAGCATTTTCCTGCAATCGGAAGTGAACAGAAATACCGTTGTATCAAATTTGCAGTGTTAATCACATTGGTGATTGGGGTACGCAGTTTGGAATGTTGATCGCACATCTAGCAGATAAATTTCCAAATTATAAAGAGGAGTCACCCCCTATAGGTGATCTACAGGTAGGTGACATTTCAAAGTAAATTTTTAGTCATGTGTTTGCTTTAACAAAAAACTACCCTGCTTTTACTGGAATATAAGTTTTTATTATGACAGATACTACACATAACTAATATTTACATTTACAGGCTTTTTACAAAGAATCAAAAAAGAGATTTGACGACGACGAAGAATTCAAGAAGCGTGCTTACCAAGGTGTTGTTAGCTTACAAGCAAAAGATCCTGACTATATCAGAGCATGGAAAATGATATGTGACGAATCAAGGTATATGCTATTGATTACTTTTTTGGACCATATTACTCCATATTCAACACCCACTTAATCTTGTATTTCATAGAAAGGAGTTTAACAAGGTTTATGAAAGGCTTCAGATTCACCACTTGATAGAACGGGGAGAGTCATTTTATCAAGATATGATGAAAGATGTTGTGAAAGAGTTTGAAGAGAGAGGTTGGTTTTCAGTTTAAAGAAAGTATGGTGATCAAATGGTCCTCCTTACACATGTATGACTAATAATTTTATGCTGTGGAATTTGCATATTTTCTCAGGTATGGTCAAATTGGAGGATGGACGAAAGTTGGTATTCCCTCCTGATGTTGATATTCCATTGACTATTGTAAAATCAGATGGAGGATATACCTATGACACCAGTGATCTCGCTGCAATAAGACAAAGATTATTTGTGAGATTTCTAACATTTTTACTTGAAATTCAGTAACATAGAATTCATTTTATTATTATAGTTGATATTTGTATTCTAGGACGAGAAAGGAAATATTTTGATATATGTCGTAGATGCAGGACAAGGCAGTCACTTCAAATCGATATTTGCTGCTGCACGCATGATCGGGTGGTATAATCCTGAAGTTACAAAGGTCATACACGTTGGCTTTGGTGTAGTTCTTGGAGAAGATAGGTTGGTTGAAGATATGTTTATTGCTGGTTATTTCAATCAGTGATTTTGATACTGTGTGAGGTTTTGTTTTTTAGGTGACTTTACTTTCCTATATCTTTTATTATTTCATAATTTAATTTCTTTCTACAGAAAGAAGTTCAAAACTCGCTCGGGAACAACTGTCAGGTTGGTTGATCTGCTGGACGAGGGTTTGAAACGTTCTGGGGAGAAACTGATAGAAAAGAATCGTGACAAAGTGCTTTCTAAAGAAGAACTTCGAGCTGCTCAAGTATGATACTTGGCTGATATTTTTTAACCTGTGTGCTTATATTTATCATTTTTTACATACATATTTGCTCTTTAGGAAGCAGTTGCATATGGATGCATTAAGTATGCCGATTTGTCACACAGCTACATTAACGATTACATGTTCTCCTTCGATAAAATGCTTGACGATAGAGGAAACACTGCAGCTTACTTGCTTTATGCTTATACAAGGATAAAGTAAGTTTTGTTCCTGAATATATGGAGACAATGAAATATTTTGTATTGTACAACATTTCTTTTATGTGTCATATGCAACATAACATCATCAGGTCAATTGCAAGGACAGCCAATGTAAGCAAAGAGGATTTAACCAAGGCAGCTGCTGAAGGTGGTGTGGAAATTGAACACCCTAAGGAAGTGAAACTAGCAAAATGCATCGCTAGATTTGCCGAAGTTTTGCTGCGAGTAAGTGAGGACTTGACCTTGCACTCTCTATGTGACTATTTGTATGAGCTGTCCACTACGTTTACCGAGTTCTATGATGTATGCTATTGCGTGGAAAAAGACCGACAAACAGGTAAGATACCTATGGTAAAGACTAATAAGGCTGAAAATTTATTTAAAAATTTTAACGATTTTAACTAATATCTTTGCCATTGTGTTTTCAGGGGAAATTGTCAAAGTAAACATGGGTAGACTAATTCTTAGCGAGGCAACAACAACCATCATGGATGCATGTTTCAGTATCATTGGAATCAGTCCCGTCCAAAAAATGTGATGATTTCTTAAAAATGGGATGTAACTTTTTGGCAATTATCGTAGATATTTCTTAATATTGGAAACTATGACTATGTTTTCTCTCGTCTTTTTGTAATTGGTGTGTGCAAAAAAAGATATATCTGTGCGCTGACTGCAATGAGTATAATTATTCCTTGAAACATTATATTTGGTAACTATTCTTTTGTGTGGTACTTGCAAAACGTTTGTGTCATATACACATGGCTTAAAAGGACAACAATGCGGCTCATATGTCATTACTCACGTCAACAGTAACTCAGTGATGAACACAGACTGGGTGCTGTTTGTCTGTGTGAAAACTAAGAAATCCGGGTCTCATTTAACAGTAGGTAAATGAGTATCTTGCATGTAATCTTGGTAGCATGTAGCTGATTTAACTTTTACGTAAATAAAACAATATAGTATAAAGTTTCATGTTTCGTGTTAAAATTCTACATGTATAAGTTTCTACGTATGGAAATGAATAGAGTACGCACAAATGGATTAGCGATAATGGGGGGAAATGTTGATGTGAAAACAATATGGAAGTATCTTTGTTAAAAGTCTTTTCATTTACTGAAATATTGAGTCGCATGGTGACAGGCAAGAGCAGTGAAAAATCAATCAAACTAATTGGAATTTTTTTCACAATGCTTAAGGTTTTGTGCAAATGTTTCTAGAATTATATAGAAAAAACAGTCGACTCCTATTTCATCTTAATCTTATTATACGACAAGAAGGCAGACAGCAATATCACGAGTTGCGTTGTTTATAAATGGGAACACCTCGAGAGCGACTCTCTGGTCAGGGGGAACACTTAGTAAAGGTCTGGTAATTCACTGAAGTAGTTAAATAGACGTAGTGCTTACGCTAGGTCTGTGTGTGGAGTTCTCGAGGTGATAGTTCTCGAAAAAAGGTAGCTTATTAATAAACCTTTGTAATTTGCGAACGCGTATTTTATGGCAGATTGCACTTTCACAGGCTTTAAACATTTAAAATTTTAACTGGTGTGTTGCCTTGGCTATGGAAATACTGAAGTGATAACATGATAAACATCAGAAAGAAAATCCAAGAGGCGAAGGAGAACAAACAGAAGGGAGATACTGGCCAATCTACCAATTTGAAAAACTATACTAGACCTTCCATACGAGATAGACTTTTAACAAAAGAAGCGATAGAGATTGAAGAAAGCATCCAACCTTCTTGCAAAGTCGCTTTTCCGGATCCGAATTGTTTGCATCAGTTTGTCGTCACTGTGGTCCCTGATGAGGGGATGTGGAAGGGAGGTACTTTTGAATTTGAAGTAGAGGTTCCCGAAGAATACAACATAAAACCTCCTGTGGTTAAATGTAGGACTAGAATTTGGCATCCGAACATCAGTGAAAACGGAGACGTTTGTCTAAGCTTGTTAAGAGATCATTCTCTTGATGGCACAGGTTGGGCCCCCACTCGTACGCTTAAGGAAGTTGTGTGGGGTTTATACGCACTGTTTACAGACCTCTGTGATTTTGACGACCCTCTCAATACCGAGGCGGCAGATCAACACCTTAAAGACCCAAACGGGTTTAAACGAAAGGTTGATTATTATGTCCAACGGTATGCGCAAAGGTGAAAAAACGGCTGATTGCCCTACCTGGCAATACTTGAAGCAAATATTGAATTGTGTGTGAGATCTTTATAATACCCCTCCATTTCTATCTGAGGGAGATCAATGAAATGTGGTATTGACCTTAACCATGTATTGGATTTGATAATAACACAAAATATACTCTACAATGTTGAAGTACCACAAAATATTATAAATTTTATTCTATGTTTTGTGCACAACTGAACTTACTGTGACTGGTTAGTTCATGGATTGTGATGACTTGAGAACTACTCATAACTTCATCTATAAATAACTTTGTAATAAGAATGATGTCTAGTGTAGTAAGAACTAACTCAGACTGTACTTATATTGCACTTGAAGTTTTGAATTTGGAACAGTTCTAATGTTGTGCCTTAACAGCACAGACCTTCTTCTCAGCTTTCACCGTAATAATACTTAACGTAATCAGCATAATGTGGCAATCCTTTCTCTAATTGAATGATGTGTGAAAGTAAAAAAAGAAATAATATGCGAGTAAATCTATGCATGAATTCTTCGTATTTGCCTAATTTGAAGCTGTTTTATTATGGATGAATTCGTACTGTGGTAGTCCCAACAATGTCGGTGTCTATCTACATAAATACTATTTAAACATCAAAATTATAAACAAACAGTTGTGGACCTAAAGCTTGAAGATGAATCTGTCAAATGACTGTAAAATTTGACAATCTTGTTCTTGAATACCTTTAGTTTATTGTGTATAATATGCTAAGCAACTCTGGCCAACCCAGGCATATCTTATAATTTTTTTCGTCAAATCCCGCTCATTTTTTTACACTAACATGCATACAATATGTTTGTGAATGATGAATCAACAGAAAATCAGTTGGTAAATTCATGGTATTTAACAGAATGAGTTTATTGTGCTAATCTGAACTTTGACAAAACCTTAACGCTGATAAATCACAGGTTTATTAAGTTATAATCTTGCATAATATAATAATAATAATAACATAATGTATTGATTTAGTAAGCTTTCTTTCCATATTATGCAGTTGGTCCTACTTAAGAACAGCTGTTATGTAGCATCATACCTAAGTGTTTCGAATGTGGTTGTGTACTATAGCCTTGAATGTGCTGTTTTGAATGAAGTATTGAATGAGATTCCTAATCAGATTCAGTTAAAAAATGTTCAATTCATTTCATTATATTGTATTTTTCCAAGTAGATGCATGTTCCAAACGGACCTTTAATGTAATGTGCCAGTAGAATATATCATATTTTTGATATTGTGGTCATCAACAGAACACCACTTTGATTAACAATACTAATATTCTTGTTTTGTCTATCTTCATGATGGTATGACCTATTTACTACAGTAGAAATTGAACTGTTGAACAGTGGTGCTGATGTAAATCAAGGCAAGCGCTATGATGAACGTCAGCGAAACCGTGTATGGCTCTGATCTGGATACCAACAACTTTGGAGTTTCCTCAGAGAGGGTATGTTATACCATGGTGAAATTAAACATGCTTTTTTATATGTAATCCAAATCTATTTTTTGGTGAATGATTTGTTTTATTACTATTATTTACAAGCTGCCTAGTCCAGAGTTGCCCTTCCAGGTGAGAATAATGTGATATGTTTATATATGTATATGTATGCATTGGTATTTATGTGATAGCAACCTAAATTTTAATCTTGAATTTCTTAAATTGTGATAACTTTGGTGTCGACATATCACCAAGTTTCATTATAAAAATGTTCTGCTTTTAAGGATGCTGATATACATTTTACATGTTCAATCTAATATTTAAAGATGTACAGAAGAAAGTTTCTCTATATTATTATTAATAGATTGTTAATACCATAATAATATCAGGGATATGATTTCAATTTTCTGTTACTTTAGGTGCAAGGACTTGCGACTAGTGTCTACAAGGAATTCGAACGTATGATAGAGAGATATGATGAAGATGTTGTCAAAGAACTTATGCCTCTGGTTGTTATGATACTGGAAAATCTGGATCAATCTATGACCGACTATAATGGTGAGTATAAAATAATTCTATATTGCATAAATTATATGCATACGCATTCTGTGAGCCTGTGAAAGACAATGGCATAGCTTTGTTTATTTGTCTTCACTTCTTGAGAGTCGCAACCCATGTTTAAATTTGAAAAACATTTAGCAATCATTGATGGGGAGGTGATGGATATCAATAATATAAGTCAATCAATAGTATCCTTAAGCAACTTTTGCAGCAGATGGAATGGCGTCATTTTTGTATTGATTGTTATGTGCAGTGAGTCTGGCCACACGTTAACTATCAATGTTGCGCTTCATAAATAATTAAATCCGACTCCGCTCCGACTCCTTTTCGTACCAATGTTTCTTAGACCTCGTTTTCACTTTAAGCATATGGTTCTGTTATTCTTTCTTATTGATTGGCTAAGTTGTCCACACACAAATATACTAGATATGTTTAATCGTGGTAGGTAATTCATTCATTACATGAACAGATCTTAATATATACTAATGACAGTGTGATGAATGATAGGAGTAGCCTCAAACAAAAGTTTGTCATTGTTGAAGATGATTTATAATTTCACCTATTATAAATTCAAATTACATCCATCAACAATTCTCAGTAAAGTGTCCATGCAATTTAGTGTTAACATTTCCAACTGTTGTAACATTTAGAATCGGTCGTCGAAATCGAACTTTTGAAAGATGATAAAGAACAACTAAAGACGCAGTTTGAAAGAGAACGCCAGTTGAGGCGTCTGGCTGAACAACGGCTCATGGAAAGTGAGGACACATCTGAGCTAGTCAGTCGTGAGCTTCGACAGAAGGCTGAAGTATTAGAGGGTTCCACTAGGCAACTTGAAATGCGTTGTAAAAATCATGCTGACCAAGGTGAATATACGGTTTTATAGTTGTATTTCATCCAGTTATATATTGATGGGCATCTTTTCGTATCCATCCCCGAGTTTATTCACACTTCAAGAATGCTGGTCATAATCAATTGAATTCTTTATGATGAGTTTAATTCACGTTTTTTTCAGCTGAAAGACTGCAAGAAAGAGAGTCTGAACTGAAGCGAGAATACAATGAACTTCACCAGAGACACACTGAGGTTTACCTACGCTACCTGCCATTCTTATGTGTCTTCGCTTACCACATTCCATATCACTACCAAATAGTTTAATATTAGTAGGAATACTTGTATTTCCATTTATTCTTGAACCAAATATCTGCTCCAAGCGACGTTCCCTTTAAGCTGCGCGCGTGTGTGGTGACGCGGTCCCGGTATTGGTTACGTGCACATCAAAATTTTACCACACACATCAAAATATTTCCGCTCATTTTAATTCACAAAATGCTATTTCAGATACAGAGGACAGCTTAACCAAAATTACTAAAGTTATCTGGATCAATACCCCTACTGAGCATTAAAAACTTGCACCGCCCGCATGCATGAAAGTTTTAATGCCACCTGGCTTTGAATTTAAAATATTTTTGCTCAGAGAATCAAAAATTCAGCTCAGTGATTAGATAAATTAGAGGTAACATTGGCAGGAAGCTAAGGTGAATTGAACAAGACTGAAAATGGAATTGGGATGTAATAAATAGTAAACCAAGTAATGATAAAGGAAAGACATGTATAATTAATCACATAAAACCCCCGACTTCTTACAGATAACTTTTTTATCTGTAATAAATATTCCTGAATATTTAAACGATTTCAAAATACAGTATTTTGAAATTCGAATCTCTAGCATTTATACTTGTAGATATCTCAAGCGCGATCGAATTTCAATTCTACGCAACTAAATTAACAATCCTTCGATATATATTTTCTAAGACAATGAATAACTATCTCATTTTTTCAGATGATACAATCGTATGTTGAACACATAGAAAAGACAAAAGTCCTCCAGCAAAATTCTGCTCCGGATCTTTCGCAGAGCCCAAAAGTAAAGTAAGTTGCAATACAACCTCATACAGCCCAGTAGTTCACAACCTGATGTACTTGAATATTTGTTTATAATTCTGCTGTAGAAATGACAATTCTTTATTCATATACTTTCTATTTTCTTGCGTAGTTATGGATCATGGTACAGGTAAATCTTAGTTCTTCATTCTTGCATGAGCAGAACTTTCTTGTTTTGTTTGTTATTAACCTTTTTTCAAAATTTATTTGACATTGAGTTGAGTTATGTCGCTACTAAAAACATTTCATTTTTCATTCATCATTTAATAACACTCCACATCTATAATACTACATAGTATTGGCACAATAACTGATTGTTCTGTAAGTGGACTAAACATGTGAATAGAAGTTAGTAATTTCACAATCATTGGCTGCCTCACCAAGTGTCGGAACTCTTGCCTTCTTCATATGTTGTCACTACATATGAGAATGGAAGTTAACTTTATTAAAAACTTATCTTTTGCTTGTTTTTATTTTTAATTTCTCTTCTAATTTTGATTTGTAGTACTGCTGTGACTTGGCTTCTTTCCTTTGTTTCATTCATAACTTTTTTTATGAAGCATCTATAGTATATGTCTTATACAATAGTTTCAAATCATTTCAGAAAAGATCGCCCCAAAGCACTAGATGCAATTTCCCCACTCACTCCGGGTACCCCGCAGTCGCTCGTTCAGTTAGCTAAACAGATTTCACCACAAACACCGGCTTCCAATTTCACCAGAGGACTGACTTCAACTCCAGATTTTGACCGTTCACATAAGAGTATCAAGGTGACATTCATTTGTATTTTTGAAAGCATTTATTTTGAAATACATATTTATTTCATGTATCTTGATATACGAGAACATATTGTTTTTTGCAATGAAAATGATGTTTAATTTTATTCAAAAGTTTTTTTGGTAAATAATACTAGACCTTTTTGCACAGGATGAGATGCCTCCGTCTCCAGCAACTAATGAGGAAAAATCTGTAAGTATCAAAAAACAAATCCCAGAAGAACAGCCGGTACATGTTGAGCCTGCTCCAGGAGATGATTTGGGTAAGTGGTTCACTCAACATGCTTGTGTAATTGCCCTATCAGCCCAAATACACCATGACAACCTTTATATCATGTAGCTTGCAGCATATGCCATATAAAATACCTAGAAATCTGCCAAATATTATTTACTTTTGATTACATTGTCCATCACTGCATTTTAATGTGTATCCACGCTGGTGTATTCAATATCAGTTTTAACATGCGAGACTGTGGAAAAAACAAAGTCTAGCAGATCAAAGCCATCAAATCAAAAGCTGGCAGTCAACGCCAAAGCCATTACAGAGCAATTATCGACTGAGGTCCACGGTACAGTGCCTTCTTCAGTACTCCTGCAAAAAGCTGCTGAAATACCACAAAGTATATCCAATCCTTCTTTGCAAAAGAGCATTGTGCACAGGCAAAATCCATTTAATCGCATAAAGGAGGAAAATGATCTTGAAGATTGCAATCTACAGTATCATGCAGTTTGTAATTCTAAAGGGAAAATCATAGGTTTGAGAGCAATCTACAATTATGTATGGATTATTATGGCCTGCTAACTTTACCTTATTTCTCTATGATTCTACATTCTAACTCTTTAATTTCCATCATTATATCTGAAAGGAGCATAAATCAATAATTTTTGCATGCATATTCTTTATCAATCTAAACGGAGGTGATTCAGTGCAGTTGTCTCCTCTAGTTGTATTATGTGTAATATTATTTGCAGGTAAAAAATGACTTACCCACGAGTATATATGGGATCTTTAAAAACTGTTTGCGAAGTTTTACACAGCTAATTAATAAGAATATATTATGATGTGCTTGCTTAATGACAACTTCCTGCTCTACAATTATTATGCAGTTTATATTATTCTCATCAATACTTTCCAGATTACCTTTCTGCATGCTACTAATTTGCAAGATTACATTTTATGGTTTTATTGATTTCATATTGATTACCAATATCATCAATTTACTGCCTATCTCACACCTTTTCTAAGCTCTGTTGGTGCCAATCCTATTTTTACCTGAAGACAATCAATTTGCTTGCTTCCTTTCGGTTTAATGCATGATTCATCAGTTTCTGGTGCTTAAACCATCTCCATGAAATTGGAAAATACTTTTCTTAACTAGAGCAATACTCAAATTCTCAAAGCAACTGATCTCTGGTCATATTCCAATTCTAGTCATTAAACACTGCAAATCTTACAGATGAAACTGAAGACCACAGCAATGGACTCACTCCGGCACCACCTGCTGAAGAAGGGCCGATTGAATCGGGCGACTGGGTCAGCGATGAGGTGCGTGAGATGCTGGCACTGGGCCCTGACTTCAGTCCCAACTTGTCGAATCATCATGCAACCGAATCTGGCGATATGTCCAATGCGGATCAAGATTCCATGGAGAAGTAATTGTTGACATGCATTTGATCTAGTGCTTTGTAATTTTGCTATTGCTATAGCCCCCTTTCTTCTGTAGGACTGGAATTGAAAATGAAGGCTTTGCCCAGGTTGTGAACGAGAGCTCACTGTTCGCAGAGATGTCACGTCAAGATCTGGGTGATGTTGACGATGGAGCAGATATACTAGGTATGCTTCAATTCTCCCTAATTTACCTTCCGCCCTCTTGATTTGATATGCGGTTGTTAATTGTGAACTTCCATAAAAGAAAGTGGTGGATATTTTCTAATAGTTTTTACTTCCTTGTTCTCTTAATGCTGCTAAAGGAATATTTGAGGCGAGCTCTTCGCCAGGAAGTTTTCTTCAGAACTCTGATTTCAGTGGCTTCAATGGTATATCTTGTACTGAATGCTTCACAATGCCTTTCCCAACTTGCTTAATTTTTAAGTATTATAATGAAATTTACTACGATTTTGGCGTGGAAGAAATTGTACAACACTTTACTTAAGCATAAAAAATTTGAATTGAAACAATTACTTCGTGCACATTATATCGGCATTGCACTGTCCTAATCATATTTTATTTCGAAATTTCTAATTTTTTCTCAAACAGGAATGGGGAAAGAAGTTGAAAATCTCATCCACGAAAACACGAAACTCCTTGCTACAAAAAATGCCTTGAACGTCGTGAAGGATGACCTTATTCATCAAGTTGATCAGTTAACTACACAATTAACAATGTTACAGTAAGATGAATTATTTGTAGATGGCCCAGCCCAAGAAGCAAAATGCTGAACTGTTTTGTACTTTAAACAGAGAAGAATTAGAGAAGTCTCTGCAGGCAAAGGAATCTTTGTACACTCGCGTGAATGAACTGGAAGCAGAGCTGAGTAAACTCAGAAAGCAGATGACGGAGTTGGAAAGCAATAATACTAATCGAGTAGCAAAAACTTCTGATGAAGATGTAAGAATAACAGACATGAACAGAAAGCTTGGCGAAATAAATGCTCATTGATAAATGTTACGGTGATTGGTTTTGTGGTTTAGGAATCCGTACCGATGTCACAACGTAAACGCTTCACTAGAGTGGAAATGGCCCGTGTGTTGATGGAACGAAACCAGTATAAAGAACGACTGATGGAACTCCAGGAAGCTGTCAGATGGACGGAAATGTTGCGTGCTTCGCGAGATCATCCGGACTTGAATACTCAAGCAAAAAACAAAAACAAATCTTCTATATTTCAGTTGTGAGTAAATATTTTCATGATGAATATAGTTAACTTTATGGGTTGTCTTCTCACTTTCTCTAAGTTCTCACATTCATGGTTATTTATGTATAATACTACTGTCGTTGCTTTATCATTAATTCTTTAAGAGTCTAGAATTACCCCTATAGATAATATTCAGTATAATATATATAAAGTGTGAATGTGTGTGTGTGTGTGTGATCTCACGTTAAGTATGAAATTTTGTTTTTCAGTTTTAGCCGCTTGTTTAGCTCTGGGAATTCCACAGCTAATGGTAATGGTGTGTCACCGAGACGTCCTTCACCTAGTACATCTAGACGGAGATCTGGTTCAGGACTTCCAGACGTTAGCATAGGTTACAATGCACCGACGTCGAAGGTCATCCCTAAGTCACGTAGTACAACAGCTTCTCTCTATGGAAGATCACCGACAATCGAAGCTGTTCAAGACTCGTAAGTTTGTTTTCGTAGTTTCTTTACCACTGATTTACAATCTACAGTTCCCAATCTATTATGCTTTACATTTACTTTCCAAAAAATTTTGCCTGTTTTTCTTTACAAAAACCTTTTTCAAAACAGAAATATGCATACAAGGATCGAAGAAATTAAAAAAATGTACCTTCGAAGGTTTGAAGGGGGGTGAAATTAGTGCGTGCTGTGTAATTTGTCAAAATGGCGGATGCACTTCACAGAATTTGGTCACATATTTGAATTTTGTGTTGTTAACTCACTAAATTACCCACTTATTTCCCAATATTCTTTGTTGTGCATCCATCCTTCTTCATTAAGTCTTAATATCAAAAAAATGAATACATAAATCAGTGAAATATGAGATTCACCAGTGATATGATGATTGCAGTGGGTCATACTTACAAACATAAATTGCTGTAGATAACTGGTCATAATTAGGAAATTTTGTAAACTGAATTGTAAATGAAAGCATCTGCCCGGCGAGTTTGTTAGGTTGTTATTCAAAGTATTATATTTAATTGGGGTCTCTTCAACGGTTCAAAATTAGTAAAGTATATGTGTTTATAAGTTCGTGACCCACTGTATATTTACATTTGAAATTTGATTATGATCAGATATGATTTTACTATTTCACTTTATGCTTATTTGAACACAAAACTATGTGTGTTGGATTGATATACAACAATGGTAGATGAGATAAAATAGAAGCACAAAAAACGAACGTTGAAAGAATATGTTGTAAATTCCGTGCAGTACAAAAACTACTGGTAGCGAAAAATTGGTGTGACGTGACAAAATTTTCATGATTGAAATCAAATATTTTGTCATATATTGGGACCACTTATGCTTGGAAAGGGGCCTACATGCAGTAGTTCGGGTGATACGAATTTATTTAGGTCGGGTTAAAGGGTCAGTGATAGTGTTTGCATCAAATTGTACATAATAGACTTGAAAATATTCATAATTTTGAAATTTATTGATTTATCAAAGTCCTGTAGATTCCTCAATGCAATATTGCTATATGAACTGATTTTGAAATGTACTTACCGGGAGTAAAATGTTATTCTGTCCCCAAAAAATCAATAACGTCTGTGCTGGTGATTTATGTCTGATTATTGATTCTAATTTTTTTCGCTAAGAAGCTTTGCAAAAAGATATGGAAAGAAAAACTATTAAACTTGAACTTTAAACTTTTGCAGCACATCGGAAAAGCTTGATCGGCAAAGCAGCTCAGCTTCATCATCTAACGGAAGCGGACGAATGCAGGTGAACAAATCTTTTTTAATCTAGAAAAGCAAAGTCATAACTCTCTTTTGGCAGTAGTAGATATACTGGTGTTCCAAGTGCTAAATGGAATACCTACAGACAACATAATCTATGTACTTAATTCTATATTATGTTTCAGGCACGGCATATATGTTTCTAGATGTTGATATAATCAGTAACAAATACCATTAGTTCCTTATCCAATTATCTTTCCTTTACGATTTGTTTTTGGTGTCAGGCATGCGGTTGGAGTCTTCCAAACGCTGGAGTAGTGCCACAAGAGAAATGTCGTACAGTTCCTGTACCGGTCTATTGCCATCCTTTCCTTGATTCAAATTCGAATATGAAAGTAGGCCCATCACTCTTGTGACATAGTGGTTTTAAATTATTATTTATATCAAGTGATTTTGTATAATTTCCATTTTTATTTCATATGTCTATTTACATAGTTATGGTGTGCTGTTGCTGTCAACATCGCAGTCGGTAAGACCCGTGACGGCGGTTCTATTGTAGGAACTGCAAGCGTATTTTATTCTCCGACATCTGCGGTCTCCGACCAGACTAGTTCTCCGGAAGCTATTAAAAAGAGAAGTGAATCAAATGTTGATAAACTTGATCAGGTATTCTACGACTATTAATTCTTATCGAACAGTATTCCATTCTTGAAAATTGAGTAATAGAGATGATGTATGTACTACCGTAACTATAGGAACTTGAATCTCAGAAACGAGACATTGCTAAGGATGCTAAACAAAGAGATGCTCTATCTTCTCTTGTGTGGTTGGTTTTCGGAGACTCAAGATCTAGTTCTTCATCAGGTTCCAGTCCCAAGGTCAAAGTATTAGATGCTCGCGATGCTACGAAATGCTTGGATGAATTTACAGTCGGCGCAACGGATGCCAACATCCTTTGTATAACTAGTGTGCCAGGTATATGTTTTATTGATAATCTTTCAATCTTAATTGCACGTATTTGATTGCATCTCTGTATATTTTAGGAGTGCAAGAGGAAGACTATTCCAATGCTGAAGAAGTTGAGTTAGATTCAAGCATAAATGGAAAAGGTGATATTTAGTTCTCTGTTTCATAGAAATCGCTCATTCTTTTACTGGTAGTATTTCTACGTATCTTTAATTTGATCAATCCGTCATATCACTGAGTTTGGTTACCCGGTTTAAAATTGTTGTCTATTGCAAAATCAGTTTTGAAGTCAATAATATCATCTTTTACCTCCAGATTCTGATTCTTCGAATCGAACTAATAATTCGCTGAGTCCAGCAAGTGGGTCATCTATGCAGACATCAGGCACAAACCCACCACCACTCACCTCATTCTCGTCAAATATGACAGAAGAGGCGACTGAGGCTACGGAAGATACCAATGATAATTCAAACAGTGGCTCCAAGGTTACTCATACAGGTAATTAATTATTAATGAATTTTGTGTATCCATATTTATTTCATAAAATATCATTGTAGTAACATTTGCAAATATCCATATTTTCTATTCCGATAAAGCCATTTTGGCAAATTAAAATTTTTATTCCAAGTGACAGAGCATGTTTTCACCGACCCACTCGGAGCAAAGCCCAATGACAAATCATCTCCGAGGTCGGTTGCAAGCAACGCAATGAAGTCACAAAACGCAGAAAAAGATTTTAATTCTCTGGTTGGAAGTCCAATGGTAAGTTATGTTCACAAAATAATGCAGCAGCAAATTCCCAATGGAGAAAAAACAGGGCAGTACAACAGAGTTTATCTCTTATTGCTATTATGGAACTAATAATACAAGGCTATATATTTCTTTACCACACCAGTATGGTACATTGCAAATGATCCAATCTCCGACGACAGAAAATGATATAACGATAGCTAAGGAATTGTTGACTTCTCAAGTCGAGTTGGGATTCACCAGAGTGGATTCGTCGCCTAATGATGGCAGGCTGGCAAGCCTTCAACCAACCATGTGGTTGGGATCTCAGAATGGATGGTCTGTTCTATTTGTGATTCTATACCGAAAACACTCTGATACCTAACTACCTTTTTTTCCTGTAGTGTCTATGTACATTCTGCTGTGAGCAACTGGAGTCGGTGTCTTCATCAAATCCGTCTCAAGGATTCTGTATTATCGATCGTCCACATACGAGGTCGTGCTTTAGCAGCATTGGCTGACGGAACTGTTGCAATATTTCGAAGGAATAATGGTACTGTTTAGCTCACATTTGTAGTTGAGTTAATTCAGTTGGAATTTCTATTTTGTGTGTTATCATTTATTTGAAAATTGCTCCATAAAAGACTTTACATTACTAGTGTTTTTCTAGTTATTCTTAATTCCTTTTATTGGTTTGAGCTTCTACTCTCGTTATACGTTGTGTCTTAATTCATTCATTCGCATTCAGAAGGAGTTTGGGATCTATCAAACTATCATTTACTAGACCTTGGAAGACCCCATCACTCTATAAGATGTATGAGTGTAGTCTACGAAAGAGTGTGGTGTGGATACAGAAATAAAATTCGCATTATTGATCCCAAGAACATGAAAATTGAGGTTTGACTTACAGCAATTGATATTTTACTTGTGGTTTATGCAGGGATAACACAGTTCATATTTTACCAGACTACCTTCAATGCCCATCCTCGTCATGAGTCCCAAGTGAGAGGTCTCGCATGGGCGGGAGATGGAGTGTGGGTGTCAATACGGCTCGATTCAACTCTACGTCTTTATCACGCCAGGACACTGCAGCATTTGCAGGATGTTGACGTAGAACCGTACGTTAGTAAAGTCCTTGGGACTGGAAAACTTGGGTTCTCTTTTGTAAGGTAGGTCAAGATTTTGCATCATGTTCGCATATCCAGGTTACCCTTGATCTTCAAGAAATAGTTTTCATTAGAATTGGCAAATAATTGGACTTGTGAAAGCTAATATGAAAACTTTTCATGCAGAATTACTGCCCTTATCTCTTCTAATAATCGTCTGTGGATTGGAACAGGAAATGGAGTTGTTATATCGGTACCTCTTTCGGACAGTAAGTTTCACTTATATGAATGTAATTTTCAATGTTTGAGATATCTATAATGAATGCATTAGGTAGTGCTGAGACTCTTAAAAGGAATATGAGATTGCAGATTGAGTATAGCAAGATGTGTAAATCAGCATATGTAGAAAAGTCAGTTGATGTCATCAGAGAGCATGCCATCTCAGTTCAAGATAGACAGCCCAGGGTCAAATCTTTCGTTCACAAAAAGAAAAAGAAATCGGTTGTCAGAAAATTCTTTCGAAAGTTTAAGTGTAGTCAGACAAAAGATGATACAGGCAATCACAGTGCAAATGAAATTTTCAAGCATACGAATATCAGAATGTTAATTAACTTCTCTTTGCTATACAGGTTCCAAATCGGTGATTGGTGCTCATGGCTCATTGTCTGCCTCTAGCTCATCCGGAATAGCGTCCACTGGCCCGGGTGGAGTGGTCCGGGTTTACAGCGATCCCGTGAGCGAGAAAGTGACCCCTGGAACTTACATTCCTTACTGTTCTATGGCTAATGCTCAGCTGAGTTTTCATGGTCACAGGGATGCTGTTAAGTTTTTTGTAGCAGTGCCTGGTAAGTCCTCTGCTATTCTATGTTACAACCTTATTGGCAATTTTGCATGAAGGTATTTCAAAAGTTATAGCTGAGATTTTTGCTGTGTAATGTAGTTTGATGTAGCTTTTTTTGGAGTTATGGTTCATTGACTATAACAAGCATTGTTAAATGCAATAATCTTTTTTGACGATACATCCAACATTTAATCTAGTGATTTCTGTTGTCTTACCTTCATTTATATATTTTATTTATCAGAAGAACATGCGCCTTATCTTTGTTTCTATTATTTTACCAGGTTGTGTAACAAATAATGAAACCCATGATAAAACGACACCACCACCTTCAGCGTTTTCCATCGTCGCTTCTAATAACAAATCACCATCTTTGGTGATGAGTGGTGGTGAGGGATATATTGATTTCAGGCTTTGTGATGGAGGCACATCACCCCAACACGAAAGTCCTCTTCAAGCACGTAGCACGCCTAATATAGCCAGTATTGCTACGGGAACACAAAACCGCAGTCACGTTATTGTATGGCAGCTCACTCCATCACCACCAAGTGCTCCATAAACTATTTTGTATCTGTGTACAATTCGTATGTTACGTCCTGTCATAGCTACTGATGGTGTGTACTGATATAAAATATTCTACTCTTATCTAATAATAATTTCTGATTTACTGTAATCGTAACTTGAACTATATACGTAATTTATTTGTCCTGGTTCTATTACAAATATCTTGCCCTCCAAGCCATTATTCATGTGGGTAATTACTACTTTTATAACATTACTGAACTTCAGTGAACATATAGTACTGTATTGTATGTTTTGTCAAGGATCTCTATTTATTGTTGTGATTCGTGAATAAATGTTTATTTTTATGTTAAGAGTTCTAGTAGAATCTTTACATGCTACAGTGTTACTCTTGCCATAGGGAGTATTTTACAAAGTTAATTATTCAATTCTAGGTTATTTAGTCACCCAAATATGGTTAATTGACATACGGAACCGGCTTGTGGTTTTTTTTGAGCATTTGATTCCATGTGTTTGTGAAGTACACACTTATTGGTAAGTTGCATTTTTATTGTTTACAATATTTCTCCCAAATGGTTTTTAGGGCACCTGGTGTTTTGCTTTATGCATATTGAGTTGCTTTACAGTTTTTCATTTATCTCAAGTCCTTTGCATGCATTTTTTAATATCTGTCGGTGGCACAAAGTTTACCTTAACCGTACGTTTTTAAGTGCAATGGCCCTAATAATTTTAGTTAAACATGCTGACTGTTCCTCTGGTGTGTTAGATTACAATGCTTTTACATTGAAGGTTTTAGGGATATGAGATTGTATGCTGTTGTATATTATTTTCCATTCGTATATCGTTATTGTTATATGAACAAATTTGAATCCATATTCGAATCTATTTTTTTGGAATTTTTGTTGCGTATGATGATTCAGAAATATATTAATGTTCTTGTCTCTATATTCCGATTGCTATTTAAGTTACAGCTTTCTTATAATTTTTTGGTATCATATTGTTGATGGGTGTTGCTTTCATCCCTAGAAAATAGGAACAAGTATCACTTTATAATCCGTTACGGTCATTTTATTTATTTATTAATTTCAATTTAAGTAGCCTTATCTCGGAATGGTTCAGTGCGAGCAAACTTTCCCGCCAGAATACGAACTGAAGCAGCAGTTGTCGTAAGTTGACGCCATTTTATATTCGCTGGGTTGATTTTTTTTTAATTATAGAATATTTAACATTTCCTGGTAAATTGTATGGACTACCGATGTGGATTTTTACGTTTGTCTCATAACAATGCTTTCAGCCCTCTCACCGGTAACGTTAGACAAAAGCACGTGCATAGCTTGCAGTTAATCGGTCCGCCATCGGCAACTGCTTTTGATTTGTTTATTTCCGGTCGTAGTAGACGACAGTGAGAGTTTAAAAAATGTCAAACAAACAGAATGATAATTTGCGTCGGCTGCATATTCAACAAATCCTTATCATTTGCTTTGCAATGATAGCAACTTTGGTGATATCGGCGGTGATAACGTACGGTGAGTTTTGTGAATTCATTTTTATTTAGAAAAAGTAACGTAATTTCCATGTATACCGTGTTTAATCCTCCCTGTATAAATTTATGTAATGACGTGACTCGTATAGGTGTTTGTGATATACTATAACTAACCCCAAACCCGAACGAACTTCGTATTTTGAGTGTACGTTTGGGTCAGGTATGAGGCCCTAATTTATAAGTTCGTACATACAAACGAAGGATGTTTGCGAATTGAAGGTTAGGGTCGGAGGTGTGATACCGTTTGAATTGAGGTTTGGGGTGAGGAGTAGGTTGTAAATATTCACCTCAATATAAAGTAGTATTTATAATTCTTTGAAAGTCCAAATCACTCAGCCTTGAAATTTTGTACTATTTTTTTCACTACCTTTACCTTGAATGTTGTTTTTATAATAATTTTTCTCAACAAAATTTCTATTAGTCTACTTGTTATTTGACTGAAAAATATCCTCTATATAGTTGCACTATACTACACAAGAGAAAAGTTGATTGATTTGCAAAGGAGTGTAGTCTCAGGATCAGTGCGGATTCAAGAAATAAATGGAAGATTGCTTGAATGGTCAGAAAACATGAAGGATATAAATGAGAAGACATATACTGAGCTGAAGGAATCTGTTGAGAAAATTGTAGTACAATTTAAATATTCTGATTTTCTTTGTATCCATATTAAACAATGCTTTTTATTCAGTTCATGGAATGTCTCTCCGACTTCAACACAGAGGGAGTCAATATTTCCAAGTTCAGACAAGATGAGTTCTCTCGTATTTTGAAAATACCCGGTAGAGGCTTGGTTGTCGATTGGACAGCGGAAATAGCACACAAGGATGATGAATTAACAGAAGAATTAATCGCCAGTAAAGTGATGAATTGTAAGGACAATGTCATCCTTGAGCCAGAATCTGTTCATGTTGGGGATGTGAGCATCTTTTCTAAACAGAAATTTCTTTTGTATTAAATTCTAAATTATTCACAGGAGTTAATTTTCAATTATAGAGATTTGTAGCTGAATCACGTTCCTTCACTTCACTTGAATCTTACTTGATGGATAATGAAGATGAGTTTGATCTCAGAAATGTACAGTTCCCCATGGTCACTGTTCCGAAGTTTCTAAATAATCAATCCTGCCTCCCTCTAGAGGTGATATTTTGAATGAAAGCTAATATTGGCAATGATTTGTGTTGTGTAAATAAATCCCAGGGAATCTTGAGCCTCCCTATCAAGGCGGCAGTTCCCATGATTCTCCAAACAAATCATACTTACCTACTTACCGAATGTAACAATTTGATCAATCTAAGTTCATGACAGGAAATTTCTTTAATTCAAGAATCCTGAATTTGGTTCTGTCATGCCGTTATCTTGTCAGCTTGGTGATCACATAACTGTTGGATTAACATGCAAGTTTTCCTGCAGTTCAAATAAAACTATGGTTGGAGATAGTTCCATTACATGCTTGTCTACGGGATCTTGGAGCTTTCCTCCTCCGACTTGTAGTTGTGAGTGATGTACTATTTCTAGTCTTTGATTTAATATACATCCTCTTACTGCCATAATTGCTTTTCTACAGTTTCTGTTTAATAATATCAAATTCCATTGTAGCATACTGTTCCCCACTTGCTCCTGTAATTAACGGAGGAATATACCCAAGTTCTTGCTCGAATACAAGCTTTGTACGACCTGGGACACGATGCTTTTACTACTGCGAACCTTATTTTGTCCTTGATGGAAGCTCTGTTTCATGTATCTCAAATGGAGAATGGAAAGGAATCATTCCTTTGTGCAAAAGTAACTGAACGATGGATTGTATGAATTCCATGCGTAATTTTTAGAGTTCTATACTTCAAAATGTTTTTTCTACTCATGAAGGGACTTGCTCTCCGCTTAGTTTACCTAAGGAAGGCAAAGTGTCTCCTGATGAATGCACTGATCGAAGAAGTGCTGTCGATTTTGTCTGTAGCTTCACGTGCAACAAAGGATACACTGTCTCCGGCAATCCTTCTCTAACTTGTGATGTAGATGGCAAGTAAGTATTCCGAGGAATCATGTTCTGAAGATTTCAAGCTTTTTCTGTAACTTAAATTTCATTATGATCTTTCTTATGAAGCTGGAATACTCCTCCGCCTACCTGTCGAAGAGGTTGCAATCTTCTACAGGAACCTGCCCATGGCTCTGTTCATCCACCAGCATGTACATCTGAAAATGAGGGAAGAAGAGAAGTAATGGAAGGCATGGTCTGTGTACATTCTTGCGACGAAGATTATGTTTTAGCTGGAACAACACAAAGGTTATGCGATGAAGGTGGAATTTGGACTGGAAAAGAAGTAAAAACATGCTTGATAAAAGAACTCTGTAATCATTCTGTCCTCATACTGTAACAGTTTCGTACAGCTCTGCTTTTTATATCTATTCTCTCATAGGTTGTCTGCAAACGTCTATGTTCTCCCATGCAGCCACTACCTTACATGAACGTCATACCACAGTCATGTTCCACGGGTATGGTGGTAGAAGGTACCAGATGTGAGTTGGCCTGCCAGAACCAATATGTGCTGTTTGGTCAGACCGATTCAAAAGTTTGTCTGGAAACTGGAGATTGGAGCGCATTAGATGTGGCTTGCCTTCGTGTGTTAAACTTTCTTTTTCTTCAAAGCGATAACTTTGTTTTACTCAATCTCATAAGGATTTGATTTAAGGTACGTGTCCAAATCTGCAGCCAAGTTTTAACGGCTTGGTTGAACCTACATCATGCAATGGGGAGACGGCGATACCGGAGGGTGCGAAATGCACCCTTTCATGCAGTGAAGGATTTCATCTTCTGGGAGCAAGACAGATTACGTGCGGTGAGAGTGGAAAATGGTCAGGTAGAGAACGCATAAAATTCCAGAGTTCCAGCTTTACCATTTCTGTAATAATTATTTAATTCTGATACTTGATTTTGGGATGAAAGGTACTCTTGGTAAGTGCTGGAAAAAGTGTCCTTCTTTAACAATACCCATGTATGGCCACATACATCCGATGAACTGTAGCACTAACGAGGTCTTTCAAGAAACAAGATGCAATTTTGGTTGCGCGATAAATTACGGAATGGAAGGGTCTTCGAGTTTGCGGTGTCTCGCTGATGGGACTTGGTCCGGATCGGTCCCAACATGCTCGGGTAAATGACATTCAATGTTGTATATGAAAATCGATTACTGACGTTTTGAATTTCAACAGTTGAAAGTCAGTTTATGATAAGACAGACCACGTCAGATCACGATGTCTGTCTCGCCATTAATGTTTTCACTCTCCAAGTGAATAAATATGATTTTGAGTCTTGCGAGACGCTAAATCAAATGCAGTGGTGGACGGCCACATCCTCTGGTAATATTTGTTTCATAATTACCCTATTCTTAGAGATATTATTTGCTGATGTAATGTTAATTTTTAGGAGCTATAAAAAATATAGGCAACCAGAAATGCTTGGCAGTATCTTCAGCAAAAGTTGGTTCGTTTCTGGAAACTACCGAATGTAAGGGTAACGATCAAAACCAGAAATGGTATTGGGTAGAAGATGATCATTTTGTATCACTGAGACTTGAGGTATAGTTTGATCAGAATGGAGAGTGCTATTAACATTTTATTGCATATGCTTCGTAAACCCTTCATTTGAATTTATTTTACACAGAATCATGCACTCTACCCTTCTTTTGGGTTCGTGTCCGTGGCATCTGTGGCCCTGACAGAAAAAAAAGATCAATATTCGGAGTGGTATTCCATGTCACCAGACAATGTCCTTAATCAATTCGGACTCGGAGAGTTAGTTTCAAATTGTTGCCTCATGATTACATTCTGGTTTGCTGTCTTACTAAATCCTATTTACTTTTGGTTACATTCATTTTTCAAACATGTTTTGTAGCTGTCCGAAACTCACGAATTCTTCAGCTCTTATAGTCACGCCCGATACATGCATTACTAATACAACAGTGAAGAATGGAACCATCTGCACCTTTTCATGTACTGTTGGCTACAAGCTGCATGGTCCGAAAAATCGAACTTGTAGAGAGAGTCACTGGGATAATTCCTATCCAGCTTGTAGGTTTCTCTCATATGTCTCGATCGTATTTATATTTTAATAAAGTACGGTTTCATTTTACAGGTAAAAGGTCGTGTTCCTCTTTGAGTGATCCGCGTTACGGCAACGTAACCCTGAGATGTAAAGAATATCTTCAAGACACAGGAAATATTTGTACTTTCAAATGTGATTACCTACATAAAATGGTAGGCCACAAGCAGACAACATGTTTATCTCATGGAGAATGGAGCTATCCTCAACCGGACTGTCTAGGTAAACCATTGTAGCCTAATTTCATGCATAATTTATTGAATAAACTTTAGCATATGTATGGTGCATGAAAACATGTACTGTAATATCTCTGTTCAATATCTCTTTTCAATATACACTTTTTCACCTTCACAGAAGTTTGTTCACCTCTGCCTACTGTTTCCTATGGACTTATCTTACCTGCTGACTGTACCGCTTCGCAAAGTTTAATTGGCACAGTGTGTTCACTGAAATGTGTATTTCCATTCTTTCTGCAGGTTCTTTCATTATTTTCAATATTTTCTTCAAGTAAGTCTACGATGTATGGACAAAAATATTCAAAATTTAACAGGGTCACGGCGAGCGTATTTGTTCCAGTAACTCAAGATGGTCGAGAAACTGGACTTGTGTGAGGGGCTGTGAAACACCCAGTGCTGTGGAAAATGGAAACGTTGTATGCACAAGTAATCCAGTCTGGGAAGGAAGCCTATGTACTTACACATGCGATAGCCCGTACTCATTTGTAAAAGATGGTTTGCCCTTGGATGGTAATGTTATTAGGGAATGTCAGTCAGATGGACTATTCAATGGATCAACTCTTATTTGCAGAACCACATGTCCAACATTTCAGCGGCCTTCTTCATGTTAGATTGTTATATAATTTAGTAGGAGTTTCTGACTTAATATCTATCGTTTTATTCTGTGTTCTAGCATGGGTGTCACCGAGTGTCTGCACAAAGAGGAAAAGTGTTGTAAATACTGTTTGTACTGTTCGTTGTTGGATTGGGAACAGATTCAAAGGAACCTCGCCCAAGGTGACTTGTATGTCAAATGGAAAATGGAGCAGTACTGATTCCAGTTGTGAACGTATGACTATAGATATTTGGTCAAAGTCTTTACTGTGTTCAGGATTGAATGTGGATTTTGTTTTTTTCATCTATTTTCGTCATATTTTTTAGCTGAAACACAATTCCTCCTGTTCAATAAAGTGGATATTAGTCCATTCTGCATTTTTGTAACCGATCCTGCTGATGTTGGATCTATGATCCATAAGACCCGTACGAATAGTATTAATTGTATCGCGCCGGGTTATAAAAACATGTGGGCTTGGAACGGAGACAGGATCACCCATGTGTATACTCAGCTTTGCCTATCAGTGAAGGATACAGTCACCCAAAGGTGAAAATATTATGCCAAGATTTGTATGGGCTTTTGACACATGATTAAAATATTGGCTTTGATTGATTGGCTTTTGGTTGATTGGCTAATCCACATTTATGTTAATTACAATATACATGCGAAATAGCTTTTCGGTGCTAATCCTGAAGACCTGCGCTATGGAAGACGAATCTCAGAACTGGATTTGTGAAAACGATTCCACATTGAAGCTGGCATCCAAATCCCTGTATCTCAGTTCTGGAAGTACCAAATCTATATTTGCTTCTGTTGTGGACTTTGTCAGCTTGTCAGAGCGAGATTTTCATTGGTTTGCAAGGGAATTCGATGATTTCATGCATGTTACCAGTCCTTGTGTTATGAATAAAAAAAGGTATGTATTGTCATATTGTTGTATGAGTTTGAATTTGAAGCTTTTCCTTTGTTGAAGATGTCCTCCTGTTAAAATACCTGATCATTCTATGGTGGAACCACTTACATGTGAATTAGATGATCAGGTTGATGGAGTCTCCTGCACTATATCCTGTGATGCTGGATATTTATTGAATGGTATAGAAGAAAACGACATTACTTTGGCTTGTCTTGCCCATGGAGTTTGGAAGAGTCCAGGTGCATACTACTATTCTTTCGTTTGGTGCCCATTCTGAACTGATTGTATATTGTTCTACAACCAATAAATAGTAGGAATTTTATTCCCAATGCCACAACTGTGGGGTGCTCTTGCAATTCTACCATTTTTGTAAGAAATTTTTTTATCAAATATATCATAAATTTCATTTTCTTTTCAGTTCCAATCTCCAAAGATGCTTTTCCATTATCCTGTCAGAAACCATGCCCTGCTTTGGAAGCTAATCAACACCGGCAGATAACTCCAGCGGATAAATGCACTTCTGGAAAATCTTTGTTCGGGACAGCATGCACATACTCCTGTGACCTCAGCTACTCGCTCAACGGCCCTCGGTCAATCGTGTGCATGGATGATGGGACTTGGTCTGAAATTCCACCAATGTGTCTGGTTAAGTGTTTTCACAACGCGACCGATCGTAATTCAAGTTCTCTACCGCAATATGACGGCTATCCTCTCGTTCACGATTGTATCGAGAAAGAGCAAGGCGAAACAATGATAAATGAGGGCGTGCAGTGTCGTTACTCTTGCGAAAACCAATTCTTTAGATTAAACGGTCCGTCAGTAAGGACATGCACCTCATCTGGATACTTTGATCATATCTTAGAACCGTTGTGTGAATTCCCGAACTTGGGTGTTGGAAGTGTGGCCAGGTATTGGTGGGATACTTTTTCACTATCTTTAGAGTATTTATTCATCATCGGTCCTAAAATTTCAGAATTGCGTTATGTCCACAACCTCCAGGAATGCCTGATTCAATTGTTACATGTTTTTTCCGAGAAGCAGATCCGCAGACGGAAAGGATATGTGCGAAGTAAGCTTTCTTAAATAACTCTCAAGGGATTTCCTATTGCATTACAGCTTTTTTGGGCTCCCAGGCCACATCCATAGCGCCCCCGACACCTTTTCATAGTATAACTTACACTACTCTACGCCAAATTCCTAACTAATCTAACACTTTGAAGAATACTTAACAGAAAAGTCATTTAGCTGTTCCTGCAATAAGAAAGAAAAGTTTTTTCTAACTGCCTCCCTTGAGCCTACTTTGGAAATAACTATGTTATGTTTATCGTCAGGTATTCGTGTGACAAAGGATTTAAGATGATTGGCTTTGACGAAATTCACTGCGATATAGTTACGAACACTTGGCCAGATCCTCCGCAATGCAAGAGTAAGATTTTTACAGAAAAAAAAAAACTGAAAAAATATGGCATACATGGAATTGCTGAAACACAGTTCTGTTTAACAAATAGCAGTATTCTAATCAAGCTTGACTTCTACTTAGAAATATGCAGCCCAGAAGTGTTTGATTGTGGTGATTTGTATGAGGGCCAAATCTGCTATGCTGTGTGTCCTGATTACCAGAAATTGTCCCACGGAAATGGGATCTTGTTCTGTAGGTCAGACGGTTCTTGGAATGATACTATACCGACATGTGTTTGTGAGTTCATAACACTACTTAATTTTATGTATCAGAATCTTGCTAAACTAGATATATAACTCAAAAGTTGAACAGGATACGATGATAAACACTGTGGAAAAAGTAGGTTCATTCGCTGTTGACATATGTCTGATACCGTCAGTTGAGAGTCCACCTTGGTTCAATTCTTGGTTAATCGTGAGCCAATGCGGCAGAACAAAAACTCCGGCTCGTTGGAGATGGTATCATCAGTACAATATACAGCATGCAGCGAGTGGTCTTTGCATGGGAGTTAACAGTTTAAGGCATGCATCAAGGTGTGTAGGAAATTGTGTTTGGATATCTACTTATTAATAGTGGTGATTTAATGAAAACCGATATATGCTACACTGTCATGTACTCGATCGTGTAAATGGAACACTAGAATATATTGACATTGCTTTATGCTTTGCTATGCTATACTTGAAACTTTATTTACATTGTACTTATATTTGATGTCAAGTGTTGTGCTAGTTAGTGAATATAAATATTATCATATTCCAACAGACTACGTCTTTTATCCTGCAATCCAATGGATCCACTACAGCTGTGGCAATGCTCTGCTGATTTAAATCACCCCATGCACCTTGTGGCGAAGGAAGAGTCTTCTCTTATCGTAGTCACTGAGCAAGCTCTGCTGCCAATCGCTTCGAATTTCTATTACACGTATTTGGCAAATAAGACAATGGTATCGGAAGACAAACTAGCAGGAGCAACGTGGTTCTTATATCCTTTCTGGCAGAACAGTGTTTGTTCTAAACGTCCTAGTAAAGAAAACTGCCCTCCACTGTTTTCTGTGTTACCCAGCAACGGACATGTGCTTCCATCGAGCTGTATTGAAGAATGGTCTTCTCAAGTATGTTTTACATCTTAAAATAACAAGCATAGGAAATTCACTTCGGGGCTCGTTTCTGTGGTCCGGCAATGGCTTTGGAGTTGATAATTTCGATCGGAGTTGGCAAACATATAGGATGCTTCAATTGAAGAATTGTTATATCAATGTTTTTTTATTATTCAGGGACAAAGATGTATGTGGATATGTTCTGTTGGATCTCTAACTTCTGAATCTGGCAATGAGTCAACTTGGTGTCTTCACAGTGGTTTATGGTCAATGACATCGTTCAACTGCGAAGTATTATGTTCCCCCTTACCAAAGCCAAGCAATGGCTCTATCACGTGAGTCCATGATTCTTTGTTGGGAATGTTAGTATGTAGATGATATATCTTGGTGTGCTCGTTGGATAAGCCATATTCTATCCAACACACTTAAAATTTATCTTTCATTCGGGCACCTTCCTCCTGTAGGGAATGTGGCAGAGCTACCACATTACTTCAAGGTTCGATTTGCCAGTTAGAATGTGACGTCGGATATCATCCAACTGGAGAAATGCAAAGGATTTGCCAATGGGATGGTACTTGGACTGGTGTAGAATTTGATTGTGCGAGTAAGTATATGTGTATCTAAATCAGTAATTCTCGAACCAGATGCATGTGAAATGCAGTCAAACTGAGAAATGATTTACTTGGTACACTATGTGTATATATATCAAATAATATAACAACATACATAACAATTATAAGGACTATCACAAATTAAGGTGTTAATGGTTCATTTGGCTTACTGAATTACCATTCGGGTCTATATTCCCAAACTTCCATATAGGAAAATATTCCTCAAATAGTAGTGATGAGATGTCTGATCTAAATCAATAATGAATAGGTAACATCTATAACCCCATATAATTGCTTACCACTCTTTATTACCTTGAATTTCTCAGAAACTTGCTTCCCATTATTACCTTTACAAAACGCTTTGATCTCTCCTCCCGAATGCACGAACGAAGACGAGGTCTTGCTACCGGGAAAGGTCTGTATGTACTCATGTGACACTGGATACCACATGCCAACTAAAGAACCCAGCAGGACATGCCTTAGCAACGGTCTGTGGTCAGGTGGAGAATTCACATGCATTAGAGTGTGCCCTCCATTACCAAATGTAGACCATGGTGTGGTGAGTTGTTGGGTTAACTTTTTTCTGGATATTGGGCTACATTCATCAATACACCTAATATATATAGTTCATGTTCTGTGTGTAGTTGGTATCATCGATCCAAAGTGTTTCAGAATTTGTTAAATGCTACGTAAACATGTAAATAACAGTATTTGTTCTGTAAATTAAATCGAGAGTATCCCTCGATGGTTATCTGTTGCCGATGAAGACTTTGAAGTTGGTTTGATACCTTATATCTATACTCTATGATACAGGTCTCACCTGTAGTATGCACCAGTACTTATCTACCTACTTCATCGGTGTGTGTAATCCAGTGCAATGGAGGATACGGGATTGTTGGGAACAACACTCGCGAATGCTTGGCTGATGGATCTTGGAGTAATGCTCTCAGAGGTACTACCAATTACCATTTAAAATTATATATAAGGCGATATAATAATAGTTGTTTGCATTCCATTACCTTACTGACTAATACCAATATTGCTGAAACATTCGATTATACTTCACAGGGGATTCCAAAACAGTATGTCAGTCTCATTGTAAGCCGCTAACTTCACCTCATAACGGCCACATCAAGTGCTTTTTAGATGGCAATGAGCTCATCCATTATACCACCTTTCATACGGAAACAACGGACTGCGAAATATCTTGCAACATTGGATACGCCCTGGAAGGTTCTTGGCTTAGAAGATGTGAAGACTCGGGTGTGTGGTCAGGAAAAAATTCGTTCTGTATCGAAGAGACGCAGTTCATGATTTTCATGTCGAAGATACTTTCGGATAAGCAAAAATCTGTTAGAATTTTAAAGATTCTTTTGAGTTTTTTCAGATGATTGAATGTTTAAACAAACTATTGTTGCCTATAGGCAAAGATATGTTTGTCAGCCGATCGTGACGGGACAGTTGTGAAGGTGAATTCGGCAGAGTGTGATTTTCATAATCCTTTCCACAGATGGTCTTGGTATTATGGTGCCGGTTTTAAAAGTGCTTCCGCAGGTCTCTATTAATCCAGATTACATATCCAACCTCTTCATTAGCGTTCTAACGAGTTTCAAAACACCTGATGTTATTTTTAGGCAGATGTATTGGCATCTCTACTCCACATGTAGGACAGCAACTCGTCTTGAAAAATTGCAATGGAACTGACCATCTTCAAATGTGGTCATGCACCGGACCTTCACAGCATGTTGAATGGTTCCTGCGTTTGTCCGAACATGACCTGTATCCTGAATATGGGTGTGTAAAAGGTTTTCTTTGGGAATATATTTTAATAATTTTTCATAAATTTACTTTGTGTGGTTGGATATCAATTCAAGCAACATCTTGATATTTGATGTGTATATTCTATAGCGGTGATTATAGTTGGACATATCATGTTCCCATGTGAGTCAATAGCTATTGGTTCATAAGTTTTGTCTTTATCTTCCGTAGATATGAATCAGTAAAGCAAATATGGGTCTATGATCTTCACTCTTACGAGAAAGAGACGGATAACATTATGTGGTGAGTTTTACTGTGAAACATTTATTGGATGAAAAGGATCTTCGAGAGGAGAGATCAAAAGTAGCATGAGTAGAGAAATGCTAACTCCCATGAAGATGAAGTTCGAGCGAAAAAATATATACATTTCAATTTTAACTCGAATATCTATGATTTTTTCAGGTATGCCGAACCTGCTACTAATCAAATATCGAGCCCTACTGCAAAGCGTCTGCGAAAGACATTATGTGCAATGAGGGACATAGACGGAGGTATTTGCAGCCCTTTATCTGCACCTGAAAATGGCGAGGTATTTCATCAATATTCTGGTGATTGTTTAGATGTTATATTCATGTTATTGAAGTATCCAAAGCCCAGATCAAACTCCATGAGATCAATAACCTCCACTCTGACCTTCCTGACAAACTTACAGAGATACTGGTTAATTTTATATACCAAATATTGGAGCCTTTGTTCAGGTATTTCCAGAAGTTTGCTTCGGCCCAGAATCAAGCATAGTAAGCGGGTTAATGTGTTCATTCAAATGCAATGTCGGTTATCAATTGAGTTTGGAAGAGAAAACCATCACTTGTCAAAGCAATGGTGTTTGGTCAGGCCCAGCAGCTACTTGTGACAGTCAGTATTTTTTATTCTTATTTTATTATCATTTTGGTTGCATAGTAAAGCTACCCTGTCTCTATGGATTTTATTGCTTTTTCATTCCCATAATTTTCCAAGGTGGTTGATTCAGTCAAGTTATTTTTTTTTATCAGAATACTGTCCTCCATTCAGTCTCATTCCACATGTTCACGTACATCCTACAACATGTATTGTTAGCGATGAGGAAGATTCAGACACAGAATACACAGGTTCTAGTGGAATTCTATCCGGTGGCCTTTGCGTTGTGACTTGTGAAGATGGCTACAAGCTGAAACATGGTTCAGAGAAAAGGTTGACTTGTCTTGAGCACGGGGAGTGGAGTGAGGAAATTCCTGAATGCAAACGTATGTAGAATTTATATACAATATATTTATATTTTCAGCTTCTCCCCCACTGTACATTTATGTTTATAAATGCTCAGATTTCCTATTAAAGAGAAACAAAAATTTTCATTCTGTTTCTGGAAGCTCATATATTCTCTTCTCTCTTTAACTAATTTCTTGTCTTTAAAAGACTTGATGTCAGAAATTACCTAATGCATGCGATATTTTTAAGGTGTGTGTTCAAATCTCATTCCTGGCGATAATATAATAGCCTCACCAGCATCGTGTTTCAATTCTGATCGCATTGAAGGAGATGTGTGTATGTTAGAATGTGAAGATGGTTACGGGATGAAGATCATCGATCTATCCTGTTCCAAGGATTTTTCTGCATCATCCATCTTGAACACAACAGATAACACAATTACTAACAGTTCTACAGCATTGAACGAAGTGGAGTGTAGTCAGGAATTTGATGATTCCTCTTACATGTTTGATCATGTAATTAGAATGTGTCTTGATGATGGAAGCTGGTCAGGCAAAGATGTAGAATGCTTGTCTATGTGCAATCCCTTGGTACCTCCCAAGCATGGAAAGGTTCAGTTGCTTATACAAATAATTAAATATACCTCATATTATTATGTTACTCCCGATATTCTTCTATTCATTAAAAACATTTTTTCTGTCTCTAAAGTTTTTAAAACCAGATGTTTGTGTGTTGGAGTCAATCAATATTAAGGTTATCCATTCAAACTCCAGTTCTACATATGATCCAACTGTAACAATGTGATTCATTTCCAGATTAGGCCCCTTTCATGCTCTCAACACTATGTGATGGAAGGAACCTCATGTACTTACGAATGCGACAAGGGGTTTGCGGTAGATGGGATATCGTCTAAGACATGCATGCATGGTGACTGGGTGCTGACGGCATCTCTGATTAATGAGACCGAGCCTCAAGAAGATCAGAATGTGACAGAAGCATTCTTGAATGCACAAAGAGCTCCATCTTGTGAACGCTATTGTGAACCTTTACTCAGATCCAACAACCGAACCTCTATCACGCCCTCCACTTGTTTATCAAAGTAGTAAGTATCTCCAAATCATTCATTCAAAAGCCTCGAGTTTGTGCAGCAATTTTCCAAACGGTCAGTTTGTGCTCGAGTACATTCCTAAGTTAAACAAGGTTTTTGCTCCAATTTGCAATGTTGCAGACTTTATATTATAACAAACCCAGAAGCTAGTTTGAAATAACGACATGAAATAATAATTCGAAACATTCCATGTTTTGCATGAAGTTTATATTTTTCATGACTGGTGTGATGATGCATGTAGATGCTACAAATTATATTTTCGAGTTTTTACTCCAGTGCAGCAGCAATTACTTGCAATTGTTGAGAAGATACATGAATGGCACTTAAACAATTCCAATAGACCACCAAACCCTTGATCAACCAATGTCATTTAAAAATCTTGCAACAATTTAACCTGCAGTCCCCAATTTTATCTATTCAAAGTCTTTGGAGCACCATACAATTCGACTGATTTTCATAAATCGAATGCCAAGTATGTATAAAGTAGTAGAAAGGAGAAAAACACTCAACATATTTTTAAGCTGCCTCATTTATCTTGCCTATTTATACCTTCAATTATTGATTTAACAATATACCATAGCGTTCCTGTCGGTACTGGTTGCATGATGGAATGCGATTCTAATTTCGTCCTAAAAGGAGATGTCGAAACTTCATGTTTGCCCGATGGAACATGGAGTGGCGTGCAAGCTGTGTGCACAGGTTTGATACAAATTTGCCTACTATAAATAAATGCAATTTATTTTAAATGTATTTCTGTAGAGAAATGCCCTGCTTTAAGGCCCTTAGAGAATGGTAAAATTATGCCACTCGTCTGTGCTATGGCTACGATGGGTAGTGGAGCTGCGTGTACTTTCTCATGCTCTGAAAAGTATTCCCTTGTGGGAAGTGTTGTGACTATGTGCAATGCTACGGGAAACTGGACGAATCAAGTTCCTGAATGTAAAAGTAATGATTTGTTGTTATTTTTAAACAGCTTATGACAGCTACAACTGCAATTTCAAAATAATATTGTTGCGTTTTCAGGAAGATGTTTTCCATTACCTAAATTATACAATGGTGTCGCAGAACCACCGCTCTCATGTTTTGGAGATTACATTATGGCAGGGGACTTGTGCATGTTCACATGTCAAGATGGTTTTACCATCAGCGGATCTTCCAAAGCTAAATGTGGAGCCGATGGAGAATGGGATGTGCCGGTGCCGAAATGTAAAAGTTAGTCCTTATTCTTCTACCTTGCATTTCATCTACAGGGTTTGCATGAAACTTTGACATTGCAATTGATTTTTCACACGATTTATTGAAGATGTCATTGATACAGTAGCGTTGTGTTGCGATTTCACCAAGTCTTAATTTATTTCATTTTCTATTTCATTTTCTTTCTTGTAGAGCTCTGTCCAATTCCACAAGTAAAAAACGCAACAGTCGAGTGTTCACTATCCGAATCTTCAGAGGTGGTCGGTCGTGCATCGACTGATTATACTTGGGGTACAGTTTGCAAGACCATCTGCGAGAATGGGCTCTCTCCTTCCTCCATGGCAACGTCTGTGTGTGATTCAAGGGGAAATTGGAATCCTAAATTTCCTGATTGTATCGGTTAGTGTTATACAAGGCTGATTAGAAATCCGCTACAATCATTGCAACGATTTTTTTTAGAAACCGGTATACCCATGTACATGATGCAAACCTTGGATTCCAATTCAATCTGCTTGTCTGAATCGCATGATGGTAATGTTGTCAAGATAAACAAGAAGCAATGCCTTCAAATTCCGAAATCGATGGGAACAAATCCGTCTCAGTGGCACTGGCTTGGCAATTTCAATATACAGTATGTACTGATGTTGATAACAACTTGTATAAATAATCGAGGTTGAGATTTTTTATGACAGGAATTTCATGTCCGGTCGCTGTATGGCTGTCTACAATGTCCGTACAGACGAGCCAGTGGTCACCGTTCCCTGCGACACAAAAGATTCGTTGCAATGGTGGGAATGTTCGACCGAAAATCCTTTTCGACTCCTTCTCAGGGACACGTCGTATTCACCAAGTACCTATGTCCAGGTTTGTAGAATTTTCATTTGGTCCATCGATCCATCCACTTCGATTTTGCCCCTTTTAATGAGTTATCATGTTTAATATTTCGACAGAATTCTGAGACAGTTGTGTTGCAATTATGGAGCGAAGCTCACAGTTACTTTACTACACTGAGTTTAAATACTCTAACTTTGTCAAGTTTGTGTTCCAGAAGACCTGGAGGTACTAGACTCACTTCAAATATTATCTGTCAAGCAGCTTATATTTTTCAAATGCAATCTTCCCCCTCCCAAACTGCATATTTCATTGCTTGTAGTATATTTTATTGAGTATCATGAGTAATCTTTCTTCAGGAGCTTGCCCCCCTCTGCGAGATATCAAAGGTGGAAAAGTAGAACCTGTGAACGAATGCAAGTCCAACACAGTAATTCAAGGCCAAATGTGCAGTTTCAAATGCACTAGTAAAAGTGCAGTGCTTCATGGAGAAGGAGTTACTATGTGTATGGGAAACGGATTATGGATGTACCCTCTCCCAAAATGCGTAGGTAGTGCATAAGTCTTCTTATCATGTTAACACTTGGTTATGTTCTTACTCAGTACTGTAATTTTTAAGTAGCCTTCCATGCTAACATTGCATACAGATAAACCATCTTTTGAGGTTGTGGGAATGAATGGGAGTCTGCATAATAACAATTCATACATAATGTAGCTTGCTAGCCTTTTTTACTTCTCTTATATACTTAATCCTATGAATGTAAACACAGTCAAGTATGTGTTGATTGTTATTTAACTGTCACCCAGAATTTATTAGGTATAAATCAAAATTCAAGGTGCCTAATGAAACAAGCAAAATCGAGAAAAGTAGAGCAATAATTATGTAACTACTTCTATGAAGGAACTTTATATTTCACAATGCACTACATTTTCTGCTTCAGAAACCTGTCCTATGCTGATGGATGATTTGCCTCCAGCCACTTACTACGAAGATCCGGCATGTGTATTTGACGATCCACAGACAGATCAGGTTTGCACAGCTGGATGTCTGGATGGTTTTGAAATGAGAGGAAATCCGAATCGCACTTGCTTGCCGAGCGGCTCATGGTCACCTAGACAGTTTGAATGCCGAAGTGAGCTATGAGGATCTGTATTCATTCATAATTTATCATAACTATTGATTACAATATTATGTTAGAATAATTTGTTAAGAAATGTGCCAAGTTATATTTGGCATTTTGGATGGCAAGATAGATCCGGTTCCATCCAGATCAGTCGCCTGTTTGTTCTCCTGCAACCCTGGTTTTGTTTTGGCTGGTGCGCGACTGTTGATATGTGAAAGCAATGGAGAATGGGACAAACAGATACCACAATGCATTAGTAATTATCGAATATATAATTTTTCTAGGATAAAGCTATCGCAAAGATAATAAATCTACTGATGATTCAGATTCGTTTGCCTCAATATTTGATATGTATTATTTGGCAGGGGATGCTCAGTTTCAGATAATATCCATGGACAAAACAGCAGTGCCCCTCTGCGTCACAATAGACAATGATGAGACCAGCTTATTGACAAAATCGAAATGCAAGAAAGAAAATGGAGCACAGCTGTTTAAATGGATACAGGATTCAGATTTACTTCAGCATACAGAAACTGGATTCTGTGTGACTGGTACAATGACAAAATGGGGAAACGTAAGTAGACTTGATTCTATTTATTGTGGAACCATGATTTATAGGTAGGCTTACTACTATACGTACTAGGTTACACTTGAATTATGTGATGAAGAGAACAGGAATCAAGTTTGGAACTGTGGTGAAGAAGCAAAGTCTAAACTAAATAGTTTAAGCATACAAAATGAAGGTATTCCATCTAGTGTTTTTTGTATTCATCTGTTATGACAACCAAATAATACCTACCACTTAAAAGTTTCCTGATAATTCTATTTTTCACATTTCAAATATACTATCTTCTTTAATGTTTCCTTTTATATTTACTAAAATTGTATGATTCCTTGAATTTAATGCTTCACAACCTCTCGAAAGATACTTACGGGTGTTTGCTGTATATCCAAAATGTAGATAATAAATCTGAATACAGTTATTATTACTATATATACCTTATTATGTTCTGTATCAAGCCGGGAACAAGTCCTATCTTGACCTTGGTGCTGAAAACGATGCCTTGCTACAAAACGACAATGATGGACAATCCCTCGATGCAAAACGTCTCGTTATGGAAAATGATTATTATCTAACTTCTCACTGGTTGGCCCGGCATTACTTCAGCCAAGGTAATATGCCAACCAACCCTGAATATAACATGATTGGATGTATATATATATATATATATACCGTGAATATATAGGCTGAACTTTTGTAGGTACCGTTTGCTCCATGAAAGACAGAAAACAATGCCCACCTTTTCCAATTCCTCTGAATGGAAAAGTTTCTCCTGACGAATGCAAAAATCATACATTCATACAAGAGGTCTGCCTCATGTTTTTCATATCTAGAATAGAATTTAGAGCTTTACTGTCTTTGCTGTTGAAAATTTGGATTGTACTGCACAACACTTTCAATTATGTGACATATCATACTTTACCAGGGGCTGGTCTGTGTTGTCACTTGTAATTCTGGTTATTCCACTGAAGCTATGACTCATTCAACATGCTTGCAAGACGGTACTTGGTCTGATCCCTTACCTGTATGTAAAGGTGTGTAATTTTTAATATAATATATAGTTTAAACCTGATGAGAAATCGCTGTCTGGTAGTGTGAGAATGTCCACACGGAAACTTTATTTTCTTGTAGAGCTTTCACAAAATGTTAGTTTTCGTACTTGTATTTAGGAATGTATCAGTGTAATGCTGTAACACTTAAATCCTCATCAGTTCAAGTGACACCGGTGTCATGCTCACTAAATGATATCAATGAAGGAGCGACATGTCATTTTAGCTGCAGTGATGGTTATCAACTCTTTGGACCATCGTTTTTACATTGCCTGCAAGAAGGCAAGTATCAGTTTCATTAGTTTGAGCTTTTTGGTATTTCTCCTAGTACTTATTTAGTTTTTGCATGAAGGTATCTGGTCTGATAATCCACCTGTATGCATCCAAGTTTGCAAGCCTATTCCTCCGTTAGAAAACGGTTGGATGGAACCGGTTTGGTGCCTCGGAGGAACCAATTTACAGGATGTGACGTGTACACTCCACTGCAATGAGAACTTTCGAATCTCTGGGCCACAAGAGAGATCATGTAAAGCAAGTGGGGAGTGGTCTGGCACTGATGCAAAATGCACAAGTACAAAAATTTACATTTAATAGCAGTGAGTAGATCTAGATTATTAAATAAATTCATATAAAGTTTAAGATATGGTATTTCATTTTTATCGCAGGATATTGCGGAGAACTTGGATCACCCGCAAGTGGGAATGTTTATCCAGACAGATGTAAAAGCAATGACAATTATGAAGACAACGTTTGCCAATTTCAGTGAGCAGTTCTAAAAATTGATTTAAATAAAGTAGATCTCCAACTACGAAACCATTTCAGAATATTATTGATATCAAAATAATGCATGTGTGTTCTATTCGTCTAGCTGCAATCCTGGTTTCATTCTCAAAGGAAAAACCACTTTGGTTTGTAGCGATGGTGTATGGAATGGAGACGAACCGGACTGTCTTCCACTCCACGCTTGTCCATCTTTTGAACAAGACCAAGAATGTGAAATGAATATTGTTTATAACAACCTGTGAGTTTCGCTATAAACAAAGCACTACTGCATGGTGTGCCCAAATTCTTCAACTATAGAAATTTGATTATTTACCATCAGCCTTAACGATGAGGCGGTCACATCTGGTACTACCGTCACTGTGATATGTGGTGAGCATTGCCAGTTGGAGAGTGGACCGGTTACTAGGACATGTAAGAGCACTGGAGAATGGGATCATGGGCAACCAATATGTAAAAGTAAGTGTGCTGATATAATTCATTTATTTGTGCCAGTATTGATAACACAGGTTCGACCTGTCTGTATGTAAAATTTATGTTTTCTGGCATATTCTGTGGTCCGGCAGGAGCCAAGTCCCAAGGTTGCCCTGGGTTGAAGAAGTTCCTGCATTACCAAATATGCTTCAGTGATATATGTAGTATATTATTTTCCACTCTCTCGTTTTTAGAGCTTTGCCCACCTATAATCCCATCCATTGGAATTTTACTAAGACCAAACAGCTGCTCATATCAGTACAGTGTTGTTGGTACCCGGTGCTCTGCAACTTGCCTATCAAACGAAGGCTCACTAGATATTATTTGCATGTCTGGAGGAATATGGTCAGCTGTTCCATCAGAGTGTGACAATTCAGAAGAGAGCGATGATTTTTTTGGCAGCAATGAAGATCTTAGTGAAACGTTTATGATAAGACAGTTTTATCCTGACAATATTCACATCTGTTTGCAGGTGACAAAACAATAGGCATTAGTAATTGATATACTGCCTTGAAGGCCAGGAAGCAAGTAGAAATATCGTTGGGGCTGTTGTACCAAACTAACAGAGTAGTATTCGTATTAAGAAAGGTTATTCAATACAGTCTCAAGGCTTCTATTCTGTTAACTATAATTTTATATATATAAAATCTATTTAAAATTTCCGATTCAAATTAAGGCTGATGTTGCGAAAGCCTGCGTCATTCAAGTCCCAGCTCTTTTCTGCTCCGAATACACGATTTCCCAAACTTGGAATTGGTTGAATTTCCGTCTCATTCAAAGCGTGTCCAGTGGTCTATGCTGGACACCTGTTGCTAAAGAGGGAGGCATGATTCTAGGATTAGCCGAATGTGATGAGCGTGATTCAAGTCAGGTTATTATATGCTGTGAAACTTTCTGTATTTTGATAACAGTATTTCAATTTTATTTTCTTAGTCAAACTAAAGAACAACAGGTGATAAATGACAATCACAGTAGTTAAGAAAAACTACCATCTGATTATCTGATTGTCAATCATATATCACTCAGCAAATTTCTAACTACGGCCCTTTTTTTCCTCAGTTATTCAGTTGCGGAGACATCGAACTTCAGCAATACACTCTTCATCTGGAAGCTGAGAAACTCGAATTATGGAACAATGGCTCTACTGTGGCGAGACTCACTTCGTCCGTCATCAAGAAAGGATTGGACTGGGAAGCGGTGAGCTTATCTAAAAGCAGCTTCAGTGTTTTCCAGAGCAACGTCAACATGTCGTACATGAATTCTATCTGCAGGTTCTGCATTCAATTTCTGTATTTATTTTTTTAATGATGGATTTCAATTGTTATATTCTTACTATTGATGGTAGGCAAATGTGTGGATCGACCTTCACCAATTACAGCGGTGTTTTCAAAAGTCCAGGCCATCCTTCCAATTACAGAATTAATACGGTTTGTGAGTGGAGTATCAAAGGCAAGTATAAAGCATAGTGCTGCAGTACATTTTTATGCTTCTATAACACACATTGATTATCATTATCGGTTTATTGTTTAAAGATTTTTTTAGTATTATCCAGTGCCATACCATACAAATTCCTTAGGTTTACATCACATGTTACAGTTCAGTTCATGTAGGTCTGTTACTATAGTATTTTGAATCCATATTTGCAGTGAAAAGTCGAAAAATACTCCTTTGGTTGCATCGCATTGACATCGGCGATGGTATTAGAAATCAGAATGGAAAATGTGTTGCAGACAATCTGCTTGTTCTTGACGGAGATCAGAATTCTTTAGAGGACTCGAATATTCTTGGTAGAATTTGTGGTATGTATCCTTCTGCTATGTCTATTTTCATTCAATAGTAAATAATACTCATAGTATGCAACAAGGGCAATGATGTTGATTAACCTATCTTTAAACCATCAGCTAAATATAAAAAATATTTATCTTTAAAAACCACTTTAGGTAGATGGGAACAAACTCTAGGCCCTTTCATAGCCTATCGTGGTAAAATGTTGATCCGATTCTTCAGCGATGCAGACACTGTGTCCAGCGGCTTCATGGCAGCTTGGGACACCGAACTGTACCCAAAACCGCTGACATGTAAGTGTCTACATTTTATTCATTTTCCATTTCCAGCATTGTCTTTTGCATGTAAATGTGAGTAATGGCTCAGCATGTGGAATCGCTACAAAATCGGGAGGATCCGGCAGGCTGATCGGTGGTCTACGTACAAATATTGATGAAATACCATGGTATGCCAGTATCATCTCTCTGCAAGGACATCAGCATATTTGCAGTGCTGCTTTCGTTCACACAAATTTCCTCATAACTGCTGCACATTGCTTGCAAGATATAAATCAAGTCGGGTATGATCATTTTTAGGTATTTTTTAATTGGTTTTGAAGCTTTGACTATTGCTGAAGTTGGTGCACATTTTTCTTTGCTTTTCCTGTCTTGCATTCTTTTGCCTAACAATTTTTCTGTATTGTTTGATACCAAAGTTGACTATTTGACTACATCTTGAATTGAGAACCTATATTGTGAATGCTGAATAGAAATGTTGGTGATTAAGTGGTAAAAAACTACAAGATTTTGTGTAATATAATACTGCATTCTGTCACAGCATGTCTCGCATGGTGATTGGTTACGGAAGTTCTTCTCAGAGATCTTTGATGAATTTGATTCGAGAAATATCAGCAGATAGCTCAAGAAAAATCAACACGGTTTATGCAGCTGATGGTGCCGTGCTCGTTCGAATCAAGCGTGTCATCATTCATCCTGATTTTGATGACAGTATGAGCAACGACTTGGCTATAATAGAGGTGTTCGATTTTTAGTAATTGCAACTTGTTAATCGTTCATTTCTTTAATTCTTTTCAAATCGATTAGATTTTTATTTCTGTCTATTCCACAGATATCTGAGAGAGCTTATTTTCCTGCCTCAAATTCTGTTTCGTGTCTCCCACATATGTATGTACCAGCAGACACATTTAATCATGGATGGGTGGAATCTGCAAAAATGTATTGCACTGTAGCAGGCTGGGACACAGAAAAATCTGGAGGTACCGTGGTAGCTTCTAACAGCAAATCTGCACTCTCTTTGGGATGACAATATTCTTTATGCAATCGATTAAAATAACTATCATGACTCAATTCTGTTACTGTCAACAGGTACAATACAATTGCATACTGTCAGTCTTCCCATTATGTCCGACTACCATTGTGAAAGTCTCTCTTCAGATGATTTCGGTCGGCATGTCAATACATCTGTCACACTATGTGCTGGACATTTTGATGGAACTCAGCAAAGTCTTTGCGATGTATTGGATATATTTCTGCATAAGTTCTTCTTATATCACTTGATTTAGACTTCATTTGATAACACTACAGTATGTCAAACTGTCATACAAATTTTCCTTATAGGGTGATGATGGCAGTGCACTAGTCTGCAATTGGAATGGAAACTATTATGCAGTTGGAATTGCGAGCTTCCAGATAGCTCCCTGTGGAAAACTGAATGTTCCTAAGTATTTTACAAGGATCTCATCATTTTCCGATTGGATATCTAAGCAGATAGCAAAGAATAATTGATAAAAGTGAATTTACTGGTAAAAATTATCATGAATTGAAGTGTATGTTTCTGACTGAGGTTGTCAGTTGCTATTCGTATTTTTCTACTGTTGTTTGGAATACACCAGTAACTTAGTGACTTGCCAAAAGACGAATAAACTAGAATTAGTTCCGTTTCTAGAATCCCGTCGTTGACAATCAGTAATAAGTTTGCTTGTTTCCATCTCGCTTGGTTCAGCTAATGTCTTGATCCTCAGAAATAGCAATGACATAAAGGAACTGTTGGATTTCGGGGTCAGTACAGGGTCTCTTGAGGAAGTGGTGCTCCATGATCCACCTGGCATTGTTGAGAACCAAACTTAATTGTATTGTGCAATCATGAGATAAATCATAATGGTTGTCGATTTTTATTTTCTGTGTGTTGTAATCACGGGTGATTGTGTACACGTTTTAGCGTTGAGCCATATATAGATAATACCACAGTGTTAGAACGCAATATATGACGCTAAAGCAGAAAAACAGAAGGGGTTTGAACAACACTTGAAAATTGGATGCAAAATCTTTTCAGTTTACACTTGCGTGTCATGTATATAGAAGATGACACCCATACAGTAGAATAAGCATAAAGCTTGTCTATAATAACAATTAAGATATGAAGTATTACTATACTAACATGGAACTATGCATGATCGTTGCATGGCTATGTACAAATGGAGGAAAGCAGACGACGTCGTAAGTAACCAGTTACAAAAAAAGAGACTTAAGAAAGATTCTTTGGTTTGTTGATTGGCAACAGTGGCAAACGATTGACTAGACCAGAGCTATGTTTGCATTGCTATTTCCGTCAGAAATTAAACCCGTATTTACGAAGATTACTTTGTGGAAGTTGTATTGGAGTGGCCTACAGACAGTCTGGTCTCAAAACACTTAAATAATGGGAACTACAGGTTAAAAAAAATGAATACGCGATCGCCGTTTGTTTGTGATTGAGGTAGACTGTCTTTGGTATGAGATTGTTTGAAGTAATAGAATGACATATATGTATATAGAGAGGTAAAAAAAAGTCCTCTAAATGGACCCACAAACAACGAATGTGCGGCAGGACTTATGGATGTAAGACAAAAGCCCGTGTCGCGTTATATAGTGGCCCTTGATATAGTATGCCAAGGAAGTAACGACAAAGTACGAAAAAAAGGAAAATTTTGAACTGCGAACTAAGGATAAATACAATATAAATAATAAGGAGAAGAATATAGTTCGTGATAAATTATTGTGATAACTTGAAACAATAGTCTTTGGTATGATGGTTTGGTGCAAAAATAATTCCAGCATTGATAACTGGGAACAAACTTGAAGAAGGAATGTAACTCTTCTGTTGATTGTAGCTTCTCGTACAAATAAATAATAATATGATATTTAAACGTAATACAGAAAGATTCACAATAGTGTTTGTACAAAGAGTACGTAAATAATCATAATAAGCTTAAGATGTTTGTAATATTAATGTGAGTAAACAATTGAAGAAACTCAGGTTCGGTAAGTAAGTTAACATACATACACCACAGTATAAGTAAAACCCAATTAAGTGTGTGGGGAGAGGCTATGTTGAGCATCGCTATAATACATGTTTTGTAAGGAAGTGCGATAATGCGATAAAAGTGTAATGTACAGTTCGTTTCTCCTAATATGTCCATGAAAGTAACTTTTCGCCATGTGATTTAGTAGTAAAATCTCGACCTGATCGGACTTTCCACTCTTTAATTCTTTGGTGAAAGAATACTACTTTCACTAGCCCCGAGTTGAATGATCTTCGGTTTTAGTAGAATATTATTATTAGGTATTTCATCGGTGAGCTATACTTTGAGATCCGAGTCTTGTCATTCCATGAATGTTGCTGTGATTCATAATAGCTGTGTGAGGTTGCTGAGGGTGCGGTCTGTGAACCACTGGGTGTCGCAAATCATTCATGTGTTGTTGAGAGAGTGCATGCTGGGCGTGCTTCAGGTACGTGCTGTTGCGTGACGAAGCCAACTCTTCATCTTGCCATTTATCAATGCTTCTTCTTCGCGCGTTCATAAAAAAGTTGCTGACGGTCGTAACTTCGAGACCCAACTGGTTCGAAATTTGCATCTGAAAGAGTAGCAATAATTTAATCAGTGAGTGGGAAATACATTTTAGAAAAGTTTCCCCGGGAAAATTCACGAGAATAGGGAACGGTGAACATTATTATCCGTATTTTAAGCCGTAATCCTAAGCTCTTTTGCAATATGTAGAATCATTATCACGACGGATAAGCCTAACTATACCGTGCTCTCTTCTATATTAAATGATACTTTATTATGCATACTGAAAGGTAATGTTTGTAGGCTCCATACTATTATAAATAAAGCGCACGTACATAGTATTTGATCGACACAACGCTATAAAACGTATTGGTATCATTGGTATATCATATGTCTCCAGCAAGCAAGTACCTTGACTGGGTGTGTAGATCAGATTGAGCTGGGAGATTTTCGAAAGTTTTTGCTGGCATATCCTTCATAAATTTTGATTTAACCTGTTTTTTAGGGTCACATTCCATGCGTGCGTAAACAGAAAATCGATATGCCTTCTATTTCTCGTCACAACGATTTAAATAATTGATTAGATGTAATATTTACTTTTGGACCCCACAGATTAGTTACTACACTCATCTCTCTCTAAGGGACATGCATGTGTATTGCGTAAAATCATATTCGGAATCGGAAAGGTTCCGAGGTTTTTGGGTTATAGTAAAATTTGCAACTGTAACTGTATCCAACAATGACATATTTCATTAGACATGTTTTCACGTTTTTAAAGAAAAGATTTATTTTGATAATTTATACACTGATTATTAGTAATTTACGAATACATTTTTGACTACATCAATCGGGGAGTTTTATTTATCAGTTTTTTTTTTATTATATTTTACTGAATGACCCCAAAAATGAGGGCCAATAGTTACATTCATATGATTGCTGTGGTTGTGGGCAACTCCTGTTCATAATGTAGGAGAATAATATTTTTTTAAACGACATTACTGATTACGATAAAAGAGAGACAAAACTTGATCCCAAGCAAGTACAATGGACTTTTAATTTTGTGTACCATCTGTCTTAATAAACTTTTGCATTAGCCTGGTTCATATATGGCCATTTGCAAGTAACTGCGTCTACCTGTTACTTCACCTCTGATTATGAGCTAAGGGAAGTTCATTTGAGTTCCATTGGTCATTTGGGAGATGATGAATTTCTTTTCATTGATTATTTTTCACTATAGATTTCCCTACCTGCATTTCTTTCGATGGTCGTTTGTTCTCCTTGAATATCGCATGTAGCGTTCTACGTTGGAGATCTGTGAATACCAGTCGTGGTTTCTTTTGCATGTTTACTTTATCATAGTCCTTCTCGTCTTCTTTTCGTTTGCAAGCTACAAAGAAAGAAATGAGTTCAAACAGAGAAGAAAAATTCAACATTCTTGAACAAATTCGATTGGACATTTTATTAAACAAATTATGCGGCGACACGGTCGCTAAGGAACGAATGCAGCGGTCTCCGTCATCTGCGGTCAAATCGAACATCGTACTGTTCAAAGTAAACGTTTCACACAATTCCCTAAATTACGTAGCCTTACCGGGTTTGGTAAGGTCGGGATTTTTTTTGTTGCAGAATATATTCACGGTCAGGTCCCAAGCGACCACCGCCGCACTTCTGCAGAGAAGCGAAAACTTTTTTTGCCAAACTTTAAACAGATTTGGTTGAGAGGACGTGTAATCGTCAAGCGCTTCTTTCTCTCTCCCCCGGGTCCTCCAAAATTTATTACTTGATGCGGCGTCGCTTGTACCTACCGACTTTGCTTTTTAGCGTTACTTTTCTAGAGCGGGTCTTGCAACACCGAAACTGTCCGCGAGATTGAAAATGTGTAAATAAAAACGCGGAAAACGAAAAATGCGAAGTCGAAAATTAACCGGTAAATTTTAAGCTGCACCCGAGTGTTTCCAAGACGACTGACTGAAATGCTCCGAGTAAAATTTCGATAAAAACACAGAATCGTGCCGTGAAAGATATCATGTACAGCGAGGGAGACAGGCATATTCCTGGGACGTGAATTGATTATAAAAGTATATTTTTGATGGAAAATTTAAAAGTTTATATTATTCACTTAAATTTAAGTATTTAATTGGTATATATAAAGCTTTCGAGTAAATTTTGAGTCTAAATATTTAAATTCACATTTTTCAGCGCTTTTCATGGGCACTCTGTGTATATGTTAACACAAGGTTTTGAAAAATTTAACTTTTTAAAAATATTGTCAATGACAAACGCATTGGGTTGAAGGACTCGCAGTTGACCTAATAGCATTTTTTTAGCTATTCTGTAAAACATATTGCTATGGGATTTTTTGGATCACTATTTAAAAATTATATAATCAAAATTTAAGTTAAGTTAAGAAAAGAATAAATAAGACCTTCTTCCAAAAAATTGAAGATCATGTTGTTATTTTGTTGCTTTCTTGTGTACGGTGATTTTAGCCCTATTTATAATTGGTATTAATTAATTTGAATATTACCCATATATGGTATTATTCCATTAAACATATTACAATTTTATTGCTAATGATTCATTATATAATGATAATATTTATGTATGATAACTTATAATATACATATTATTTCATATCTTTAATATTACGAGCAATGGGTCAACCGAAAATATCTCCGAAAACAATATTTTTCAATCTCACAAACTCGCATCGTATTTATTCACACTAGCCGAATAGCCGTAGCTGATTTGCTTAAAATTTCCAGCCTTTTATTCTCGAGTTAATTTCGTTTCTCAAATTAAAAACATGAGATGACCGAGAAAGCGAATACGCAGGTTATGAAATTGAATTAAAGTTGCGGCAGACATACGAGGAAACGAAATTTTCAAAGATCCGCTGCTTTGTGAGAATTAAAAGTCGACTGAAATTTTGACGCTGAAAATAGTGAAAAAACTGCTCCTTACACGGTATTATTGGTAGGCACTTCGCTTAATAAGATTTCGCTGGGCCCGTTTCGCGTCGTTCTTTCCCAAAAACATGGTTCTGAATTTATGTCATTTGATTTTCTTTCCCGCGTCGAACGGCCAAAATAACATACCTTTCAAGAACATGGGAAAGTAATTGGTGTGCAAGGAAAATGCAGGAGGAGATTTAGTAGCCAATCGATGAACGACGAAAAATCGATGTCAATCGTGGTGTTTGGTGGTTTTAAGCCTTTTTATATACGATTGTGTACTCGATCGCCCAAACATTATTCCTTCGAGTTGCTTTTTAACCTCGAAACTCCCCGATAGAAGAAGAGTCTACCTCGTGAAAGTGAAATTAGATTAAATAACCTTCGGGCTTTTTGGCAAACACGAGGAATCGCAACGGTATTAACGAACATGTTGCGATTTTTGGAAACGGATACGGAATTACGTAATGTTTGGATGAGATTTTGATTTAAAAAGAAACGTCTCCAATTCTCGGAAGAAAAAATAAATAAAATGGGTCTTGTTGAATTTGGAACTTTCATCATGTAATATTTTGATACAATTGCGGATGCTTTTATTGTTTTACATACAGTTTGTCGATATACGGTTTCAATATCGGTGATGTAAGTAGCGGAACCCGTTGCAAACGACTTCTATTGGGCAATTTTTTAACCGTGGAAAGAGTATGGCAATAATATCATTGGTTATGCAACGGCAAAGTTCACATCATTTATCACGTTGAACCAAGGGCTGTTAATGTCTATTTCGTCATGTAGTAACCGTACTTTTTGGTAAGCTGAAACAGACCGTAATTCTAATGTTGTTTTGTATGACCAGGATTATCAGAATTGTATTAGATGGTAGCGGAACAAGTGGCTCGTTACATTCAGTCAGATTAAAGGCATCGCGAACCCAACAAGCATAATATAGAAATGGAAACAATGGCGGAGTGAATCTTTTTTGTCTCTAGCTTTGTTCAACAGCACTTAGAGACACTAATAAACGATAGATGCCTGGTTGGTTAGGAGCACTCGACTCGGTGCGATAAGTGTGCTGCGACATCAACCTAGCCTAACAGCTGGCTGACACGTTAGAGAACAAAAGCAACTCTAGTCTCTGTTAGGTACCTAAACACGAATCCCATAAGCTTAACAATAGATGTTGAAAAAGCATTGAAAATATGGATATGATAACAAACAGAGCCCATATGAGGTTACTGTTGGCAACCGCGTGTCATTTGACCAATTATGTATTAAAATTCGGTTGGTACGCATGACAGACGTCAGCAAGTCTTGGGCTACGTGGTTTTCGTTGGCTGGCTGGAATATTTTAACTGAATTATTCTAGTCCGATATCTTTAGAATATTGAAAACGGTAAAAATGCTGTGAGGGTAAAATTTAGCTCGTTAGGATTTCGTTGCAAGTCAGCTATTTCAAAATAATAATAATAAAAATATATCACGTTTTGTATATATAGTGCGGCGATCTACCACACCATGATTGTCCCGTAGGTAGAATTTTACTAGGACATACAATATAAAAAATTGACCGCCGTCCTCGACAATGGTATTTATAGAGTACTATTTGTTTTGATCACTTTGTTATTAGAAGTTACTAGAATTGGAAACAAGGAAAATGGAAAAAAAATTAATCATTTATTATTTTCTGAATTACGAAAATCAAATTTTCCCTCGAAGAATTTACAATTTTGATTCTAAGCAACCATTCCAGAATTTCGCCGCACATATTACTCAAAGTCATGTTGCGAATTTGCGACGATAAATCTCATTTCTATTCCAATATATGGAAACAATGCCATGCGCTATGTTCAAGATTATGATCAATGACATGTTCAGCTGCAGCTGCGGCCAAAGGAATTCCTCATTAATACAATTCTCTGTCCGATCCCCCTCAGCAATAATAAAAACCATGTCCCTTTGGAAATTCGGGATTAAAAAGCCACCGCGGTAATTACTTACGTCAGAATGGTAACAACGTTTTTCTGTTACGGGCTTGTCTTTCATGGATAGCGCTTGCATTACTGCAACTGCTGTCGTTCGTTATTTTGCATGTACGCCGCTCGCAGAATATCGATCGGTTTTTAGGGATGCGAGAGCTGCTGCACTTTTAGACTTAATTCGAAATTGAAAAATAACGTCTTGTCCTTCTTCTAACGAAATGTTATGAAATTTTGAATGAATGAAATTATTTTTACACTTGTTGATGCCGAACGCAAAATCCAAAAAATTAGAACATTATAACGATGCTTGTGCTGTGGTTTCGCACACAAGGTCAAAGGTTAAAAAGTGGGAGACAGCATTAGCTGCCGAATATCTCCCTCTCTCGCTGTTATGCAACAGAACTAAGCGTTTTAAGGCTCGTCAAGGGGAAAGTAAAAACGCAGGAAGGTAGATCAATAATATTTAAAAAACCTACGCTCGGATTAATAAAGGAATTTAGCGGACGTATCAATTGACTGATCCGATGCCTACGCAATAGCTTTGTAATCTAACCGTCACAGTATAGTAATTATTATTAACTATAAATATACCACTAGCAACTTTCTCACATATAGAACGAGTCACTCGGTAGAATCGCACTTGATGATATCCCAGGTAGAACCAAGTATTAATATCAAGAGACCAGTTTCATGTGATAATGCATCACTCACATGACAAGCACATACTTCACTTCATAACAGGAAAAAGGCCTACCTGCTAATCTCAAAGCAGACATTCTCTGGAATTCCGGTTCTTGAAGCCATTTCCACATTCTCCTGAATGTTTCCCGTCCACTTTTTAATTTCGACCACGGCTTGGGATTTCTCAGCAGATCGGATAGTGTACCCTGGCTGCGGCATAGTACTCTTTGAGCAAAGATGGCTTGCGGGATGCTGTATCGTTTTAGTTCTTGAGTTATTTTCGCCGCCACCTCTTTCGTATTGACCTCTTCCGTAGGTTGTTGGTGTTGACTTCCGCCATTAAGATTGGCGGGCGTAAGACGTCCTGTTCCCACAGGGATTTTGTTTTCACGCGAATGAGACATTCCGGGCGATCGGGCATTATTAAAACTGTGACCGTGGTGATTAAATCCGCCTGGTCTGGCAGAGAACACCGAGGATGGAATTTGATTTTGGGAAAAAGTGTCAAGACAATGGTCGAGCATATGGGGCTCATATGGATGGGAGGACGGGAAGTTTGTGGGTGATCTTGCGTACTGCGGAATGCCCATTGGACAAACACTCGCGATGCTGGTTTCTACTGCTTCTGTCTCGGTTGGGACAACGGGACTGGGCTGTAGACCGTGTTGGACATTGAGTCCGTTGATAAGCATATGGTTTGAGAGAGGTGGTAGACTTTGTCCCATCCCGGTCATCTTTTGGTAATTTCCAGCAATGTCCCCGATTCCGGACACATCGTGGGGATTGATAAAACCTCCATTGGGAGGAACCCCGTACTTTTCGGAAGCTGTCGAAATAGACGGAAGGGGTTGCAGAGGCGTTAAGGTGGCATAACTGAGTCCGGGACCGTCTGTGTTCCCGCATGTGGTCCCAGTGGGCATTCCAAATGTGGATTTTTGTAACGCTGCTGATAAAGAAGTTTCAGTGGAATACAGGCCGTCTGGAATGGAAGTCGGATTATTAATTAAATTGAGGGATGATGAAGGTACTCCGAAGGAGTTTCGGGACATCGCCAAGTGATGAGCATGGGAATGTGTTGTGTCTGCACGCGGATATGAATGTTGTCCGGTCACTGTGTGATCATTTTCGTTATAAATTGAATGGTTGTTGTTATTGGTCTGTTGATATTCTGACGGTGAAACGGCAATCGACCTTTCGGTATTGGATTGTTCCATCATTTTTCCTAGTGGATCGTTGGACGAATTTTGAATGGCATTATTTTCTACCGCGTTACTTTTTTGTTGGTCTTCTTCCGCCGAACGGGGGCGCAGCGCCGAAGGACTGCTTCCGTTACTGGTAAATGTAGTTTCGTCTCTTCTCATATGATCTCCGCCACTGCAACTTGACGCTGGCACTGCGATATCGCAACCACTCCCATCGTCGCTACCTGATAAATTCAAAGTAGTTATCGACTCTATTCGATTGTTGTTTCCCATTGCCGAGTTCTGAAAATGGTGACTTGAAGAGTATGGGTGATATTGGGAAAAGGATGATATGGGCGGAGCTGTAACGGAGTGATGATAAAGATGGTTTTGATGGTGTTGGTAGTAAGGCAAAAGCCCATATTCTTCAGCGTTGTCAAAATCACTGCTCGCCGCGTAACCGCCGGCAGCCGCCACCGCGTTTGCCAGTACCGCCGAAGGTACGGCACGCAATCCGATCGAGACGGGCATGGATATTAAGTCTGTGTTCATTAAAAACTCCTCACTTTTCAATGGTGAAATATTTGTACTAGTTTTCCCTGTAAATATAAAAGCAAATTTAGTTAGTAACAAGTAGAAAGAATATTATCTTGAAGTATAAATTGTGCTTCAAGATGATCGAAACTAAAATTGCAGGCTGTTGGAATAGCACTGTCTTTTTCAAAATTTCCTATTCATCTAATTAAGCATAGTTTTATTTGTATATATATTGTAAATATTGTAAGACCAAGTTTATCGATTAAGAAGTATTTTAAAGTAGATCCTGCAGCATAATCTCTATGTTACATATTGTGAGGAAAATACTGGCGAGCTGTAACTTTAAAATAATAATACACATATATTAATTTAGTAAATGATAAAATTCTCTATCTGCTATATGCATATGCTATATGCTATATGCTATGTGCTTCATTAGCATCGAAACAAAAACATATACAGATAATGAATGAGTATGTGGTGAATTTGAAGACTGCCTGCTTATCATTAACTAGTCTGAAGTACTGAATTAGGCAATTCCAGAGAAAAAACTTCATCGATTTTTTTTCATCAAGTAATATTCTAAGCAATGGAACACTTCATAAGAAATATACTGCGAGATAAATCATACAAATGTGCCAGTAATTTTTTTTGATTTCCAATATCACTTTATTACGTAAAGGTAGTAATTTTCTAAGATTTTTTCATACCGACTAATCGTTCTAAGTCTTTCCAGTATACTTTCCTATCGATCACCTCGATGTAATCAACTATGAAGGCAATTTTCATCTAGGTCTCGAAACGCATTTTCCTGTACTGTCCCTATCGCCATTTTATCTATTTGGTTGTTGCATGCAACGAAAAAATGACACGGCTATAGTGTTACATTTGCTTGAAATCGTATAATTAGAATCGCCGACCAGCAGTTGAACAATTTATACTGTAATATGCTTAGTTCCTCATTTCATCAACTGTAGTCAAGTTTTTCAATTGTTTTCACGGGCGTAAATATCAAATACAACGGGGCGTAAAACTTTTATATAGAATACTGTTTTGTTCAAATTTTCAGAGCTTTTACGCTTCTCATATTAATACACGTACATACATACATACAATTAATACAGAATATATTTGTAATGTGATATATATGTATAAATGTGTATTTGCTGATAACCAGTTAGATAGACCAGCTGATAACCAACCTAGTTGCAAGATCTGGCAAATCCTTAAGTACTCAAGATTTTTCCGCTATCGATATATCGATTCGTTGACTAATGTTACATCGGATTTCCAATTTAATGCGAATTGCCTTATTTATGGAACCTTATATTTACTACGTGTACATAAACATTACCTCAATCAGCTAAAAATTGACTTCTATCAACTTCATACCTAGGAATTTCTACTTTCTCGCTTTCCTGATATTTCTCTTACAGTCAGTCCAGTAGTCCGGGACGTATATAGTACTCCTCTACTTTCAAGCTAGCTTCCAAAGCCCTTCATCTAACGATAAAATTTGTCCCTGCACATCCGCTTTCGGTTGCCATTTACGATACATAAGGTTACGTTGATCTACTAACGCCGATGCCGTCCACAAGAACAAGAGTGTCAGTGTGAAGAGCTATTGTAACCAGTATGTCTATTCTGTTCTATATATCGGATATTTCGAAAGACTGCTATGGCCGCCGAGCGTTCTGAATCAAACCTCTCAAACCAAGAACCTCTCGTGATATCGACGTCCGTGAGAATAAAAAATTTTGCTTCACTATCTAACTTAGCGAAGTATTGACCCAGCAGCAAATACGACGCCATCTTTATAAGATAATAACGTACACAACAACGTCCTACTATCTGGCGAGAGCAACAGCTACCATTTCGAAGCCTTCTTTTTTTCCTGTGGTATTAATTATTTTTGCGAATATATTGCTTCATTTTTTTCTTCCTCGGGGAGGCAGAGAAAAAATACCGTATTCGACGACAATAAGCACTCTCTATTTTTCCCTGCCATGCAAGAAGTACTAGAGGGCTGCTGTTCGGAAAAGATTTGCATTAATTACGGTTGACCCGCCTCAATCTCGTATCACTAAATTGCATGAAACAACGGTATTGTATGTGCAAGTGTTTCTCTCTTGCATTTGGCGTGTTACGAAGCAGAATCTTATGCGCAAACAATGCATAATCAGTCGTACAACTGTACGAAACAGATGTGCCCTTTGTTGAGGAGAATTAACACATAACTATGATGTGGGTTAATGCCTAAATTTTTCCTGCAATGGCTGACGACTTTTTATTTGAAAAATTATAAACGTGACGTGCGGTATATGTTTTAAAAAAATTTTGATGCTAATGTTACAATTCTATCTGAACTAAAATAAACGACAGAAGGTGTCAATTACAACTGTAAAAAATAGTCTTCAGTTGTTCGAAAACTAGGGAATTTTTTATGTTAATCTTTAGTGAAAAAAACATAAAATAATAAAAATAAGTACTGATAAACCTCATGACTAAAATTGCGTTTTAGTTTCAGAAGATTTTTCATGAGTTCTCGATCTCGATGTCAAGTTAGTGAAATATGTTCCCATATACAAATGTATCCATCCTGTGCACCATATACTTTTTGCTTTTGTGTAATATCATATTTTATTCGTTTTTGAGTATTTTCTTATTTCTTGGCTGCGGAATTTCGTTTTCCATCTTTGAGTCGTTATTCACACCGCAACATGTAAACAACAAGGCTGCGTTTCCTAACAACGGCAAAACACAAAAACAAACGAAAATATCATTTATATTCGAAGTATCTTTGTATTATTATTCGATGAAGTCTTTTTGGGATTGGAAATATAGCAGCCGTCGATGTGGAAATGAAACGGCAATATATTCGCATCTGCTGTCATAATAGTCGACATATGGCCGGAGTCGCGATGCTCTAATCGCCAAATAGACCGAGGACAAGGAAACTCGCAGTAACTGCATGATGCCCAATTGCATACTTTACTACAATTGTTCAATTCATTTTGTCAACCAAATGAACTCCAAATTAACAGGTTATTGGTTTTGATTTCATTTAATGGTTCTACACAGATTTTGGTGGTATAAAATATTTCCTAGACAGATGTTAATTTTAAATTTGTATTTCCATTAGCTTTATGTCTACTTGTTTTATGTTTTAGATTAGCATATAGGAGGGAGTGTTGATATTCAACGTTGTTTAATTAGTAAGGTCAACATGGCATACTGTTACACAACTCTGTATCGTGAATATTATTGGGGGTGGGGGTTGTTTCAAAAACGCGTGAAAATAGTTAAAGTGAAATATGATAATTCGAATGTTATCTAATACCTTAAAAAGTGATAAGTATTATCTTTTGTCTGCGTCCAGTAATTAGGTCCGTTGCTATTTTTGAACACCGCATATGTAGAGATAGATCAGCTGAGAGCGAAATAAAAATGACGGCGGTTGACGATGCAAGCAGTCACGCTAGTACGGATTTGAAATCTCTGGGGTAATTAATCGCTTTTGCACCATATGTGACAAAAACGTACATACAGCAGTGAACCTATTTTCGCATGTAATGAGACGAGGCGATTCACTGAAGCAAAAACCCAGAACTGTAATGGGCCGACATTTGTAAATTGGATGAAAACACGTGACTCGTGACGTATTAACGGTTTATTACGACAGGATACGAACCTAACTTCACTGCTTCATCAAATAGTTCGTCTGTTCGTAGATCTACATATTATTATAATATAGTATATTAAATATGCAGATCCCCTCCCTTTTCACTCTTCTGTGACGCCGGTAAAAAACGTGATGACTTTTTCTTCTGTGATTTATCCTTAGTTACGTAAAGTACAAAACAAACGATCCCGAATAGGAGTAGAAGTACAGTAGCTAAATTAGCTTATACTGCGTGTATATTGTCAAGGAGGAAATAAGGCAGACGGACTCCGAGCGATTACGCCAGTTGAATATATTTGCACGGTACAACGGTATATACACTACGCGATGACATTTGTATAAAATGCAGATGTTTGCGGTGATTTTGTTGGACGAAATAAAAATAGGATCATAATGACAATATTTTTTTTGAGAAAGGTCCAGCACGCGTCATGGATATACGTCATGTCCTCGCTTATAAACAGTTCATGGCCGCCGTCATTAGCACGGATTTTGAAATAAATGAATATTATATTTAATACCTTGAAAACTACGAGTTCACTCTTTTTCGATAGGTAAATTAGTCATCCGTTACCCGTGACTATTTTAAGCTAGTAAGACAATGCTGTGTGTTGCTTGCGTGTTTTTTTAAGGTAAAATATATTCCCGGTTAGTCTTTCGCGTCACAGATGGTCGTCAAAAATGATATTTACATACGATTATTTACACAGTAGTAGCCTACCTGTGCCTTGGCAGTCTGTTTTTGTCAGATTTATTCAAGACTAAATTTAATTCTTAGATTGAGAGAACCAAGACGTAAGAGAAATCCTGATAAAGTGGACCTTGGCGTGATAGAGTGCGCGCTAATCCTGCTAAATACATTTCGTTCGAGAAATCAGTTCCTATTACGTACCCCCATTTGGTCTGTGCGCACATGTCAACGAGATATTAGAGCGCTATTTTGGTTTTTAATTATGCTCCAGCACAATAGCCATCTGTCGACCTTTAAACCGCGGTGCCCAATACTGCCGTGGTTCAGTGCGTTTGCATGGAAACTACAGTAATATTAGGACGACAGCAGTAGTAATTATGCAACTATGTAACTTTAATATACATGGTAATTTAAATAATGTTTATTGTTATACAAGATATAAGAAAACTCAATGCTCTTATTTCCCGTATGAAATAATTGTTAACATTCAAATAATGCGAGATAATGAGATCACATGTTCATCTGGAATATCAGGAAATGACAAATGGCATGCTTGTCTAAATATGGTGAATTTTCTGATAGGAATGTGCTTGTTTTCCATTTAATCTCTGAAAGTTGATAACAATACTGTGTTGAAGAATTGAATTGAATATTTCGGGCTCCGTGAAGAGTATACTATACAGAATACCAGAATGCCAACAGACCAAATTACCAGCTTACTCGTTACTACTTATCACCTTATTATTTATCCACTGTTTTAAATGACAGAGAAGATAAGAAAACTCAAGCTAATACACAAATATATAGTGGATAGACTGCGGGTATGATGGAGTCTCTTGACACGCTGTTTGAAATTCATGGATCGTTATTTTTAATTCATGTGAAATTTTCAGTTACATTTTCGGACCCCTAAGTAAGGATTCTGTTCGAACGGCCCTTGAACTGCAGTTGTGCGCAGATTAGCATGCTGCCGATGTTATAAATTAAACACACACACGCTGATAACACGTAATGATTTGAACAACAAACCGAACGTGGAATTCTATAATTAGTTGTTTTGGAATTATAACAAGGAAGTATCCCAGTGCGAGAGCACTCGCAGATAAACGATAGTTAGAATAAATTTCCATTCTTTCAACTCATTTGTAAATAATTATTAAAATTCAGCAGTACTACGTCTATAATAGATTCCAATCAGTGCGACGGGACGAAGCAGAATTTAATATAAAGACCTTCTGCTAAGGGATAGAGTTTTCCGCTAATTGCACTCCGCTCATCTGCCTGATAAGGCATAAAGTAGTTCGGAGACAATCAAAGCTTTCCAGAACTTTTTACGGACGCAATAGGATAACGAATAAATCACCACGCAATACCTATACATTGTTTAATTGGGAATCAAATTGTTTTACATGAAGCTGTGATGGATTTGTCAAAACTTTCATGTCGTCAATAATTCGACATCATGTGTGTGGGATTTTTTAAATAAAAATTATATTCCAAATGTCAATTATGTACTAATAGAATTGTTATATAGAAAAATATAGAAAGGTCATTGAGAGAAACTGCTAGACATGGGGTCCCTGTTTTAAATTTTTACACGATAAATGAAAGAACGGGCTGTTTGTAATAGAACATCATGTGTGAGACATTTCTATCCTCGCATAGCAACTCCCGTAGAAGGCCTAGCGAACAGAAAGTATACCAATATGATACGTTAGTGCGCGCTATAGTGCTTATGTGTTGCCCGAGCTACCAACAATCACCACCAGATGGGTAATGAAAGACTGCCAATAAATAATCTATTTTTGACGCCTTATGTGACTTATCTAAGGTCAGACTAATGGGTAAGTACATTGACCCTCGCAGTCTCGTTGCAATTTTCATTCTCACTGTCGTGCATTTTATTTCAAACCAACTCTAATTTAGCCAAATCAGAAACAATCAACTATGAGCAACTGAAAGCCATTACAGAAAGAATAAAGGCTGATAAGGATAGAGGTGACACTCAGGGACTTCTACTCAAGTCTCAATCATCCATTTTTATTCGAGCTAAGCGACCAACACCCGGAATACCGAATAAAACAACCAAGTCTTTCCTTTGTTCTCATCCCAACTATGGGTAATAAAAGGGTTTAATGTGATGGCTATTTTTGATGAATTTCAACACCACTCTAAAAACTATAATTTTATAAGATGCCATTTACAGAATGGTTCTTATATTTGAAACTGAATACTGTTTATGTGTTATTTAAGTCTCTGCCATAAGCTTATTTGGATTTAAGAAATACAGTCATGTATCATTATTAACAAGAATTTACTCTAAATAGGATTATTCACAATACTTCTAATTATCATATTTTTGTTTTCCCTTTTAGCCGTAAACTAAGGTCTCGTCATGGAGGTGCAAGGAACATGGCTGAAAATTTTGCACCGGGAAGCGACGATGTTCCGTCAATCGTTGAGGTTTACGATGCCAGGCCGAGTAGTTCTAGTAGTTCGACGATGGAAGCGATGATACACAGACAAGAACAAATATCTGAACTCTGTCAAATTATTAGAAAATTGTGAGGAACTTTTGATATAAACCCAGACAATGCTGGTTTATTTTTAAAATTTTATCATCACCACTGGAAAAAGTTTGTATATTTGTAAGGTATGAAACGTGGTTTAGTAAATTAAAGCAATTGTGCGATATATTACAATACCTTTGTTATAAGAAACCTGCGATCGACCAATTGACTACCATTCANAACTCTGTCAAATTATTAGAAAATTGTGAGAAACTTTTGATATGAATCCATACAATGCTGGTTTATTTTTAAAATCTTATCATCACCACGGGAAAAAGTTTGTTTAGTAAATTAAAGCAATTGTGCGATATATTGCAATACCTTTGTTATAAGAAACCTGCGATCGACCAATTGACTACCATTCATGCTGTTGAGCTTTCAAGATTTCAATTCAGATTAATAGTTAACTCGTGTGATAAGCTGTTTATTGTTTGATTCAGTTCGAATTAATCCATAGTTGCTTCTCCAACCCCGGTTTGCTATACCATCTGTAGTGTATAATTTATTAATATTATATATATCTTTTTGTCTTTGAAGTTGCCTCTCCCTCTGAAAAGGAGTCGCATTGCAGGTGTCTCATTAAGTAGATTTAAAAATAGTTTCCTTTTACAATGTAATTCATTCCATTTATTATATCTGTCGTAAATTAATATGCATTTCATTTCAGCCCCTTTGAAAGAACTCGCAAAGAACATCAGCTGGCAAGCAGACTTTTCTTTGACTTGGCTCCTAGCGAACTGCTCATGTTTTTTGGGGATGCAGAGCACAGGAGAACCTTGTCCCATGTTATTCACTACTCTATGTTTGTGTCCTACCCGGAAGCAGATATGACAGGTACAGTATGATTTTTGAATCTGGAATGCTAAAACATGGGTCTATGATAGTCATACGATTTTCTTGAGGTCTTCACTATACAGGTATGAGGCAGCCTTTATTTTTATATCTTTGATCATTATCATTGGTCTAGACCAGGGGTGTCCAAACTTTTTGCAGAGGGCCATATTTAATAAAGTGAAGATGCCTGTGGGCCAATAGTTTCTTCTGATGTTTTTAACCACAAAAGTTGCATGAAAATATACACTGCTATAGAACAATAAATAAATAAATAAAAATTCATTGTCCCAATTATCTTTATTTTTCAAATTGATGTTATTCTGTATGCTATACAGACTTACTGTGCTGTACCTTGTATACTGTAATGACGGGAAGGACACAACATGACAGGTACTGCAGACAATGGCTGCAGCTTGCTTTATTTCCCAAAACATTTAAATCTGAGAGAGTTTTTTATTAATTTATTCCGTTTAACAGTGCTGAATAATAACAGAATTTGGCGTGGGGCCAATAAAAAATGGTGCCCGGGCCGCAGTTGGCCCACGGGCCGGACTTTGGACACCCCTGGTCTAGACAAAGTTGTCAATGCAGGAAATACATAGGGAATGAGTGTCCTCATTATAGTGACTGCCTGATATGATTCAAAACATGCAAACTATAATGCAGATCCTGTGCATTGTGTACCAGTTTCATCAATTACCATATTGCTTGTTACTCATCTTTCAGTTTTTGGCAACTCTGGCCTTTTCATGATCCTCAAAGGCACAGTCAGGCCGCTAACCATGCCCTACCTCAATCCGAAAAGTACGCAAGACAGTTCAGACTATCGCAAACCGACTCCTCTATTGAGAAGGAAGCATATGAAGGTATTACCAGAATTTGCAAGTAATATACTTTTGCACACCCCAAAGTCCCCTAAATAATTCAACTCAAACACAGTGTCGATATGTACCTAAATACAAGTGATGCGCTTGAAAAATATTAAAGTTTATTAAATGGACACTTTTTAATTAGTCTTAAATCTACCCTTTTCATCTCTCTGCGACCCTAAAAACACCCTGTTACAGAAAAGACATGATTTTTTTATTGTGTATCGTCTACTTAGTTGTGGGCTTGTGAATCAACTCACACTCAAAATAATGAGGCGACTTTTGTGAAGTCAAAAGTTTTCTGGATTACTCATTGGTGAAATGTACTACCCTTTTCAATTAGTCATAAATCTACCCTTTTCATCTCTCTGCAACCCTAAAAACACCCTGTTACAGAAGAGGCGTGATTTTCTTATTGTGTATTGTCTACTTTGTTGTGGGCTTGTCAATCAACTCACACTGGAAATAATGAGGCGACTTTTGTGAAGTCAAAAGTTAAGTCGTTCTGCATTCCCACAATTTGTGTTTTATATATTGAGTATAGGCGCCTTTTATCAGATGAGAATTCGTATTCGTTCAATAAAAACCAATGGCCATTTGTCGAGCAATTGTCATCTTGGTGTAGGTGGTTGCTTTGATCTCTCCTATGTGCTTTTTGGTTTGTTCCCGGTGGGAATTAAATTGATAGTTATCGCTTATCCTTCAGTTTTGGAAGTATTGTCCTTGATTTGTTCCTTCCTCGGCTAACCAACATGTCAACAACCTCAAATAATGTTTTTTCAGCTCTCCCCAGGCGACTGTTTTGGAACCTTTGAGAAAATCGAGGGAAGAGAACACAACACCAAGTATGGTTTAAATAGCTTTTATTGTATAATGTATCAGCATATTGGTAATAGTTGCGTGCGGGGCATTCGATAAGGCGGCAATCACGATCTTTGAAGAGAACGGTTCGGAACAAGCACTGTTTCGGTTCTCGCCATCTCACAGCATGAGCAATCGCACTCATTTCTTTAATATATCTTTACATAACTGATTTGAGTATTCCTATGTGAATCATTGGACCTTCCGTGCTTCATTTACATTCATATGCTGTCATACGGAGTGTGTACATTTAATGACGGCATGTAACTCCTTGACCTGTGTCATGTTATGTCGTGCATGTGGTAACATTTTGACAGTTACATGATTTATATGATAAACGAATCATTCATGTTGCGGCAATACTCGTGTCAGGTTACTGTTGCAATCAATAATTAGGAAGCTCTAGAAAATGGAAGATTAGTCATAAGTGGTTACGCTATCCACGTTGTTTTAAGTTTCTCAGATATTTATTTATAGTGGCAAGACTGCAATCATGCTACTTTTGCAGGAGAAAATTTTTGCATAATAATGCAGTGAAGACAGCGGTTGCATGAAAGAGAACAGCTCAGTGCAGTGGAAAGATTTATCCATGGATTGATCATAGTAAGAGAAAGGTATAACAGTGATTGTATAACGATGAAGTTACAGGGAAGTATTACATAGCTCCTATCATGGAACAGTTTTAGCTGAGGTACAATAAAATTCCAACTAATGACGATATTTGAACAACCGTTAAATAGTTTTTTCTGAATTTCCTTCCTGTGTAATTATATCCTGTTCAGCAAAGGTCATTTCCGCTGTAATTGTAGCATTTGGTGGTCAAGATATTCATGTAGCTCAAACTTATTGTCCTTTGCATTGCAGCCAAGTTTAACATTTTGAGATTGTCATCTGATTTCGTAGTGAATTACAGTTATAGACATTGCCTTGCGCCTCATACCATTTTTCGTACCCTAGATCGCGATTGATTACTTCCGCTTTGATGTCATGCAATCCGTGTTAATTACCGTTAACGATTTGCCAGGCTCGTAATGACGCTTGATACATTACAATGTTTGCCATGTAGTATTTCACCCGGCCAATCTATCTTACATAATATAACGTTTTTAATGGCTAGAGCTTTACGGTCCACCGTAAAAACGTGGACATCATGCAAAAAAATTGGAACTTTTCCATCAATTGTCAAGTATAGCAAAATGATCACATCATGAATCACAGTTGTTACGTTACTATAAACTCAAAGAATTTGATGCTCAGGAAATTATTTTTTATTATTAGTTATATCCTGTCAGTATCCAGTTACAGGAAATATCCTTCGGAGCATCAGTAATGTTTTAATTAGTGTTTCGTACATTTCGTGAGGTCAGCAGGAGTGAATTAATGCCAGTTAATGAGCAGTAGTTGTCCTTGTATATGGATGTATAGGAATATTTGACTTTCCCATCGGTCGACTAATGTAATATATAAGATGGCATATCTTGTCAAGCAGTAGAAAGAGAAGAATATACGGGGGATTGATGGGGGATTCAGCAACTAGGGTTCATATATAATACCAGTTTTTCTTTGTCATAATCCATTTAGTGGTTATCTATTAAAATATATATAAGCTATAAGTGTATGTAATTTTATTGTTAGTTACCCTCCGTATTATCTATCTTCACCGTTCAACGCTTAGACAAGCGTTGCATAAATACTGACATGAATGCTAGTTTGTCTACTAGTCTGAATGACAGCAACATTACAGATGGTTCCAATGAACTTTGCATCAACCATGAAGCATGGGGAACAGCCATAGTTCTCGTGGAGAGCACTTTCATCATTATTGGAAACCTGTTTGTCCTGATTATACTTTGTATATATCCTCCGCGTAAATTTAGACCACTGAATTACTTCATTGTCCAGCTGGCCATTGCAGATCTCTTAGTAGGAGTTATCGTACTATGGATTGGATTTTTATCAGCGAAAGTGTACAGCCGTGTGAATTTAATAAGCGGGATAATAGTTTACGGAATTCTGGCGAGCACGTCATCTGCGTCTACTCTGAGCGTACTCTATATTGCGGTAGATCGCTACATATACATTCTGAAGCATAACAATTATAGGAAAATTATGACCAGAAGCGTTGTGATATCGCTCATAGCTATTGCATGGTTGCTTCCAATCGGCGTATTCATCGTTGCTCCGGCACTTGGATGGAGCTGTATCGAAGAGTGCGACTGTTCTCTATACAACAGTGATCAAAATGCTGAGTATTGCCATGGAGATACCTGCTCCCAAATGATGACCCCTTTCAAGTCAGAAACGGTGTTTATTGGAGGATTGTGTCTGTTGCTCTTATTGATTGCATCTGTTATAATTTATGTCATGCTTCTAAGAAAGGTATGTTATAATTATCTCCTTATCTCTGTTGGCTCACTTATTTATATTATGTCTGCATTCTTCTATCTTTCCAGGTACGCTTGAAAACCCAGAAGCCCACTAAACAGAGTCAGAGGAAGGCTTCTGAACTAAGAATGATCAAGACCATGGTGATAGTTCTCACAGGTTTTTTACTGACGACAGGACCGCTCGGGGTTCTGTGCGCTCTGTCCTATTTCTATAACGTTCGTTCGATGCACTCGGCTATGCGCGTTCTGGTCGTGATAAGCAACATCAACTCTATCATGAATCCGTTTTTCTATTTTTGGCGCATACCACAGATGAACAGAAATCTAAACAGAATGTGGTTGGCAATTTTAAAATTTGTGAACAACACTCTTTGCTGTATCCCAAAAACGGGGCAGCAAAAAAGGTCATCCATTGCAGATTCAAAGCTGTATGTCTGTGGTTTGCATCATGGAAATCAAATCAGTGAATCTTCTGTCAGCAACAATTCCAAAATTCACTATCTCAGCAAGAGTGTGAAAATCAAATTTAGTTTTGGAAAAAAGGGCAACAATTCAAACAATCGTGTCCAGACACCATTTAACTCCTCTGATGTAATTTAGGGATGAAAATTGAAATAAAAAAAGTACTTTTAAGAGTTGGTGAATTCTGCTTAGGATTCTATGTCTTCCCATGTGGGTGACAGCCTGGAGTTCGATCACCAAAACAAGACATGTTTATTCTTTTACTCATTCTGAATCCAGTTAGAAAATTTAGAATCCTAACTACCAGGATATTTAAATTTAATTTCATCAGTTTGGCTGTAGATTTTCTTTATTCTCTGCTCATTGTGGGCAGTTTTGTTTCACTGAGAGAGCTTTAAAAGGAAAAAGGCCTTATATATTTTTATTCACCGGTACAAAGCATGAACCATATAGAAGTGAAGAGACGAATATTGAATTGTTAATTTTAGGGGATTTTGTTAATAAATACAGTATTCTTTGAAATTGATTTACACAAGTACAAAAATGTTTTAGAAATGAATTGATATAATGCATTCATTAATAAAGTACTATTGTATAATCATGTTGTATATATTAAGTATGCCTGGTTAAAAACACCATTTTTCTCTGCTCCATGCGAAGCATTGCTTAAATAACCGTGATTTTATGAGCATTTTCAATAAAGTTTATACACGTTTCTGTAAATTCTGTCTAGTTTACTAGACTGTGCTGTAATAAATGTGGCCAAAAATATTGCAATTTATTGACATGTTAGGCTTTAATGTTATTGAGTTGCAGCTTTATGTCTCATTGGACACTTATGATGTCTCATACATGGGTAATTAGAGCAATTTCAATTATGTGTTAGGTATAATGAATTCCTGTTAGGCAAGTGTTGCTTTCAAAGTGTTTCACACTTGCAAAGTGTTGCTTTTCATGAGTCAGGGCATTATTATGTGTGTGTCTGTTGTCATGTAGGATTTATATTTCACATGGCTTGTCATCTCCAGTTTATCCTAGATTCATTTTTCATGATTGCCTAAGCACTGGGGCTTTAGATTTCCTGTATATAATGACATTAATAAATGATGATCTAATAAAATAAGTCATCCATTTTAGTAATCGACCCGAAAGTCATCGCATTTGGTGATTTGGACCCTGGAGTTGTATAGGAAATGTAAACACATTAAGGTCTATCAATGCATGGATTATGTGCATGAATAAAAAGAATATCATAACTTAATAGAGTATGACCATGCACTGTAATATTGTAGTAGTAATACCGCAGCATGCAACAAATGAAAATGATAATTTATGGATGACATTGATTGTAATTGGTGATGCAAACCGAAGCACCTACTCCACACAACATAATGCACCACGATAATATAAAATGTTTGTTTTGCAGATTGTTCTCCGTCATTACACGAGAACCTTGTGAATTTCTCAAGATATCTGTGAGTGACTACAAAAGAATAAATCTGGTAATACAGTACTATTAAACCTATTATATTAATTGTGTGTGTGGATATAGATGCCCTTTCATGGTACATGAAGTAATTTCAGTCAAGTTTGAAATACGTTTGATCAGTAAGATGACATCACCTGCGCGCGTTTTTCTATCTACTTGAAATGCTTAGTAACTGAATATGATGTCTTACATCCATAACCAATTAACTTCATATTGATCATTCTGATTGATCAGATGTAAAGCTTGAGTACAACAAATATTTATTTTATTAAGAAAATGAAGGAGGAAAAGCAAGCGGAAAAAATGGCTGTGATCAGTGCTTGCAACAGCTATCATAACTGGCCGGAACTCTCTATCAAATCAATGGCTGAGTGTGTTGAGTGGCAAAATTTTCCACTTGATACAGGTGAAGTGTTCAAAATATCAGGGAACAAAGAGATATGGGAATAGAAAAATTATGGGGAAGTGGTTATTTCAGCTTTGGTGTTGTAAATGCTAAAATGCCAGGCATACATACAAATTCATCCAAACAATTATTTACAATAATATATAAACTGTTGAATTTTTTTCTAGTAATCCTACATGAAGGCGAGGTATGCCCCTTCATTGGCTTCATAAAATCTGGACATTGTGAAATATTCAAGTCGGTTGATGCTGTTAAGACACTTCCTAACAATCAAAAGGTATTGATTCTTCTTGAAAATGTAATAAAGATGCTTCTGCTGCTGTCCAACATAGCTATTCACGCTGGTCTCAAATAACAGTAAACTAGATTGAATAGACTATAGGCCCCCTGTATTCAATTTGGTACTGAAATATTCAGTGTTTATTGCTACATAGTCAGTGTGAGTGGGAACTAAACAGTGCTGCTCAATATAGTATATCAATTGTTACATGTGTACAGGAGATGACATGATATGTACTTTAATCCATTCGCCTGATCTGGATTTGAATTGATGTCTTTAGGTAAGAATGCACAAGCAAGTGTGTATGGGTGTTCTCAAAGATGGAGAATCAATAGGAGAGACCAGTATGCTTATGAAAGATCCACTTACCTGCTCTGTGATCGCTAGGACAGATGTTGAAATGGGTGTCATAAGTGAAAGTAGACTTCAAGGTACACATTATTGTTAATATATATTCCAATATTATTTTTACTCTTTGTTTTACCGACCCACTACTTTCGCTTTGGCCAAATACAGTCGATGCCACTAGAAAATAAATAACTCTCTAAGAGCTGGTTACACCACAGTTTTACTATTGACTATCAAAAACAATGTAGTGTGGCTCAATTCTCCTATGTCACTCTGTCTTCATTACAAGCAGCATATCTATGAAATTGTGCCCCTATCCAACATCTAACATCCATAACATACGAATCGAGTTCATTAGTCAAATTGAGCCGATGCATAGAAAATCACAGCTGCAACTTTCTTGGTTTCATTGATGCAAATTAATCTATGATGTGCAGTATTTTGTGAATCAGATTTTATATTTAGAGCTTGATGCCACAACACGGACACTACTACTTCAGTCTGCAGAGCCCACTTTTGCCAGCGTGACTGATGTAAGTTCATTCAAATTGTACCACTGTTGTTTGTTCGAGTAGAATTGTTATTGAGCAAAGATACAATTGTTCTGACAGCCAGTATAGGCTAAGTTAAAATCATGCTTGAGCTGTTGACATAATTGTCTGTTCAGTTCTGTTTGCTGCTACATTTAATGTATGTATTATGGATGTTCTCAGGATGACATTCACCAGAATTTCATTGAACAAGAGATGAAACTGGATTGGGAAAAATTAAAGCATAAAGTTTTGCTGCAAACGATAAATCACTGCGGGATACGGCCCGGTTACGGCAAGTGGTCTCGATGAAAAGGCGACACTTCCAACACTACTAATATCCTTTCACTGTGATATTTAATTACTCTACAACTTATTTACCAATCGTCTACTCTTTTGCACTCATAATATTGTATGAAGGGCTGATAATTTTCTTCCTATTGGGGCATATAATTACATGGGCGCACAGCAGCCTAATAGAATGTCATTTAGTAATGCCAAACCGAAATTCAAATCTGTATAGTGTGATCAATCTCCAGGAAGCCTCTGCAAATAACATCTTTAATTACAATGGAAGTTTGTTAGTTCGAAGTCCAGTGGAGCAGATGAATCCACACAGCATTAATTTTATTAACCATATTTCAAGTTATTTACCTTATACTATTGAGATTTATGAAATGATATTCATAGGATATTACTTTCCGTTTTAAGGGTATGTAGTATCCTCCGGTGTAACTCTTCAGAATACTTTATGTTGCGATTACCACTGCACCTTCAAATCTAATAAATTATTCAATATCCCGCGTGTGCTTCGATAGAGATATACTGTAGGTCGTAAAGGTTGTATTTGTTATCGGTGTATCTTCATTTGGTTGCTATTACATTGTAGTACCGTAGTAACATGGTGGATATTGAGTACGTTATAATATACTGTATATTATAGAACTTTTAGCATCAAAGTCTAGATATTCAATGGAATGTATACTGAAAAGTGTAAATCGATAACGGGAACACTAACATTTGATCGGCTAAGCCCGCTGAGGATTGCAAATACTCGTGTAAGATAGGAGAGTCTGCATTCAATCAAGTAAAGTAAAAATGCTCATTTTATACAAAAATATTATATATCTCTTTCGGAGTGACACGAGACGTTCAACCTATCTTACGTAACGATATCAAGTGGCCATAGCTACCTCCGTATCTTTAATCACGGATAACCACTCGATTGTATGGAATATGAGTACCAGACATAACATGCGCATGAATACTGCATCCCGCAAGGCGTGACCTACTGTACGTCATACATGATATTCACTTAACCAGGACGAGAGAAATGAACCGCAGGATTGAAGTGCGGATGAATACCCTAAAAGGCGAAGTAGCCTAAAGCAACGAGAAGTGGAATCACTTATTCATTGGTCGTAGAGAGCGAAGGGCTGTGGAGAAGTCAGGCTCGTAAATTACTGCGATGTAAAAATGATGGTGTCATTCATGATGGATATATCAATATTAGAATAGCGTAGGTAATTGTTGGTTCACCGTAATGTCAAAATGACACGATGCTAAGCTGAACTAGGCCTATTGTCAGCAGTATTCGAATTACATAACATTTTCATGTATTTTTGACTAATTTTCTGTTTCAACGTAACGTCAAATTCAGCTGAGCATCAAACAAGTTAATACAATGAGCACTGCTCAATATAATCGCGGTTAATGCCATCAATATCAATCGGTCCCAAAACATATTTATATCATATTCCTCGCTTGCTGTTAACAGACAGTTATGGTTATCAAGTATAGACTGTTCAAAGGCGATCATAATAAGCGGCGTTAACTTTAGTAATAAATGGTAACGCTTTATCGTGCTTACGAGTTACGACATCCTAGTAATGCTTTTCATTGTTTGATCGCAAATTTCTAGAATTTTAAACCATGCATGAGTGGTTGCGGGATATTTGAATTTTGCAAGGCGGGAAGTCAGCGCGTGGTTCCGGTTATTGCAATATTGTCTCTCATTATTAACGAATATGGATGCGCTGTTTATATTGGCGTGATAACATTACTAATGCTTTCAAAATAACATTAACGTGTCGTGCATTAATTAGTGCTTTTACTTCTAGTTCATTTTAAATTTGGAGCCGGTTTTCTAAGTTGCGTTAAAATATGCGTGAAATAGTCCATTTACAGGCGGGGCAATGCGGCAACCAGATCGGTTCAAAGGTAAGTCCCAATTTTTTGAAATTGATTTTTTGCAGGTTGAACATCGATTTTCTGGCATCGTTTATCCGATAGGATTTTTCATCTTATTGAAAGTAACTTCTCCATTTCTTAGATTTGCCGCGGTCGTGTGATTAGCTCACCGCGTGGCCATAGACAGCGCCGCGATTGTCCCGCGCAGTGTGTTTGTGTAAACAGCAGTAGTGTTGTAACCAGACGGTTTCCCTCTAACGCTACCTACATTTATATTTCGTATTTTTTTTTGAGAAACCTATTTTGGTATTTTAGACGTATAGGGAGATGTAATAACGGTGCCAGAAGTGTGTTTGGAATGTCTATATATAAACTTCTGTTAATCCGTCAGTCATAATTTCGTTTTTTTATGTAGTTTTGGGAAGTTATATCTGATGAACATGGAATCGATCCAACCTGTTCATATGCCGGTGACAGTGATTTACAACTGGAAAGAATAAATGTCTATTACAACGAAGCAAATGGTAATAATACTAAGATCTTTAGTATTGTAGAATAGGTTGATAACCTATTAGGAATGATACAGTCTACACAGGTATATTTGTAACTTAGGTGACATAAACAGCAGTGAATGGCTTACTACATGAGCGTGGTTGCATTATGGTTAGTAATATTTTGCGATTAAATTTTAAATTCCAGGAGGAAAATATGTTCCACGTGCGGTTCTCATCGATCTTGAGCCAGGAACAATGGATTCCGTAAGATCTGGACCATTTGGGCAAATATTCCGTCCCGATAATTTCGTTTTTGGTGAGACGCTTCATGCAAAGTTTTTTTCTGCTTCACATGTTTGACCTGCGAATTGTACTAAACAGGACAAAGTGGCGCCGGTAATAACTGGGCGAAAGGCCATTACACCGAAGGTGCTGAATTAGTCGACACTGTTATGGACGTTGTCAGAAAAGAGGCAGAGGGATGTGATTGCCTTCAGGGTTTCCAGCTAACGCATTCATTAGGAGGAGGCACTGGATCTGGTATGGGAACGCTCCTCGTCAGTAAAATTCGTGAAGAATATCCTGATAGAATGATGAACACTTTTAGCGTCGTGCCGTCTCCCAAAGTATCCGATACCGTAGTAGAACCTTACAATGCGACGCTTTCCGTCCATCAATTAGTAGAAAATACCGACGAAACCTACTGTATCGACAATGAAGCACTGTACGACATCTGCTTCCGTACTCTGAAGCTTACTACGCCGACATATGGAGATTTGAACCATCTCGTTTCAGCTACGATGAGTGGCGTAACTACATGTCTCCGTTTCCCAGGACAACTGAACGCCGATCTTCGTAAACTCGCTGTAAACATGGTCCCCTTCCCCCGTCTTCACTTCTTCATACCCGGTTTTGCTCCTCTTACCAGCAGAGGTAGTCAGCAATACCGAGCCTTGACTGTTCCTGAATTGACCCAACAGATGTTCGATTCTAAAAACATGATGGCTGCTTGTGATCCTCGTCATGGACGATATCTCACAGTCGCAGCAATGTTCCGTGGTCGTATGTCGATGAAGGAAGTTGATGAGCAAATGCTGAATGTACAAAACAAAAACAGCTCCTACTTTGTCGAATGGATTCCAAACAATGTGAAGACGGCAGTGTGTGATATCCCACCCCGTGGATTGAAAATGTCGGCAACTTTCATTGGGAACAGTACAGCTATTCAGGTAAATTGTACATGGACTTCATACTGATTGATGGATAACTTTTATTACTAGTGTTAACTTATTTATCTAGGAGCTGTTCAAACGCATCTCGGAGCAGTTCACTGCCATGTTCCGTCGTAAAGCGTTTTTGCATTGGTACACTGGAGAGGGTATGGATGAGATGGAATTCACAGAGGCCGAAAGCAATATGAACGACTTGGTTAGTGAATATCAGCAATACCAGGATGCAACAGCCGAAGAGGAAGGAGAGTTTGACGAGGAGGAGGAAGAAGAGGATCACGAATAAATAATCTTTTGGAAATCAATAATGAAATTTAATTAGATTTTACTCTCCTTGCCAATAATTAAATTCTGTTCTTCATGGTATGCAGTAAAATTCATTCTTAGTATTTAGCCTTTCTTGACTCTTGTCTAGAAATTATATTCCATTTGCTGTGCAATTCCTTCTTTAGCTCAGTTTGTTCCTTGCAAAGTCCATTCTTTTCGGCAAGCTATAGCCTCGTGTCTGAATTTCCTTGGCACGAAGTTCTCCACTATCAATAAAACCTAACTCCAACTGGTATGCATATTTCCTGACTTGAGTGTATGGAGATATTACAGGGCTGCAATTTTCTTAGTCACTTTTATTTTTTGAGGTATAGAAATATCTACACTTGGAATAGGTGCGCGTGTTCAACTTTGTATATATACGGATACAATAAGAACTGACTCTATGGCATTTTATATTTCAGGGGCATTGGGGCTAGTTTTTTTAGAATGAACACTGTTGGTTTGTTGTTGCAATCATTGTAGGCAGTTTATGTCCAATTTCGTTGGTAGAGCAGAGTAGTTAGTATAATACATTGGCTTTTGCGATACTAGATATATATAAAAAATAGATCCCAACGATGACAAAGTTTTTTTTTTTAATTGTCGTTCAATATCATCAAGTTGAATATAGAATTAGTATGAACTGAATGCCATTCATTAACACAAAGTGGCAGTGCGAGAGAAACAGACTGTTTCTAAACAGATTGCCAACAAGAAGCTGATGATAATTGAAATGACCCGACTTTGTTGACTTGCTGAAGAAAGCAGCTATGCAATTCTGTATGAAAGAAATTTATTAGTAACGAGATGAGCAATCGCAAATTACCGATATCAATATATAAGAACTTACGTGTCAATTAAAGAATCTCGTATTTCCGTTGTCAGTGTACTCGACTGTTGATCGCCCAGTTTGAAAACCTTTTCTATTAATGAAAGCTCTGTGGCTGTAGTGTCCAATCCGCAAAACGCACACCAGTCGTTCACGACCATCCCTGCCCCGATGACCTCGCTTCCTCTGTTGACCGTGCCAGCCTAGACAAATCATTAAATTTTGGGATTTGATGCTCACTCTGATTTGGAACCAATTCTGATTGAATCTAGTAATGATATTTACCACCAATGGTACTTGCAGCAGCGATGACAATTCATCTTGATCTTCGATTGATGTTTTGGGATGAACGATACCCCCTTGATTAGTGAAACAACTATAACTGCCAACCAACACTTGACTGGCGACAGTTTGACGAAAAACTTCAACTTTCAAGGTGTCTGCAATTATTTCTTCAGTTTCCTATCAACATCGAAAAAAAACAATCCACTAACATTAAATTAAAATCGGAATCATAAAGAGAATCAAGATCTCACTTTGTCCAAGTCTGGATGAACTAGAGCTACATAATCATTACAAGAAACGACGTTTCCAAGAGCACAGAGCCTCTCTTCCACTCTTTGGATCTTCACCGCATCAGGAAGGCAATTACGAATATGCTGGAGTTCATCATCAGTGGTCGAATTCGGTAGGATGAGACCGTTTCTGTTTCCAACACACATTCTACCAATGATTCGACAACCTGATATGGATGCATGAACCACCGGTATTGTTTCTGAGAGTTCCGACTCGAAAACGCTTAAACATTACGAAAAATAAGGTTGATAGTTTACCCTGACATACTCAGATAACTACATACTGAATATTCCCATCAATCAATCTATCCAGACCAAATTTTTCAGTTAGAAACCTTCAACAATATACCTGTAAAAGTTTTCCGATCCACCGATGGCAACTAAGCAATAAGCGTTAGTTAGCTTCGAAAACACTCCTACTTCGTTATTATTTTCAAACTGCACGCGTACCGCCATTATGTACACGACCGATTGAGTTCCTTGCGTTTTCTACAATGTATTTAAGCAACCACAAAACACAGGCATGCGATCGAAGTTGAGCAAAGTGTGGTACTATCTGATATGAACTATGACCCTTATTCACTCATCTGTGACTTATCTCACGTACGATTTCGGATATCATAAACTGAGCTTTACTGAGTTAATTATTCACCAGACGTTAAACATATATTTTCCGTTGAACAAACTTTGGAACTCTTGAATCATTGTGGTGAATTGGTTTGTTGTTTGTAAAGGCGCGATCTCTATTGATCAGTAACGCCCGAGTGTTTGGCTTCAGTGGTCGTAACTGTTTTCTCCCCCCAAGCCTTCATAGCAACCGAATACATATATGTGCTATACTGCAGTCTGTTTAAAAATAACAGTCACAGAATAATTTGGATTGGTTGTCATAACTGTAATGGACGTGTATTTTCCTAATTTTATTGGTAGAAAAACAAAGGAGAAGATTTAACTATTGCATGAAAATAAATTATTTGTGTTCTTCAGTAATCTTGTCGAAAGACAGGCATTCCGTGCGATTTCATCTCCTTGTACAAAAATATATTTATCAAATTAAAATGGTTTTTAATTGGTATGTCGTATCCAGCTATTCTGCTTCCTGATCCTCATCTTCTTCCTCCTCGTCAAACTCTCCTTCCTCTTCGGCAGTTGCATCCTGGTATTGCTGATATTCACTGACCAAGTCGTTCATGTTGCTTTCGGCTTCTGTGAATTCCATCTCATCCATACCCTCTCCAGTGTACCAATGCAAAAACGCTTTACGACGGAACATAGAAGTGAACTGCTCCGAAATGCGTTTGAACAGCTCCTAGATAAATTAGTTAACACTAGTAATAAAAGTTATCCATCAATCAGTATGAAGTCTATGTACAATTTACCTGAATAGCTGTACTGTTCCCAATGAAAGTTGAAGACATTTTCAATCCACGGGGTGGGATATCACACACTGCCGTCTTCACATTGTTTGGAATCCATTCGACAAAGTAAGAGCTGTTTTTGTTTTGCACGTTCAGCATTTGCTCATCAACTTCCTTCATCGACATGCGACCACGGAACAAACATGCGACTGTGAGATATCGTCCATGTCGAGGATCGCAAGCAGCCATCATGTTTTTAGAATCGAACATCTGTGAGGTCAATTCAGGAACGGTCAAGGCTCGGTATTGCTGACTACCTCTGCTGGTAAGGGGAGCAAATCCGGGTATGAAGAAGTGAAGACGGGGGAAGGGGACCATGTTTACAGCGAGTTTACGAAGATCGGCGTTCAGTTGTCCTGGGAAACGGAGACATGTCGTTACGCCGCTCATCGTAGCTGAAACGAGATGGTTCAAATCCCCATATGTCGGCGTCGTAAGCTTCAGAGTCCGGAAGCAGATGTCGTACAGTGCTTCGTTGTCAATACAGTAGGTTTCATCGGTATTTTCTACCAATTGATGGGCCGAAAGAGTTGCATTGTAAGGTTCTACCACGGTATCGGATACTTTGGGAGACGGCACGACGCTAAAAGTGTTCATCATTCTGTCGGGATATTCTTCTTTGATTTTACTGACGAGCAGGGTTCCCATACCAGATCCTGTGCCTCCTCCCAATGAATGCGTGAGTTGAAACCCCTGGAGACAGTCGCATCCCTCTGCCTCTTTTCTTATGACGTCCATAACGGAGTCGACTAATTCGGCTCCTTCCGTGTAATGGCCTTTCGCCCAGTTATTACCAGCGCCACTTTGTCCTGTTGATAAGAACCGCTCGAGAGTTAATTACAACCACAGAACGTAGACGTATCTACACATAAACTTTATTTAACAACTATCTCACCAAAAACAAAGTTATCCGGACGGAAGATTTGCCCAAACGGTCCAGATCTTACGGAATCCATTGTTCCTGGCTCAAGATCGACGAGAACGGCACGGGGAACATATTTTCCTCCTGGTAATTATTGGCCGTATAAAAATTTCGATATTTGGAAATGTTTCATTTTCGTTAGCTTACCAGTAGCTTCGTTGTAGTAGACGTTGATTCTTTCGAGTTGTAGATCGCTGTCTCCGTGGTATGTACCGGTGGGATCAATTCCATGCTCGTCAGATATGACTTCCCAAAACTATAATGATTCGTTAAAAACAATATAACATTAGGATCAGAACAGCAAATCCTTGATCCTTGAATTCTAACTTAAATATTTTACTTGCCTTCGAACCAATTTGATTTCCACATTGGCCCGCTTGTAAATGAACTATTTCACGCATTTTGATTTGTTATTTTAGATTTCAATTTTACCTTTAATCTGAAACTGAAAAAAACATCACAATCATAATCCTATTGTACTGTATCCTGTTGTCATTCATACTGCTGTCGTTGCTTCCCTCCGCAAACTAAATGTACGTATAAAGCATACGAGTTGGCTGTTAAATACAAAACGGCCACTCCTCAGTTGATTTAAGGATCGTTCGACATTTCAAAGTTTGCCTATTCTGTGGAAGGTTAATGATTAACAGTCTTTATCACATTGCCTACCTAGTAATTAAAATGTGTTACCCGAAGTTGTCATGGGATCCAAAACAGAATGCGTTGTTAAGTTGTTGCCAACGGACAACTGGAATATGGAAGGAAACTAGATTAGGCTACTATTGTCACTCTGCAGCAAGAATTATGAACTCTTCGCTATTTATTAGTTGTATATTACATACTGTGGTTTACAATGATTATATAGGAGAGGTACGGTACCTACATTGTTCTCTAGAACGACGATGATGATCCGAACATTTCTTTGTGTAGAAGTCAAGCCTACATAAGATGAGTACTTACATAGAAATAAAACACCTTAAAACACCAACGGAATTATACACTTCAGATTCGAATTCTGCGTTAATCATTACACAACACAAGCCATCCGTTTGGAATGGAATTTTATGGCAATAATTAACCTGCTATAAATATGTCACTGACTTCAATTTATTAGAGCCTATGCAAAGGTGCTTCACTATTGTTTTATCACATCTATTTGTAATAAAATGGTAACCATACCCGTATTAATTTTGAACCTCATTTACGAATTATTCAATCACGCGGGCTTGATATACACGCCTTTTAGATGTGGAAGAGTACTTATTATTACTTTCGAAAAATCAGCTTATTGTCTTGTTCATACATTACCCTCAATGATCCGTACTGATGATTAGTTGTACAATAGCGACACCTGATTGATCCTGATATCTATCCACTATTACACAAATGAGTGATTCTGGGATGATATATATTGACATAAAAATCATTTCTAATTCTAAGTGGTAGTACTGGAGTCCTTAAGTCATATCATTAGGGCTGAGAAGTCGAACTTCGATTATGTGCACTTCTCGCGTATCTGAATATGTCTCAACAAGATATAAGCAAGTGCTGTATTATTGTCATAATTGCCTGTATTTGTGTGTCTCCATAAGCCTTATGGGATAAGGTTATCTTTAATTTCAATATTTATCTTGATTGTAAACCTGTGTCATTATCATGAACAATACTCATTACTCATCATGATTATTTCGTAAATAATATACCATTGAAAATCTAAATATACTGTCTGTAAATTGGACTTATAACTTGAATTCAAAACTCCGCAATTCAATGGCGCAAGAAGGCATTCTTTATATTCGTATTCAGTTACGTTACTTGGAGCTAGCATTTTTCTGCACGATTTTTTTTCTTCGACGTGCTGTTGCGTCATCGTTTGAAGGGGAATCACCGTAAGATATGTTACAGTCGCTTCGCGTACTACGAAGCATCGTAAGCGAGGTTTAGATTTTTGATTTATAAATACCGAACGCAGTCAGGAAATATTAGGTAAAGACTGTAATAGCTCGTAATATATTGTAAAATATAGAATAGTTTGTGATAGCTTCAGCTGTAATATGGTGACGACTACATAGATGGATAAATTATTGATTACCTTGTAACGTTGTAGTGTGAATCGTTCGTTCATTTCCTTTTTCTTTTGACCAGGCCCTGGAGTGATTGGTAGTATTGGTATGGACTACTTGAACTGGTCTACCATTCCCCCGCATATATTAGTTAGCGTTTTCTCTTATCTACATCCTAATGACCGTGTAAACCCCAGTGTAGTTTGTAGGGACTGGTCAGAATGTTTCCGTCAACCACAGGTTTGGCGCCGCTTCACTTTTAATTTTGACACGACTAAGGACAAAGATGGCAAAGCTTTGGTATGCGTTGATAAATATTCTCAAGAATTGAGGCAAGTGGAAATAATGATTAACCAGACTCAGGCTGAGAGCAGGGACCGTGCCATGTATGTCCTTGACAAATTGATTGACTTGAAAAGGTGGAAACTACAAGAATTCAGGTTTGGTTTCACTGCCGCCAACCCTCTGTGTTTTAAGGGGAAAATAATATTGGATAAACTTAAATTGCTGTTGAATTCGATCACGGATAAAGAAAGCGTCTTATCATTGGAAGTCATTGATTTATCAAAGTTAGACATTGTCCTTGATGACACCATGTTGAACATATTGTCCGAGAAACATTCTTCACTCCAGATGGTTCACATACAGAATTCGTGTCTGATAGACAACATCACTCCCATAGGTGTGTTGAAACTGGTCAGCCATTGTACACACTTACAAGAACTCTTTTTGTTTTATCACTGCCTGACAGATAATGTCGTGATTGCTCTATCGCAGAAAAACAGATCGCCTTTGCAAACTCTTTCTTTGATGTGTAACAGAAGCGACAAATACCTCGAAATAGTTTCGTCCGCTGCATGGAAGGCTCTCAGGGAATCGAGTCCAGATATCAAACTGATCATTAGGTTTGATAGCACTATGCCACGACATAGGATTATTCCTATACTATGCAGCGACATACCAGCCACAACAATTGATATACATTTGTATGCTTGGGTTCACGAAGAAATTGAGCACATTGCAAACGAATGCCATTCAACACTCACTTACTTGAGCTGCCACACAAGTGTCGATCCAAATTCCCAAGCCAATGTCGAAATGATTCCAGCATTGCTGTTGCTTGTATCCAAATGCACCAAACTAAATGAGCTTCATTGTCATTGCAAATTGCCTGAAGACACAATCTCTGCTTTACGTGCCACACGAAAATTGACTAAGTCTACTCTGTATAGTGCCAATGAAAGCCAATAATCTTCTTATATTCTCCTCTATCTTTTATAATTCTGTATGAATCAGTATGCAATCGAAATCTCTTTTTGTAATTTCTGTATTTTGTGATTATGCACTAGCCTGATTAGTATAGTGTTCCTTACAGTATTATTATTAATATTTTGATTTTAACTTTTGTCACCTATCAGCAGCTGTCCCAAAATACTGGATGTTAATCTGAAAACTCTTCTTCTCCACAAATTATTCTGTCCTATTTTAGACTGTTAGATCACAGGGAATATTTGGGACTGCTATGTTTAAATCATACCTTTTTATTCCTTTCAGTGTTACTGAATTCTGCATCCAGTTGCAATATATATTTGACAATATTCTGTTACCAGATTCAAAAATATTATAAGATTATTTAAATATTCTATTATTGGTTGTACATAATTCTTTTTGTTTATCAATGCAAAATTGCATGGCATTATGATACTGAGTGAATGAACATGTTGCAACAACTCTGCGTTCTATAAGTACCTAGTATATTATAACCTATGTCAATTTCTAAAAATTCCTTTATCCCGCTACCTGATTAAATTTTTAGCTTCTGAGAAATATAGTGGATGAAGCAGTTCGAATTGATCACCTATGGCAGCTAAGAAGTATAAATAATGTTTTTTTCTCACCCCCCTAAAATCTGTTTTCAACCCCCTGTGCTCACCCGGAATTGTACTAGAAAGTTTCTCGTTCATCTAGGTGGCTTACGACACCCGAGAAATCTTGAAAATAGCCGTTTCTCACTAAAAATCCATTTTTCTGGCCATGTACTCACACAAATGCCCAGTACCTACAGTAAATATCTGTATATCGCGATATCCGAAGTTAACTTTGGGTTTAAACCTCTTAGTACAATAGTAGACAAGTCGACTCTCCTTAAGCTTTCGCGAATGGATTGCGCGATCGCAGATAACACCACCATGAAAAGTCGAAATTTGTATTCTACAGTAAACTTGTCAAAAGACAGGCATTCTTTATGATTTTATGTCCTTGTACAAAAATATTTATCAAATTAAAATGACTTTTAATTGGTATGTCGTATCCAGCTAATCTGCTTCCTGATCCTCCTCTTCTTCATCCTCGTCAAACTCTCCTTCCTCTTCGGCAGTTGCATCCTGGTATTGCTGATATTCACTGACCAAGTCGTTCATATTGCTTTCGGCCTCTGTGAATTCCATCTCATCCATACCCTCTCCAGTGTACCAATGCAAAAACGCTTTACGACGGAACATGGCAGTGAACTGCTCCGAAATGCGTTTGAACAGCTCCTAGATAAATAAGTTAACACTGGTAATAAAAGTTATCCATCAATCAGTATGAAGTCTATGTACAATTTACCTGAATAGCTGTACTGTTCCCAATGAAAGTTGAAGACATTTTCAATCCACGGGGTGGGATATCACACACTGCAGTCTTCACATTGTTTGGAATCCATTCGACAAAGTAGGAGCTGTTTTTGTTTTGCACGTTCAGCATTTGCTCATCAACTTCCTTCATCGACATACGACCACGGAACAAACATGCGACTGTGAGATATCTTCCATGACGAGGATCACAAGCAGCCATCATGTTTTTAGAATCGAACATCTGTTGGGTCAATTCAGGAACAGTCAAGGCTCGGTATTGCTGACTACCTCTGCTGGTAAGGGGAGCAAATCCGGGTATGAAGAAGTGAAGACGGGGGAAGGGCACCATGTTTACAGCGAGTTTACGAAGATCGGCGTTCAGTTGTCCTGGGAAACGGAGACATGTCGTTACGCCACTCATCGTAGCTGAAACGAGATGGTTCAAATCTCCATACGTTGGCGTAGTAAGCTTCAGAGTCCGGAAGCAGATGTCGTACAGTGCTTCGTTGTCGATACAGTAGGTTTCATCGGTATTTTCTACCAACTGATGGACGGAAAGCGTCGCATTGTAAGGTTCTACTACAGTATCGGATACTTTTGGAGACGGCACGACGCTAAAAGTGATCATCATTCTGTCGGGATATTCTTCACGCATTTTACTGACGAGGAGCGTTCCCATTCCAGATCCTGTGCCTCCTCCTAATGAATGCGTTAGCTGGAAACCCTGAAGGCAATCACATCCCTCTGCCTCTTTCCTAACAACGTCCATAACGGAATCAACTAATTCAGCTCCTTCTGTGTAATGGCCTTTCGCCCAGTTATTACCAGCACCACTTTGTCCTGTTGATGAGAAAAGCTCTAGAGTCATCTACAACCACAGAACATAGACGTATATACACATAAGCCTCAGTTAACTACAATCTCACCAAAAACAAAGTTATCCGGACGGAAAAGTTGCCCAAATGGTCCAGATCTTACGGAATCCATTGTTCCTGGCTCAAGATCGACGAGAACGGCACGGGGAACATATTTTCCTCCTGACAATTATGGAATGTTTAAAAATTTCGAGATATTGAAATGTTTTACCTTCGTTAGCTTACCCGATGCTTCATTGTAGTAGACGTTGATTCTTTCAAGTTGTATATCACTATCTCCGTGGTATGTACCGGTGGGATCAATTCCATGCTCGTCAGATATGACTTCCCAAAACTATAATGATTCGTTAAAAACAATATAACATTAGGATCAGAATACCAAATCCTTGACTTGAATTCCAACCTAAATATTCAACTTGCCTTAGAACCAATTTGATTTCCACATTGGCCCGCTTGTAAATGAACTATTTCACGCATTTCGAATTGTTATTTTAGATTTGAATCTTACTTTTGAATCTGAAACTGAAAAAAACCTTATTGTACTGTATGCTGTCGTTGCTGCCCTCGCTAACTAAATCTACGTATAACGCATGCGAGTTGGCTGTTAAATACATAATGGCCACTCCTCCGTACGTCAGTGATCAGGTAATTTAAGGAACGGGCAACATTTCTAAGTTCGCTTATCCTGTGGAAGGTTAATGATTCACAGTGGCCTACCTAGGAATTGAAATCATAATATCTTTTGTACCGGAGGTTGTCATGGGATCCAACACAGAAATGATAAACTAAATATAGATTAGGCTATTGTTGTCCACGCTGTCATTTCGCAGAAAATATTGTGAAATTTCCACCTAGTGGTAATCACTGGGTTAAAGTATGCATTTTTCTCACATGGTCGTTCTTTGTAACACAGGTGGGTATGCTGCTAGTCATGCGAGATTCAGGGGTAAACCTTGCATGATCCTAATCATATTAGATAGACTTGTTAGTTATGGTATTTATTCTTTCTAGAGTGTTCTCGCCAACTTCAGAAATCACTTGCGAATTTCAATTTCACGTTCATTTGAATTGTTGAAGTATAAAATGAAGAATTGGATTTTATTGAATAGAGTGGACAATACTAAAGCTCGTTTATTTCTTGCTGGAAGACACTCTAAACGTAAGTACGCGGGACAGCCAAACTTTAATAATTACACTGTCTACATCAACCTGTAATCCTTACACATTCTCGTCGCTAATTATTAGTTGTATATTACATACTTTGGATTACAATAATTACATGGGAGAGGTACAGTACCTACATTGTTCTCTGGTACAGCGATGATGGTTTCGGAGATTCTTTGTGTAGAAGTCAAGCCTACATAAAATGAGTACTTACATAAAAATGAAACACCTTATCTAACGGAATAGAATTTTGTGGCAATAATTAACCTGCTATAAATATGCCACCGACTTCAATTTATTATCGCCTGTACAAGCGGTGCTTCACTATTATTTTATTACATCTATTCGTAATGAAATAATAACCATACTCGTATTAATTTTGAACTTCATTTATGAATTTTAAAACCACGCTTTTTAGATGGGGAAAGAGTACCTAGAGTGGCACATGGAAGAGTACCTATTATTTCTTCCGAAAAATCAACCTATCGTGTTGTTCATACATTATACCCTCAATGATCCGAACTGATGGTGCGTTGCATAATAGCGTTGCCATCCTGAAAATTCCATTATCTGGCTACCAGATTTTAATCCAACCTTAAAAAAATATTGCATTGATATAAGTCCTAAATAAGAAAACATCAAAGGGCATATCATAAAAAAATTGATGATGATAAAAATGAATTTTGATGAAGTATAATATCTAATTTTACTCAACAAACTGACAGTAAGAAATTGTTCACTATTATTTTGGATATATAGGAACTTTGTAAAATGCACAGAAGATATTAATCTAATACCAATGGCTTTGAAGTATTGAACGAATTTACAAACTGCAGGAATGGTGATGTTGGCTGGTGTAGAACAAAAGCCCTCTTCGATAGAGGGTATCCCCAAAGGACAAACCTTAAAGTTCCAGAAGAGAAGTTCTGTAACCCGAAGACACTTCTATTGAATCATATCATAAAATTCAACTGCTATTTTCGCTCATTTGCAGTTCAATATGGAGACTGTTGCCCAAAGTGTAAAAATAGTCACTCCAGACTTAGTATATTCAACTTCATTCGAGATGATGATATTCACTTAGGATTCTGCATAGCGTGAAACATTTGCAATTTTTGTCGAAATAATTTTCGTTGTTCTTCACTAGCCAACTCCTCTATTGGAGGTGGCGGAGGAGGAGGAGGAAGTGAGGGAGAATCGTCACTATCTTCCGCGCGTACTGTCGTGCGATCGGTTTCGTCGTCTAAGGAATCGTTATCGTTCCAGTTACTTTCCGCATCGACTGTACTTTCCGGGTACCATTCAGACCTCGAGCTCATCAAATCTATGTCGTCATATCGCATGGAAGAGATTGTGGAAGCAGTTGATTCGGTTTCTCCATCGTCTATATAAATACTGTCGTCGTCTTCGTAATAAGCGACTCCGTTTACGTGCGTGAAGGTTTTCTTTGGAGGTTCTGAATTCATTCCCAACACCTCGTAACTATGGCCGTGACTAGGCATCTCCGTGTCCGAGGTTACTGAAGAATCTGAGTCCAAATGAACATGCGTAGGTAAATCTCTTCCATCGACGTTAGTATTACGAACGTATAACGCAGACGAACCTGGTGAACAGTTAGCTACGTTCGTTTCGTACAGGGCAATTGACGGTGGGATTGGGGCTGGGGTTCGGGTTATAGAAGTCCCGATGTCTGTATTAACTGTGTAATGGCCTTTTCTCTTATCGTGTGATTTTTCAATGTATCTTCCAACCCGTGTATCGACACAAAACAGCATCCCCCCGCAACAAAGGGTCATCCCGACACCAACGAAAAAAGCAACTACGAGATATAACGTTACTGGAATAGGAGACGTCTTAGGAAGGCCTACAAGAGTTATAGTTACGCTACCCAGTCCATTGTTCATCATTTCAGCATACTGAGTACCGCCTGTAAATTTAATGTAACTTCCACCACCGCCGGAATGGCCTCCAGGCGAACCGCCGCCTCCACCTGTGTATCCACCGCCGCCTCCAGCAGCCGTTCTGTAACCCGAACCTCCTCCGCCAAATCCGCCTTCAGAAAAACTATTGTCCTCCGTTTCGTATAGCCCTCCAACAAGTGAAATATATAGTAATCTCTCTGTTTCGTTAAGAACTTCTTCATCAAATGGAAGGAATCCTACTGCAGGATAGGCCTTGTCTCCAAGAGAAAGTTTGCTCAGAGAAATGCCCTTGAAACCTGCTCCACCTGCTGTATTCAATATCCCAGGTAAACCCGGTCCTCGTGTTTCTCTTTGTCCTCCGTAGCCATATCCTTGGCCAAAAGAGGACGCGTCCGCCGCGGTGTGGTTAAGTCGCGCGTTTGAAATATTCGAAGGTGCTTTTCCTGCCACGCAAGTTCCAGCTCCACCAGCTATCACCATAGGTTCATTGCTCTTTTCCGTGTCGTCTGCTACCACGAACGTACCACCAGCACCCCCCTGTGTCATTTCTCCGTCGTAGTCTCCGCGCTGTCCGACAGCAATTTTCAATCGAGAGCCTTCCTTAAGATGGAATAGACCGGAAACTGTGGCACCTTTTCCACCTTGACCCTCGTAACCGGCCCCGACAGCAGTAATCCGATATAATCCTTCCATTGGAGCAATCCAATACTGAATTCCTTCTGACACGGTCACCAATTTTTCAAGACTACTGTCCTCGTACTCCACATCACACATGAGCTGATTCGGACCGAAACGTCCAATCACGTCGCAGGAACTGAATCTCCATATCAAGCGGGAAAATAATTGATGTGAGTCGTAAGGTGACCAAGTATCTATGACACGACTGTTACTGGAATTAACGACACTCTGCATCCACAAGGACCCGTTTCCCACCACGGTCGTTAATGCAACTCGATAGGACGCTCCGGGTGTAAGGCTAATTATCTTTTCCGTGTCATATTTATCCACATCGAATGATTTTTCTTCGGGTGCGTATTCGACCGAATTTCTCTGATTGTAAAGGCGCGTTAAATTTAGCAAGTAATAGTCAAAATTTGAAACGGATTGGCCGGGAGCCATCCACTCAAGTTTGATTTGAGTCAAGGTGACCTGAATCCATTGATTAATGCTTGGGTTTTTAGGCTGTGTGTAGAGTAATAGTGGTCCGATCGTGGAGCTCCTTCTCATTTTGTCGTTCTCTGTATCTTTACCTACTTCGCAGTACATGTAGATCTCGTGCATGGTTCCGGGAAGCAGTCTGTCAATTGAATGTGTCATCTTGGTAACCCCGTCTCTATTCCACACAGATAGACGACTTATGAGATTCGAATTGCTTTGTGGATAATAAGTTATTTTGTACATCCAGGACATTGGTTTTTGGAGTCCGTCCGGCTTAATCCATTGTAAAACAATTCTACCTTGTGTCGCAACTCCTGTTAAATTTATTGGTTCATTTGGAACAGTTCTTTCAATAATTGACATAGTTTTATTAGTAATATCCAATTTTAGCCCTTCTTCACTAACAACGGTAACGGAAAATCTATATAAGGCACCGGGAGACAGTTGCTCTATTATGATGCTTTCCTGGAGGTTGTCATAGGTTCTGTCTCGATACCTCTTTCCTCCAGGTTCAATCATATCTGTTTCAATAATGATAGTGGAGAAAATAGCTTCGTTTGGTAACCTTACTGCTAGTTCCACCGCGGACTTTGTAGCTTTTATAATTGTTACGTTCTGTGGGGAAGAGGGCAATGTTCTTGCGTAGAACATGCTCTCTTCAGATTCTTTACCAAGTAAACTCAAGCTTCTATTGCATTTTACCACGACATAATAAAGGACTCCCGGTTTCAGACTTGTTATAGTAAATTCCGTATCTTCTGCGGATAGATCTATTTCTTCAGACTTCGGTCCCAGCGTGGAGGGCGTAAGCACTGATTGGTACTGCAATATGTGTCCAGTAACACCTGTTATCCTTTCGTCAATGCGCCAAGCGATTGTGAGGGACGAAGTAGTAAAATTCGTTTTTGTAAGATCTAACGGTCCGGGTACAGTAAGGGTAAAACTCGTCGAAGTCTTTGTGCTTGAACTCGAATCTTCGCCGGTACTTACAGTTACGACAGTGAAACGATATGTCGCTCCTAATTCCAAATCTTTTACCGTTTGAGATATGTTTTTTGGGGGAGCAGCATTTAGTAACACGCCAGTGTTGTGGGGAATGGTGATAGGATTTTTCCGAAGTTGGTTCGCCTGAAACGTTGGTATTCTGTTCGTTATTTGGCAAGATAGCACGAACTTATCATACTTTGGTCCATTGAAGGGTGTAGGAGTCCCATCCCACATCACCATAACTTCCGTTAAGCTCCCTTTGGGTCGGACTACTCTTAAGTTGGATATCGGGGAAGGAACGGTCCTCGCCTTAATAAAATTGGAAGTTCGAGATAGTAGATAGTTTCCAAGAGCGTCTCTCCCTTGGGTTCTTATTGTTATCATGTACAACACTCCACTTTGCAGATCAGGTAGTATCAGTCGATTGGGATCGGAACTTTTAGCAACTTCTCTGCTTCTTTCTCTTCCATTGGTTTTGTATTCGATGCGGAATTGATTATAACGATCATCGTTTCTGTAATTCGTTGGTGGTCTAAATCGTAAGATGAGCGTGGACGTAGTTGCAGATAACTTCATTAGTTTCTTTGGAATAGGCAAGGAATAATCTAGTACATCAGCTGGTACGAATGTAGTTGTTGTCGTCTGTTCTGTAGTCGTCGTTAGGGCTGTTGTAGTCTCGGGAAGGCTGTCAGTGCTGTTGAGCGTTGTCGTATTCAAACTATAGTTCTGTCGTTGTGTTATATTCGTAGTTTCATAAGTACTACTTGTTGTTTGAGTGTTAATTGGCTGAAGCAACGAAAGCACAAGCACTAACACTTCTGTAACATACATATCCACAATGTGGTGTCCGTGACTGCAAAAAGTAAGATAAGTCATTGAAAGATATTTTTTGAATTAAAAGATACAGTACTGCTAATCCAAATCGTTACATAACAACTATCTGCAGTTCTCCCAAGTACATGTAAAAGCCTCCCTTCCATTTATAGTTCTTTATTTAGTCGTCTTAGTTTGCGTAGGTTATTTGCTACTAAATTTTTTTACCGTTGGATCTCGAATTATTTCTCATTGTGTTGAAACTCTTCCTGAACTCTTCACTTTACCTTTACTGTCACTTTACTTCAGCAGGCGTTATTTAAAATATCAGAATACAATGAAAAATGCCTCGGGCAAATGTGAAAGATGTCGTAGAGTTGTCGAGATAATGCTATTCTATGGCAGAAGACAATTAAAATTTGTGTACGTAATCTCTACCTGTAATTATATTAGAGGCAACCATATCGATAAATACTATATCGTTATACCATATCGTTATTTCATCTAATACCATCAAGGTATTTTTATTAGGACAATATTATGGATGGGAATAAAATTGTACAAATATAGTTAATAAGTTAGTTCTAAAATTTCGAGTAGTAAGTACGTAGTAAAAATTCAGCAAATGAAATTCGTTTTTAATGAACATTTCTCGTTTACTTTTTACGTTTGTTGTGCAGAACTGTAGATATTGCTTTGTTTAACCATATTAATTTTACAATCGTGTCTTTTACCCATAGATAACTCATATAACCATACAATACCCCTGTATAACCATACATAACTCAATGTTTAAACCGTGCACACAGATGGCCAACAAAACGATCTAATCGGGTTTCGTAGTTTCTTAGAGACCAGATTTGGTTACAAAATACAGTTACGAATGTTGTGTTTAAGTTGAACCAGCTAATAATTGCAGTAAAATTAGTACCGTGCAGTACCGTACAGTACCGTAGCTTCATATAAAACATTTCGCAGGAGAAAAGGCGTTTCTGTTTGTTTGAATAAAAAAAAATGACACGGTCGAGTGCGTAATATGACGTCTTTGAGTGAACGAAAAGGGGTCGAAGAAAGAAAAGAAAGCATTCGTTCATAAGTCGAGAGGGCTGACTTGTTGTGGTTTGTTTTGTGTGTCATTCGTTGTTGATTTCGTTAAGATTATAAGTTGCTTTATTTGAATTTCATCGGCGCTAGTTACTAATTCGTCTATGAGGATGACGCCCATGAACTAGCGATGTAAGTTGTTATTCTCCTTTTACTCCTACAAAGAATATAAGGTCAGCCGTACGTGATGTAGGATAGTTACTTAGCAGCCATAAAGATTCGTTTTTATTCATATATAATCTTTGGATAAAACGGATCCCTTTTTTAGTTTGTACGCTGATGTTTATGGTTTACTGATAGGGTTCAAAATTTAATATTGCTCTGAGAAAAACTGTTTTAGATTTTACCCAAGTTCATGTGTGTTTAATTCATGGATTATGATGATGGTGATACGATATAAGTCACGTGATCAAGGGACTGTTGACTTTGGAATTCAAATGGAATACGTATAGAACATACAGCACGTCATATTAATTAACTGATATGTGTATATATATATATAGAGTTACAGCAGTTGAATTTTTATTTACTTAATCCTTGTTTTGTGTTCCTTTCAATTTAAGTATTAATGTCATTTGTTAATTCTCTTGCGTATGAAATCCTGTTATCCATGCTTCCTTAATCTCCATACCAGCAATTCCTGATTGAATTATTGCTAAACCCAATTCAATGCTACGGTGAAATAAGCTGAGATTGAAGTCCATATGTAAACTAATGTCGTGACTAGCTGCGCTCGGAAATTAGGTTACATGACTTCCTGTGTATTATATATATATATATCAAAACGTGAGTTGCCTTCGCTTCCTGGTCCAGAGTATTGTATATCATTTAGCAAATGAAGTCAAAATATTATGTCATTTTTATGTATCATATTTATGATTTATGATCCCTTCATGTTTCTGTAGTAAAATATATATACAAATACAGGCCATTTTTATTGTAAAAATGACCTCAAATCTCCCTTCTAAATAGGTTGTGATTTGATGATTTGACTTACTATATATTTTGAACTACAGTGAACCATAGATACAGCGGAAAACCTTGTCTCTTAATGAAACGAAAATCCATTGTTTGAGGCTGAGACTATTTAAAAACGTTACATTGTAACCTAATAAACGTAATAGCGAGGACATGCTTATTGTGATCGCGATTCCTTCACGAATTTGGTTCAAGTAGAATCATTTATCACTGAGGAAATTAACTGGTAAATTTTCGTTGGCAATCTGTTCAAATTATCAAACTCATTAGTACCATTTATTGTATATCTATGGTAAGAAAAGTCTGGTTTAAAGGCCTCTACAAAGACGACCTACGAAGTTTCAATTGTGATTTGAAAGTTGCCGTAAATAATAGAGCATTAGGGATGAATAAACTATTGGATTGTTTATACCTGCGTCTCATTAAACAAATTGTTTACTTAATATTATAGAATTTATTGTAATTGTAATATCATTAATCCACTCAAGTGAAACAAATCTGCTCCTTAATGCTCGTTAAGCCTGCTAATGCCTGTNTGTACTCTACTAGTTAATTTCTCACTTGGTTGAATAATAATTGCTGAACTTGTTCATAGGTGTTTTTAGAGGCCGGTTTTTCGACTACAATCATTCTAAAGCTTAATCATTAGAAGTCACAGACATGATTAATGTCTGAGGCCAATGTTAACAGCGAAAATAGACAGCATCATTTTTCAAAGTCATGGTACTTTTGCTCGAAGCATCGAAACAGTCATTGTATTAAAATCCCCATTAGAGATATCCGTTACAGTCTGATCAATAT